>JASVEL010013882.1:0-247791 GCA_032618575.1 Nicotiana noctiflora
TATCAACAGCTGCCCCTCTTTGACCGAAAATGATAAAAGAGATGATTTCATATCAATTTCAATGGCGATTTCGATCGCTTTCCACCCTTATTACCTCGGCCACCCTTATTACCTCGGCCACCCTTATCACCCCAACCCACACCTTATTACTTCGTGTTGCGGCACGCAACCTGATCCCACCGTACAATTTTAATCACAACAATCACAAATAGCAAACAAGGCACTACACAAGATCACAACAAGTGCAAATAAGCAATTTACAAATTGGTTTATGCTTTCAATTACTTTTCAAACCAGTATCACAACCGAGTTACAATGTTTCCATATTCGAGAGTTCCCATACCATTATGTTCAACAACTTATCACAATTCTTTACCAATCTCAACTTTTTTTTATCTTTTGGTTCATATTCCATACCACACTACACATAGTTCAAAATCAATTGAATAACCAACAACTAAATCAAAGAATTTCGCAACGATTCCTCAAATTTATCACATACCAACGAATTGTACACATAAGGGCGATTTCACAAGAATCAAAGTTAGCCATACATACCTGGAGTCGAATTTACTTCCTTCAATCTCTTACTTAAGCTCACCCAAGTTATCCTAAGTTGCCAACTTCCGTTTTTGCAAACTCTTATTCCTACCCACTTCTTTTTACTAAAATTCAAGTTCAAATAACATGCATGAGTATCACATTCTATTTCCAAAAGCTATTGTATGCAATTCTTTCTTTACCTTTGAAAACTGAAAAATTAGAAGAAAATGACTAGGGTTTTTACCTCTTAGAGATTTGGGGAAGATGACTATTGCCCTAGGATCTTCCGGACCAAACGATTGGAACAATCTTTGAAGATAGTTTGATTTCTTTCTCTAGAACCCCTCTTTCCTATCTCTAGTCTTTCTAATAAAATATGAGAAAAATGAAGGTTGGAGGTGTTTTATTAAAGAAGGGGTCGGGTCAAAATTTTATAAAAATCTGGGCCGAGTCAATTCTGCGATCGCAGAATCAACATGCGGTCCGCATACTGGACCGCAGAATTGCCACAAAAATTCTCTTGTCCTGTTACGATATGGGACCAGAATGCGATCCGCATTCGTGTTCTGCGATCGCAGAATGCACCGCAGAATTGACACTCAAAAATTCTCAAGAAATTATGCGATGGATCTACGGTCCTCATTTCCATTATGCGATCGCATATTAGGCCGCATTTTCGACACAATTTTTGGAAAATATTCTGTTAAACTCTGCGGCAGGAATGTGGTCCGCATAGCAGATCTGCGATCTTATTCCTGACCGCATAATTGACATTTTCTGTAAAATTTTATTCTTTCAATTTTTGAAACTCAAATCACTACCAAGGGTCCGAACCGTGGCGAGCTTGCTCGCCGCGAAGAATTCTACGCATTCTTAACACCTTATTCGGACCATGACACCATGGCTACTAGGTTTCTAAGCACAAAAATTTTATGGGGCCTTACATATGGATTGACGTGGAAATGAAATATTGCCAAGTTCATGCTCATTTGAAAGCTGATTTATGCTTATAATTCAATAGTTATTATTTTAACAAGCATGATTGAGGTTAATTGATTTGTTTCGAGATGTATACGTAATAGATGCACTTGATTTACTGTTTTAAATTACATATTGTAAACTATTTTGAATTAGTGGACTGGAAATCGTAGACTGTTCGAAATTGTAGTTATGAAAACTGGATGTTGATGATTAGCTTTAGTTAGTTTAATTTTGATTTATTTAGTTTCATTTGAAAAAATATCTAATTAGATGATTCTGATTGAAATTAATATCAGTTAAAAATCTATTCGGAGTTTGTTTGAATATTGATTCAATGATGTGTCTTTGAGTAGATGAAAAAGAATAGTTAGCATGATCCATTAAATCTGGTAATGTCTAGAGTATTTTAGTATGATTACATCAAGTGTTTGGTTTTTATTTAAATTTGAGTGATTTTAATAAGCTTAGTGATTCAGTTATCTTATAGAGTTGAAATAGAAATTGTTAAATTCAGTCTTACAAATTATTATTTTTTAAATTGACGCCCAGTCCAATACTTACAGTGCATGATTATTAGTTGGGCCTTATGTGGAAGGCCCAATTCAAAATTTCTGTTAATTGTAGAATTTAGGCAAGGGCTCTTTTCACATGCCTGGTCCATTGGACCAATAGTGTAGGTTAGTTCAAAAGTTCGATTCAACATTTAAGAAATATATAAATTTGGGCTTCGAGGTAGATAATAGGTTAAAAATTAAAATTCTCTTCCTTTATTTAGTCCCAGACTCGAATTTTAAGCCCGAATTCTAATATGGATAACTAGGCTTTTATTAGAGACAAAAAATTTATAAAAAATTATAGTTGATTCTAGGATTGACCTTTAAATAAAATGATGAGAAGAGCCTCACCAAATGAAATACAAAAGGTAGGGCCCTCAACAATAACTATATAAAAATACTTATAAATTGGGAGGACCGTTTATTAAATTTCGCGGACTTCCCCAAAGTTAATAAACGCATAGTTGCTCTAGATGCGTATGTTAATAATATTATCTTCCCAAATACAGGTGCACAATTATATGACTCAAATTCAAATCTCAACGAAGTCGAAATGTGTTAAAAGCCATGGGCGTACTGGTACGACATTGTTCGAGATACATTTTCACGACGTTGCAATTCTAGTACAAAATGCAATCATAAAAGTGGGTTATTAATAAAGGCACATAAAAATAGAATATATATGGAAATCAGATAAAATTAAATACAAGAGTTGAGCGACTGTGCTAGAACCACAGAATTCGGGAGTTCCTAACACCTTCTCTCGGGTTAATAAAATTCCTTATCCAGATTTCTGGTTCGCGAACTGTTAACAGAGTCAAGCCCTTCCTCGATTCGGAATTCAAACTGGTTACTTGGGACACTATAAATTTCCTAAGTGGCAACTCTGAACTTTTTAAATAAAAATGAATCCCCATTTCGATTGTCCTTAAAATGGAAAAAACTCCTTTAATATGCCCTTCACGGGGAGTATTAAAACCGCTCAGTTGTTAAAAAGGAGGTGTGAAAGCTCTGGCAACTCTGTTGGGGATAAGAAACCCAGAACTTCGATTCAGTGTTTAAGAATTCGAGCTCGGAATAATTGTTGTATTTGTTTATATTTGATTTTCCTATATGTTCATGATTGATGTGCTAAATGTTTACCGCTTTGATATTATTTAAATTAAATATAAAATTGTGCTGAAAACCCTTCTCTTATCACCTTCGGGGATGTGCTCACTAGTTGAGACTCCCCATTCTATTAGTGTCACACCTAAAATAAGAAAGATACCGGACAAGTTACTAAGCCAGACGATCCTGCTCATCCCCAGTATGTAGCCCCCTCCTCGACTCGTGTTGTCTGCTCGGGTACACGGTCTAGAACATATAACCAGGTTTTAAACCTAATAATAGGGTTGTTTATTTGCATCACATATGACCTAGGGGAGTCAACATAGGGGTTCGGTCCGTCTAGGACTGGTAACCAAATATGAAAAGACCAGCATGATTATGTGTTACATTTATTTGTCTCGGACCATCATGTTGACCAGTTAAAAAAATATGGGAGAGAAAAAGAAATTTTTTTGAAATTAAGAGAAAAAGAAAAGAGAAAATAATAAATGCTGATTTTAGAGAAAACCAAATACCGTCGGAATTCTGCAAAATTTTTGTGAAAATGGTCGAAATTGAAAAGCTGTTGATTTTAATAATTTATCAAAACAAAATATAAAAAAGAGTTTTTGGGATTATTGAAAACCTTTATTTGGTGTTGTTTTCAAAAAATTTAAAATAATAGTTTGTTCTGCCAATAAAATAGAAAATTTCTGTCTTCCAAAATAATTGGGATATTTGGTTTTTGCTAGAATTGGAAATGAAAAACAAATGGTTTATACTAAAATAGTTTTGCCGAACTATGCTGGTTTGATTCTCGTCTTTCGGGGCGTGATACGTAGGCAACCCTTAACGGGTTCAACCACCACTTTTGCAAAAATAGCCAAGAAATGTTAAATTTTGAATTTTTGTCATAAATCGAGCGATGCCGTTTTGTCAAAATAACCGAATGTTCCGAAAGGGTACCGGAAGGCTGTTTATGCAAAAAATGGCCACTTTTTGAGTTATTCCCTAGTGTTAGTAGGCATAACCTTAAAATCTTCTTTTGAAGTGCTGAAAGGCCATATTGGCAAAATCGGGCTTTATTTTTGGAAATTAGAATTTTGAAATATATATATATATATATATATATATATATATATATATATATATATATATATATATATATATATATATATACACATTGTCTTTTTTCTTTTAGATTAAATCGCCTTAATAAATGTGCATGATAAGCTCGATTCAAAATGAATCTTTTTCAATCATGAATAAAATCCCTTTGGAGTTACGCCTATGGTGGAATGATCAGGGTGAAGAAGGACAAGACGAAATCAAGAAATATTTGAAAAGGCTTACCGGCTTACTTGATATTGTGCCTCGAGGGGATATTATCAGAGCATTAGTCACTTGTTGGGATCCGGCGCACAACATGTTTCGTTTTTTGGACTTTGAGCTTACCCCGACATTAGAGGAAGTTTCCGGCTACATTGGGAAAAATGAGATTCCCTTGAAAGACAAATACCTAGTTGCTCCAAGAGCGGTGACCGCCCACAGATTTCTAGACTCCCTGAAAATATCCCAGACTGTCCATAATGCAGATTTGGCAAATGGCTTTTGTACTATAAATTTTATATATCACAGATATGGCCATATCGGGAGTTTTAACAATTCGGGAAACAAGATTTGTAGCAAAGCAAACCATGCAAAATGGGAGAGCATAGACGTTTTGCTTTCATGGTAGCTTTTCTAGGTTTGATAGTGTTTACAAGAAAAGATGGGAACGTTGATATAAGAATAGCCGAAATTGCCAGCGCTCTCCTTACTCAAGATAATAGTACTCTGGCACCTATGGTATTAGCAGATATCTTTTGTGCCCTCACAGCTTGCAAAGCCGGAGTAGATTTCTTTGAAAGATGCAATTTGTTTTTTCAAATGTGGATGATCGAGCACTTGTGCTATCGTCCTCAGTTTTTGAACTATGGGTCTCTAGAAATATCATGCATAGAAGAATTCTACATGAGGATTAAAGGGGTCAAATTGCCAGAGGGATTTAAGGGTTGGACAACATATTTCCGATCTCTTACTGCTAGTCAGATAGAATGGACGCTTGGGTGGCTACCTGTTAATAAAATCATATACATGCCAGCAAAGAGGTCACATTTTCTCTTAATGGGCTTAAAAGTATTCAACCCTATGCTCCATATCAAGTTTTACGGTAACTCGGAAAATGTCAGATAACACCAAAAGATGGAGACCGCAGTACTCAAGTAGTTGAGATTAGCCCCGATGGACAATTCCTTGAAGCAAAAGTATGTCAGATTTGCAATGAATGCCAATGCTTAAAATCAGATACTTGTGTGAGGGATCAGGCTAAAGGCTAAGTGTCACTTGGTATAAGAGAGAATGTGAGCATGAAAGGCCGGCTAAAAGACCTCACATCCAAGAATGTGTTGAATCATCAAGAGAGCAATGGGATTGGTTAGCCAAAGAAAACGAGTACCGGGCAAAGATTAGCATGCTGGAAAAACAGGTCCAGGACCTTAAGTTCGAAAATAGTGTACATGCAGCAGCCGATGAGGGTGAGAAAAAGCAACTGGTTAAAGAAAATGAGGCATTACGAGCTGAAACCCCTATCAGAAATGCCCGAGATGCAAAGTTGATAGACAATTTGCGGGAAAAAGTGAGTGATTACAATTTTGACCTTGACAAAGCAAAAAAAGAATTAGTTGGGGTTCGAAGACAATTAGCTAAGAATGCATAGGAACGGGCCCGCATGATTTATCAATTAAAAGAAGAGCATGATATTGAGGTTGCCAGATTGAGGAAAAAAGTTATTACCGCAGAGGTCAAAATGACAAACAAGCAAAATAGTTTAGTGTGGAAAGGGAATATTGCTACACGACCCTAGCACAATTAGAGATGGATCTGCAACAACTTCAGGAGAAAAATCCATAGACTTTGGAGGTTGAACAAATTGGGAGGTTAATTCAGAAAAAAAGGAATAATTAGAGAAAGAATTCTCGACATTGCTCATTACAACACTCAGAAGTGCCAAATATGTGAAGATATGACACATACTACACTTTTCGCCTCAGTAATGATATTCGTGAAACAAATAATGGGTGACCTAGATCGACTTCAAAAGGGACTTGCATATAGGCCCGCAGCGAAAACGAATGATGTCCCGCGAGCACCAGGATCTTTGATGTATTCTTGAGTCTGTATTGCATTAGGTCAATCATTCAAGTCTGTATTTTTCATTCTGCATTTCATTTCAAACGATTAGGTCGTAGTTTGGTTGTCATTTAGAGTCTATCATTATAATCAATATGTTGGCTATTAATGAATTCGAAAATTCGTAAAAAATTGTATTTATATGACACGACCCCAAATCCGGTCGTGATGGCGCCCAGCACACTGCTGCTAGGCCAACCCGACCAATCAACAACAATCATAGAGCTATGAGCTCGCCTTATCCCATTCAAACATAACAATTGTAAATTAACAGTAATGGATATATCAAAAACGGGGAAACCAAGTCCCAACGCATACCAACTCCCATAGACCGAAGGGTCAAGAGTCCTGAGCCTCTACAGAACATAAGTGTAATACGGTTTACAACCAAAGCTCGGAGCGGAAAGAAATAACAATACATAATCAAAGACAGTAGGAAGGGATATCGGGTCCTGCGGACGTCGGCAACTACCTCGAAGTCTCCACAGAACGGGGATAATAAAGCAGTTGCGACAGCTCAACTGCCCTTCTGAACCTGTATATCTGCACACAAAAAAAAATGCAGGGGAGTGGGGTGAGTATATTTCAACTCGGTGAGCAGCAATAATAAATAATAACTGGAAGTAAGAACTCCTGTACTGTCACTAAACAGTTCTAAGGCAAACCCCCACAGGTAAGTCATCACTACAATGAGTTCTCTGATCTCCAGTCCATATCCATCTCAACTGGGTCCCACACTGACCACATCCTCACTCGTACCACTACAGTGTACAGCCATCTCAATGTATAGAGACATATACATTTGTCTATAACACATAAGTATTTACATATTTATAAGGATATTAATAAGTATTATGCTGCGGCGTGCAGCCCGCTCCAATACATATACCGCTGCGGCGTGCAGCCCGCTCCATTTAACGTCGACGACGCTCACTGGGGGTGTATACAGACTTCGGAGGGGCTCCCTAGGCCCAAGCGCTATGGTGCTATGGCGTGCGGCCAGGTCCACCATATATCACCTGCGGCGTGCAGTCCGACCCAATATATATACATATATATACATATATAGTTATACTACTGCGGCGTGCAGCCCGATCCCATAATATACACCAGCGCTCACTGAGAATGTGTGCGGACTCGGACTCCGAAGGGGCTCCTACGACCCAAGCGCAATAATATGCGGCGTGCGGTCCGTCCCACATGTATATTACATGTATATCACATGTACATTCTGCGGCGTGCGGTCCGATCCAATATATGTAATGCTGCGGCGCGCGCCGCCCGATCCAATATATGTACTGTTGCGCGTGCGGGCCGATCCAATATAGGTATATATATATATATAATACCTCATAATGGGTCCTCGACCCTATCCCGGTCCAGTATGCACTTGGCCTCTCGGGCCCAATATAATATATCACAATGGGTCCTTGACCCCTGTCTCAGTTAATATAGACTTGGCCTTTCGGGCCCAATATAACATCTCATAGTGGGTCCTCGACCCTATCTCATCTCAATCGGTATAGACTTGGCCTTTCAGGCCCTGCTCAGCCTAGAACAGGGAATTCCACCCTAGATAATCTCTCTCAATGTACACATCTAGTACGGGCTCATATTATGCTATACGGCTAGAGTTATGGCTGAGTGTATATTTCCAACACGATATAAAGGTCACCTAGCTCTATAGGTTCCCTAAGGCTCTACAGATCGGCACAAGGCCCCAAACATGGCTATTAGCCCAATTGTACAGTTATAACCTCATTAACAGTCGTACAACACGGTATTCTATTAGCCGGGAAGGACTAAGTCCGAACCCCCTATCACAATGTCACCACGCCCGTCATAGAACGCGTGTCTCATATCAATATAGCACTGTGAAGTGCTAGTACGGGGTTTCAAACCCTCAGTACATTGTTTACTACTACCACTCACCTCGATCCGATAGAAGCCTTAATCCGCCTTGCGCTCGCCTCGCAATTCAATCACCTTGAATGCCGAATCTGCTCAAAATCAATGAGAATACATCAATATAGGCTAATTAAACACAACCCATTCGAAATAACTCAATTTACATCAAAATTCCCAAAGTTGCCAAAACCCGAGCCCCGGGCCCACATTCCGAAAATTTACGAAATTCACATTTCTGGAACCCTCGTCTCGCCACGAGTCCATACATATAAAATTTACCAAAATCGGACTCCGTTTGCCCACTCAAATCGGTGTTTTTCTTCAATTTAGGCTTAGGGCTCAAACCCACAATTAATCTTCCATTTACAGGGAATTAACCAAGGATTTCATGTAAAAATGATGTAATTAAGCCATAAACTTACCTCCAACGAAACCCCGATGATTTCCCAGCAATCTCCCGTCAATTTCTCCTCTTGGAACTCAAAATGGAGTTTTGGGTTAATGAACCCGTATGTGAAATGTTTCTGGTTTTTAATTCACTGCCTGGGCCGTTTACACTATGCGATCGCATCCCATCCTTGCGATCGCGTAGAACAAATGATAGCTCGAAATAATTAAGGCTATGCGATTGCACTACCTCTCCACGATCGCATAGAACATCTCACCCAGGCTCCAAATTACTACTATGCGATCGCAAATTGACCACGCGATCGCATAGAACAATAAGCTTCTTAGGCACCCCGGATCATTTTACCCTATGCGATCGCACAAGTGACCCTGCGATCGCAGAGTGCCAGGTTCCATACCTATGCGATCGCATCTCCTATTACACGATCGCATAGAACAACTCTGGGGCTCACTTCCATCCTTCTATGCGATCGCAATGACCCTATGCGATCGCATAGAGCATCCGTCTGCAACAAAACCAGCAACCAACAGCAGTTCAAAAATAGAAGAAATGGTCCGTTTGGACCCCCGAAATCAACCCGAGGCCCCCGGGACCCCAACGAAAACCACCAACATACCCCATAACACGTTTCAAACTTGTTCTAATCATAAAAACACCATCCTAAACATCAAAATCACCAATTACACACGGATTCAAGCCTAAATTCCATAAAACTTTCCGAATTACGCATTCAATCAAAAACCCGACCAAACGACGTCCGAATGACCTGAAATTTTGCAGGCACATCCAAAATCACCTAACGAAGCTACTGCCACTGTCGGAATTCCATTCCGACCCCCGGATCAAAATCTCACCTACCGTTCGGATTTCGCCAAAATTCAACCTTAGCCAATTCAAGCCTATTTCTACACCGGGCCTCCAAATTCAATTCCGATTGCTCCCCTAAGTCACAAATCACCTCCCGGAACTAACCGAATCATCAGAATCCGATTCCGAGCCCTCTAACCAAATAGTCAACTTCGGGTTGACTTTCCTTATTCAAGTCTCCTTCAAAAAGGCTATATGCCTCATTTTCAATCCAATTCACTCCTAACTCACCCGATAGACTTTAACACTGATACAAAAGCATAAAACATACAATTTCAACATAACAGGGTGGTAATTCCCGTAACGACGGGCCGGGTCGTTACATTCTCCCCAACTTAAACAATCGCTCGTCCTCGAGCGTACTAGAGTGGTACTAGAAGCAACTCAATAACTGAATGACCTTACCCAGCATATATTCGGCGATCATACGTCATCCTATCTCACATAAGTCCGAAAACACCATATAGTCAAAATTTCATAGACCATCTGAACCATAAATCACATTGCACTTTCCGAAATCATATCCCAATTGCTAATCCCATGTCTATATTCACGATACACTAGAATCCACTGCAATAACCCACACTCACCACTCCGGGTGAGATCATATGATGTATCAAACAACCCAATCGCTCGAGACAATAGTCTCTAATCACAATAATTTCTCACGATAACCAAATACCAACTGAAAAACCCTTTTCATTAGACAGAGTTTTGTTCCAACACCTTCATATCATGCCCACGGTAACCGAACACGCGATATATCGAACCCATCTCTCGGGTCAACCATTCGTGGATCTATTTCTCTTTTAAAATTGACACCACAATAAGTTTCGGAGCCAAACCTCGATATTACCTTTCTAACGAGCTGAAGTCATATATGCTCGCTCTTATTAATGACTTGAATGATCATTTCGGTTATAACACACCACACTGGTAACATGACACCTCAGCATCGGCCTAGGCCACAACGAGCACAACACAGGCTCCAATAAGAACGATCCGAACACACTCGAATCCTGACAACTGACTCGCACAAAAAGCCATAATTCAAATTCTTCCATACCATCACAACACATAACTGAGATTCTTGTCTCACATCATAGGATTAGAGTGCCTGAATCCTCCTCGAAAGGTCATAACATCACGTGGCCTTGCCACAACTCATGATTCTATCCAAACACTATTACCCATGGAGCATCTCAAGTCGAAATGCTCAAAACGGTCAGCCACACACATATTTAGGTCCGACTCAAGCGATCAATCACACGCGGTGATACATTTAGTATATACTATCGAATCCTGAATGGACACAACCGATGTGCTATTCCCCGAGCGATACCCAATACGGACAATTCCTCAGAAGAGAGGAAGTATTGTATACAAGGTACATATAGGAAGCTATATTTCCCACATCACACTGTTGCGGCGCGCAACCCGTTCCAATAGCATCCTGTGGCGGCGTGCCACCCGATCCAGATACTATACATGTGGCGGCGTGCCACCCGATCCAGATACTATACATGTGGCGGCGTGCCACCCGATCCACGTATAAATCTAGCAAAAGGGAATGCACATCGACTCAAGTAGCTCATTGCAACAAACATGTATATATATAGCCTCGAGCTCGGTCACATGAAACTCATCCGACAAAGTTCCTCAATACCGGAACTGAATCAATGGTAGATACCTCTACACTGACATCCGCCACGAAGGCCCAACTGGCAAAGCAATACCTACCAGCCGTCCGCTGGCCCTAGGGTACATCCACCCTGCTGGAGCATGATCTGATGCGCTCTGCCATGCATTTTGCGACATGTTTCTGACATAGTCCATATCACATTAGTCTGGACAACCTGGCTTATGACAACCAGTCAGCAATCGTATATCATTATTCAAATTCATCATATCAAGTAACGAGGGAGCCACTAGGGCTTCCAATTTCCGATAACCGCTACATTGTGCCGATACACACGATATACCACCGCTGCGTAGGCGGGTTACGAGAACTTCTAGTCTCCAACACATACATAACATAGAATCACTATGCCCGATTCCGTACTTCACCGTACGATTACATAACGCACCTCAAGCGTCCATTCATACCACGAAAGCCATTCATAAATTTCACTATGTCATCAACGACTCGATTATTACAGTCGATCCAACGAGAAAATACCACCATACTACTACATATTATCAATTTACATTACCTTGTCCATTTGCACCATATACTACTAGAATAGCAGTACCATTTTCTTAAATCATCAGAAAGATCAATTCTTGAATCACCTGCAGCCGTCCGCGCTGCTCAATAATTTTATTGACTTCCCATATATTATGAACCGATCTCAAAACCTTGAATATGCCATTATCAACTTTCCATAACACATCGCGTATACCATATCACACTAAGACAACATGGAAATTCATATCCCTTTCCTCCGCCTGCAAACATCGGCGCACTCAACTCGTCAAGGGCTTTCATGATCCCATATAGAGAAAACTCATTACACATTCCCAGCCTTGCATACCAACAGGAAAAATACACTCATTTACAAACTACGGTATAACACATCGCAAACTCTTTCTCCCAATTACATTGCATAAATTAAACCGCCAGGACTGAGTCCTTATACCCATATCAAGTTACACAACTGCCAGCTCTCAAAAGCTTTGCTGCACAATATCTGTAAGACTCATTACTTCAACCATATACCAGGAATTAGTCGTATTCCTTTTCATACCATTCTGGTTTATTAACAAGTTGTTCCATTTATCCAGTTTCCTTTCTAATTCATCTTTAATTTAATATTAGCCATTATTGTAGCACCATAACACATCAACTCATTCCACACGAGACTCGTACATAAGACCACACGGTCTAAGACATATAGGCCACTGAATACTCGTACATAAGACCACACGGTAAGGATCACATCCTACAATACTTTATTTTGAAGAACCTCTTGCGATTTGAATTCGTTATCATTACCTTCCAATACGGATTACATAGAATCCCATCATTCACATAATATAACACAAGTACCGATCTCTTCTAACGAAACCATCATCTTTAGCCACATGCACAATCTTAAGGCACCTGATTGTTACAAGCAAAATCTGAACACTGCAAAACCATTCTCGGGCATCATTCACCCTTATTCAGCTGTAATTCAACTGTCCTATTGAGTAGAACCACTCGTTTTTTGTTAGAACTCTGACATCGCAGAACATGATTACTTACAGGTACAATTCGCTATCTTTCCTTTCTATACACCGAACATTCTCTACCAACAGTAGTTCAAAACATCCTAGTATTTCTTCAAATCTACGAAGCACCATAAGCCTTTATCAAAATTTCCCAACATACCTAGAGACAGAGCCAACACAACACACGACAGTGCAATCAGATAATCAATAACAACCTCCCCAACTTAGCTCGAAGTCATTCATCAAAGCACTTTCAACCACTCATATCATTATTACTCAAATGATGCCACAAAGTTCTAGTTAGATTAAACTCAATCATTTACAAGCTTCGGCGGAGATTCGAATCATCAGAAATATTAACCCTTTTGCAATTCTTGCATTTATTCACACACAACAGTTACGCCCCCTCTTTAGGTGGCAAAATCTTTTCTAAGTCCCGGATTTTCCAAAAATTTCGGCAGAGTTTCCTTTGTAAATTGGCCTATCCACCTGCCAGAGAATCACCAAACCATTCTAACAATACATCCACAACTCAACAAAACATCACAATGTATTTCAACAACATTAAATCTCAATACTATACGAATCATATTATCACAATTATACCTGAGCATGTACTGCACCTGCTCGAATCATAACATATATCAAATACCTTTCAATTACACATGAGAGTCAATCCATTTACCTCGCCTCAATTTAGCATCTCAGTACAATACCTTCCACCAGGATACACATAGCATAATCACTTTAGTCTTCCTGAGTTTGAACTCGTTCCGCTACACATAAGGCACTTTACTTTCCAATTAAGAGGCGATGAAAATATTTCTCACGCCCATAGCTAGGGCTATATATCAAATCACAATAAAGACCAATACCGATCGTATGCACTTCATAATACCGGCTCACGAAATTAGTACCTTGGTGCGCAAGCCATAGACAAAGATCTTGCCTCAAGTCCTCCCGACTGGCCCAACATGAATTCACGGGGATTATATCTCGCCCCTCGTTCGGAGAAATCACAAGCCATAAGACAATTATATTACTGGGCGCTCGATACGTACACAGACGTGCGGAAGGAATTTCAAAATTATATCTCAAGCTGAATCAAGTGCGCACGATAAGAATTCCAAGAAATGTTAAGTGTTTCCTAAAGGTTCGCAGCCTCCCGAGGATAAGTACAGGCGTCCCCGTACCGATCCACAAGACTCTACTAACCGGCTCAAGACTCATGAGGCCTAGTAAACCTAGGCTCTGATACCAACTTGACACGACCCCAAATCCGGTCGTGATGGCGCCCAGCACACTGCTAGGCCAGCCCGACCAATCAACAAAAATCATAGAGCTATGAGCTCGCCTTATCCCATTCAAACATAACAATTGTAAATTAACAGTAATGGATATATCAAAAACGGGGAAACCAAGTCCCAACGCATACCAACTCCCATAGACCGAAGGGTCAAGAGTCCTGAGCCTCTACAGAACATAAGTGTAATACGGTTTACAACCAAAGCTCGGAGCGGAAAGAAATAACAATACATAATCAAAGACAGTAGGAAGGGATATCGGGTCCTGCGGACGTCGGCAACTACCTCGAAGTCTCCACAGAACGGGGATAATAAAGCAGTTGCGACAGCTCAACTGCCCTTCTGAACCTGTATATCTGCACACAAAAAAAAATGCAGGGGAGTGGGGTGAGTATATTTCAACTCAGTGAGCAGCAATAATAAATAATAACTGGAAGTAAGAACTCCTGTACTGTCACTAAACAGTTCTAAGGCAAACCCCCACAGGTAAGTCATCACTACAATGAGTTCTCTGATCTCCAGTCCATATCCATCTCAATTGGGTCCCACACTAACCACATCCTCACTCGTACCACTACAGTGTACATCCATCTCAATATATAGAGACATATACATTTGTCTATAACACATAAGTATTTACATATTTATAAGGATATTAATAAGTATAATGCTGCGGCGTGCAGCCCGCTCCAATACATATACCGCTGCGGCGTGCAGCCCGCTCCATTTAACGTCGACGGCGCTCACTGGGGGTGTATACAGACTTCGGAGGGGCTCCCTAGGCCCAAGCGCTATGGTGCTATGGCGTGCGGCCAGGTCCACCATATATCACTGCGGCGTGTAGTCCGACCCAATATATATACATATATATACATATATAGTTATACCGCTGCGGCGTGCAGCCCGATCCCATAATATACCAGCGCTCACTGGAATGTGTGCAGACTCAGACTCCGAAGGGGCTCCTACAGCCCAAGCGCAGCCCAAGCGCAATAATACTGCGGCGTACAGTCTGTCCCACATGTATATTACTGCGGCGTGCAGTCCGATCCAATATATATACTGCTGCGGCGTGTAGCCCGATCCAATATATATACTGCTGCGGCGTGCAGCCTGATCCAATATAGGTATATATATATAATACCTCATAATGGGTCCTCGACCCTATCCCGGTCAATATGTACTTGGCCTCTCAGGCCCAATATAATATATCACAGTGGGTCCTGGACCCTGTCTCAGTCAATATAGACTTGGCCTTTCAGGCCCACTCAGCTAGCATAGTGGGTCCTTGACCCTATCTCATCTCAATCGGTATAGACTTGGCCTTTCAGGCCCACTCAGCTAGAACAGGGAATTCCACCCTAGATAATCTCTCTCAATGTACACATCTAATACGGGCTCATATTATGCTATACGGCTAGAGCTACGGCTGAGTGTATATTTCCAACACGATATAAAGGTCACCTAGCTCTATAGGTTCCCTAATGCTCTACAGATTGGCACAAGGCCCCAAACATGGCTATTAGCCCAATTGTACAGTTGTAACCTCATTAACAGTCGTACAACATAGTATTCTATTAGCCGGGAAGGACTAAGTCCGAACCCCCTATCACAATGTCACCACACCCGTCATAGAACGCGTGTCTCATCTCAATATAGCACTGTGAAGTGCTAGTACGGGGTTTCAAACCCTCAGTACATTGTTTACTACTACCACTCACCTCGATCCGATAGAAGCCTTAATCCGCCTTGCGCTCGCCTCGCAATTCAATCACCTTGAATGCCGAATCTGCTCAAAATCAATGAGAATACATCAATATAGGCTAATTAAACACAACCCATTCGAAATAACTCAATTTACATCAAAATTCCCAAAGTTGCCAAAACCCGAGCCCCGGGCCCACATTCCGAAAATTTACGAAATTCACATTTCTGGAACCCTCGTCTCGCCACGAGTCCATACATATAAAATTTACCAAAATCGGACTCCGTTTGCCCACTCAAATCGGTGTTTTTCTTCAATTTAGGCTTAGGGCTCAAACCCACAATTAATCTTCCATTTACGAGGGAATTAACCAAGGATTTCATGTAAAAATGATGTAATTAAGCCATAAACTTACCTCCAACGAAACCCCGATGATTTCCCAGCAATCTCCCGTCAATTTCTCCTCTTGGAACTCAAAAATGGAGTTTTGGGTTAATGAACCCGTATGTGAAATGTTTCTGGTTTTAATTCACTGCCTGGGCCGTTTACACTATGCGATCGCATCCCATCCTTGCGATTGCGTAGAACAAATGATAGCTCGAAATAATTAAGGCTATGCGATCGCACTACCTCTCCGCGATCGCATAGAACATCTCACCCAGGCTCCAAATTACTACTATGCGATCGCAAACTGACCACGCGATCGCATAGAACAATAAGCTTCTTAGGCACCCCGGATCATTTTACCCTATGCGATCGCACAAGTGACCCTGCGATCGTAGAGTGCCAGGTTCCATACCTATACGATCGCATCTCCTATTACGCGATCGCATAGAACAACTCTGGGGCTCACTTCCATCCTTCTATGCGATCGCAATGACCCAATGCGATCGCATAGAGGATCCGTCTGCAACAAAATCAGCAGCCAACAGCAGTTCAAAAATAGAAGAAATGGTCCGTTTGGACCCCCGAAATCAACCCGAGGCCCCCGGGACCCCAACGAAAACCACCAACATACCCCATAACACGTTTCAAACTTGTTCTAATCATAAAAACACCATCCTAAACATCAAAATCACCAATTACACACGGATTCAAGCCTAAATTCCTTAAAACTTTCCGAATTACGCATTCAATCAAAAACCCGACCAAACGACGTCCGAATGACCTGAAATTTTGCAGGCACATCCAAAATCACCTAACGAAGCTATTGCAACTGTCGGAATTCCATTCCGACCCCCGGATCAAAATCTCACCTACCGTTCGGATTTCGCCAAAATTCAACCTTAGCCAATTCAAGCCTATTTCTACACCGGCCTCCAAATTCAATTCCGATTGCTCCCCTAAGTCACAAATCACCTCCCGGAACTAACCAAATCATCCAGAATCCGATTCCGAGCCCTCTAACCAAATAGTCAACTCCGGGTTGACTTTCCTTATTCAAGTCTCCTTCAAAAAGGCTATATGCCTCATTTTCAATCCAATTCACTCCTAACTCACCCGATAGACTTTAACACTGATACAAAAGCATAAAACATACAATTTCAACATAACAGGGTGATAATTCCCGTAACGACGGGCCGGGTCGTTACATTATATTCTTTTATTTTTCTTTTCTTTAAACACATGCGCGATACGCAATTTTATAGGATCAATAATAATCATATAAGCACACATCAAAAGAATATTAACCAGAAAACTAATGAAAAGGAAAAGAATGAAGAAAAAAAGAGAAAGAGAAAAGTCGTAGCAAAAGAATTGGAAAAGCAAAGGAAAATGCAAGAATGAATGGAAATCCATAATTGAGAAAGCCGGGATGATGCATATGGCCGAGCAAAATTGTTTAAATGTGTCTATGCTCCCAATGTGCGATTATTTGATTAATAATGGCCTAACCACTAATGAGCATTGTTGTTGTTGAGTCCCAGATAGGTGGTTTTAAGCTAGCTGGCATTCTGGCAACTCATCCGTACAATACCCGTTCTAAAGATATGTCGAAAATGATTAGCCAAGAGATTGAGACTACAATTATTGACCCGGCTAGGGATGATGAAGTGGTGGATGTAAATCCTATGAAGGAAGAAATGCACAAACTTAAGCAACAAATGGCCGAAATGTACCAGGCATGGGTGAAACGACAACCCTTACCCACATACCCTGCCAATCCCGCCTAGTTTCCCCCACCAGTTCAAACACAAGATCCTCCTACCATAAATTCATCCCCTGCCTACCCCACATACCCACCATACTATGCAACCACTTCACAAACACCACCACCTCCTCCACTACCAAAATAGATTCCACCACCACCACCTCCAGTTGCTCCCGTGTATGTGGCTCCTCCAACGACCACATTACACAACTCTTCTAGTGAACCTCTGTTCCACACCCATGACAACCACTACTATCCACCAAAACCTACCTTCAGACATCATGATTCTTATCCTTAAACTCCTCTCATTGATATATCCGAGGAAGAGAAACCACCCAAAAACCCCTAATAAGAAGAAATGATTCATAAAGTGAAAAGTCTGGAACAATCATTCCGGAATATGCAAGGCCTCGGACGGGCAAGTAAGTGTGGCCTATAAATATCTATGCCTATTTTTAGAAGGGCAGTTGCCGGTAGGTTTTAAATTGCCAATGTTCAATCTCTATGACGGTCATGGTGATCCTCTGGCACACTTGAGAGGATTTTATAGTAAAATGAGGGGTGCCAGTGGGAAAGACGAATTGCTAATGGCCTATTTCAATCAAAGCCTTAGTGGATCAGCCTGGGACTGGTACACGAGGTAGGACCACACCCGTTGGTTTACCTATGATGACTTAGCCCAGGCTTTTGCCAATCACTTCTAGTATAATTTGGAGATTATTCCAGACTAACTATCTTTGACGAAGATTGAAAAGAATCCAGAGGAGAGCTTCAGAGGATATGGATTCAGATGGAGAGAACAAGCTGCCCGAGTTGATCCACCCATGAAAGAGGGTGAAATTGTGGATTAGTTCTTGCAAGATCTAGAGCCCAAATATTATAGACATTTGGTGTCAGCTATTGGAAGACATTCAATGAAGTTGTCAAAATGGGGAGTATGGTAGAAGAGGGCTTGAAGTCTAATAAGATCATGAGCTATTCGGCGATAAAGACTACGACCCAGGCCATCCAGATAGGCACTGGAGGGGTCCTTCTCCTTACTATCATCAACCCCGTCCACATCAACAACATTACCCACCTACACCATACGGCCCACCACAACATTATTATCCTTCCCCTGTTCCCCACATTTTAGTCCATCATGCCCAAACTTACCCACAACCACAAGCACTATGGCATGCACCCACTTCTCACAACACCTATCATGCCCAAAATACATACCCACCTCCCAAAACATATAGAAACCCTAGTGGAATTGGCTTCTGCCAAAACCCTGTTGTCAGAAATGTTAGGCTGCAAAAGAAAAAAACTTTCACTCCATTAGGAGAATCCTACAACAGTCTATTTCGCAGACTGAGTTAGCTTGGAGTTCTAAACCCTATTGAACGAAAAAGCCCAAACCCACCACCAAGGAACCTGGACCATTCCGTCAGCTACGAATATTGTTTAGGAGCTCCGGGGCATGATATAGAAAAATGTTGGCACTTGAAGACTGCTATTCAAGAGCTCATTGACTCAAGGAGAATTGAAGTTGAGGCTCCCGAAACTCCTAATATCACACAGAATCCCCTACCCGTTCATCATGAGGCTCAAATGATTGAGTTGGTACAGAGGGGAGAGTGCAAAAAGCCGTCTCAGACGTTAATGATGATGAAAGCAAGTGAAAGCAAGGTAGATGAGAAAGTAATGGGTGGAAGAGAAGTGGTTGCAGTTGAACAAGTGATTGATAAGCCAGTATTGATAACAAAACAAGAGCCAGTAAAAGTGATAGTACCAGGGGCAATTGTAAAGCCCGCGTTAGTTGTGAAAGGAGCACAAGCATAACCGGTCATCATCAACCGGTAACTCAATTGCCCATTGTGGATGCAAAATTTGTCCATTGGAAGTACAACAAAGTGACTATCATGTATCGAGGGAAAGAGGTCAGAGATGAAATTTGTGAAACTCATGGTTTGACAAGATCGGGGAGGTGCTTTGCCCCCGAGGAATTAAGAAAAGCTAAATTAAATAGGGACAATCCGACACCTATGAAAAAGGTTGTCACTGAGGAGGAAGCCGAAGAATTTCTGAGAATAATGAAGGAACATGATTACTCAATAGTTGAAAAATTAAGGAAAACACCGACGTAGATCTCTCTATTGGCTCTGCTAATTCACTCAGGTGAGCATCACCGGGCGCTAATGAAAGTTTTGAATGAAGCACATGTGCCCAAGAAAATTACAGTGAACCATCTTGAATAGATCACTAACAAAAATTTTAAGGTGAAGAGGGTGACATTTTTAGATGACGTATTCCCGGTAGAGGGAACTGAACAAAATAGAACCCTGTACCTTACTGTGAAACACGAAGATTCTATAGTGACCCGGGTGCTAATTGATAATGGGTCGAGTGCCAACATTTGCCCTCTATCTAATTTGGAGAAGATGAAGGTCGATAATGAAAGAATTCACAAAAATGGGTAGGGGTAAGGTCTGCGTACATATTACCCTCCCCAGACCCCACTTGTGGGATTATACTGGGTTGTTGTTGTTGTTGTTGTAGTATCTGTGTATGTGGATTCGATGGGGGAGGGAAGAATACTGTTGGAGACGTTGTGCTAGAACTTACAATCGGGCTTGTGGAGTTCACGATGGAATTCCAAGTACTGGATGTTGCTGTATCCTATAATCTTTTGCTGGGCCAACCATGGATCCACGCTGCGAAGGTTGTGCCATCTTTACTACATCATGGTAAAATTTTAATGGGATATTCAAGAGATCATGGTCCACGGGGAGGACAATTCTTGCAATACTATTACTCCCTTCGAGGAAGTCGAAGATGATAAGGGACCATGGCTTTACCAAGTGGTGGATACAGTATCGGTCGCTAAAGTCTCGGAGGGTGAGCATGTCCTTATGCCAAAAGTGGGTACCGCATCTGTTATGGTAGCCACAGAAATGTTGAGAAATGGATTTCTATCCAGAAAAGGATTGGGAGCTGTAATACCAGTGTCTCTTCCTGGTAACATTGTTACTTTTGGGCTGGGCTTTAAACCTACCACTGCTGATATAAGGAAAGCACGGAAGCTAAAGAAGAAAGTGTGGACCCTCCCTAAACCTGTCCCTCGCCGCTCCCGTTCTTTTGTCCAATCTGGTACTAAGAAGCGCCCAACGATAGTGATACCCAGTTTAGCAGAGATGAAGCCTAATAGGGAATTAATTGAAAAATTGAAAGTCGTTCGAAAAAGTGGATGTGGTAGAAGCAGATGAGAAACCAAGCAGAATGGATATCCAGTTCATAGGATCTCGGACCAAGTTGAATAACTGGGAAGCTACTCCTCGTCCAACTCAAAGGGCGTTGCGGTAGTTAGTTTTTGATTTGCTTTTTTGAGTATTAAATCTATTTTATTTCAAGGTTGTAATATAGATTTCTATGTTCTGTCCAATCGGATGAGTAAAACCTTGTTATCTTACAAATTTCAATGAAATGCAATTTATTTCTCTCTCCATTCTTGATAGTGTTTATTTTGTCTTTTTTTTTTTCTTGAACAGTGCATTTTATGCTGATTTTTCTGATGTGTCATGCATGAGGAATTCATGGCCTAGTCTTGATAATCAATGTGAAATAGTAAAACAAGAAATTGAATGTGATGATGAGACAGAGTATGATGATGAGGAGGCTTTGAAAGATATTAGTAAAGAGTTGAGTCAATATGAGGAAAAACCCAAACCTAAATTGAATGATACGGAAGCAATCAATTTAGGGGATCAAGAAAATGTTTGGGAAACAAAGATAAGTGTCCATTTTGAAGCTTCGCTCAGGGAAGAGTTGATTAAGTTGTTGCATGAATATAAAGATATCTTTGCATGATCATATGATAATATGCCGGGTCTGGGTACTGATTTAGTGGTCCACAAATTGCTCACTTATTCGAAATGCCTGCCTGTCAAGCAGAAGATGAGAAAATTTAAGACAGACATCTATGTGAAAATCAAAGAAGAAGTCAACAATCAATTTGAGGCAAAGGTTATACGGGTTACCGAATATCCCACCTAGTTAGCCAATATTGTGCATGTGCCAAAGAAAGACGGGAAGACCAGGGTGTGTGTTGATTATCGGGATCTTAACATTGCAAGTCCAAAAGACAATTTTCCACTGCCAAACATCCACATAATGATTGACAATTATGCCAAACATGAGATTGGTTCCTTTGTGGATTGTTATGCGGGTTACCACCAGAATCTGATGGATGAGGAAGATTCTGAAAAGACGGCATTCATCACACCTTGGGGGTTATACTGTTACAGGGTGATGCCGTTTGGACTGAAAAATGGAGGTGCAACATACCTGAGGGAAATGACCACCATGTTGCATGATATGATACATCCGAAGATTGAAGTCTATGTGGATGATGCAATTATCAAGTCCGGAAAGCAGTGTGATCATGTTAAAGACTAAAGGAAGTTTTTCCAGAGGCTTCATAGGTACAATCTCAAACTCAATCCAGGAAAGTGTGCCATTGGAGTGCCATCAGGGAAGTTACAGGGGTTTGTGGTGAGTCGACGTGGTATTGAACTAGACCTATACAAAATCAAATCCATTTAGGATTTGCCTCCACCAAAGAGCAAGAAAGAAGTGACGAGTTTGCTCGACAGGTTGAATTATATCAGCAGGTTCATTGCTCAGCTTACGTCAACTTGTAACTCTATCTTTCAATTGTTTAAGAAAGATGCTGCAGTTAAATGGACAGATGAGTGCTAAGCTGCATTTGATAAAATTAAAGAATATTTGGCTAATCCACCTGTATTGGTTCCGCTCGAGCCAGGAAGACCTCTAATCCTTTATTTGATGGTGTTGGATAATTCTTTCGGCTGTGTACCGAGGCATCATGATGTTATAGGGAAGAAAGAGCAGGCAATTTATTTCCTCAGCAAGAAAATCACATCTTACGAGGTAAAATACAGTCAATTAGAAAGGACATGTTGTGCTTTGACTTGGGTGGCGCAGAAGTTGAAACATTATTTGTCAGTCTATACCACTTATCTCATTTACCAGCTGGATCTGTTGAAGTACATCTTTCAGAAGCCTATGCCTACAGAGAGGCTTGCTAAATGGCGAATCCTACTCACAGAATTTGATTGTTTATGTAACCCGAACTGCGATGAAAGCACATGCAGTTGCTGATCACCTAGCTGAGAATCCAGTTGATGATGAATAAGAAATGTTGAAAACATACTTTCCTAATGAGGAAGAAATGTATGTTGATGAGCTGGAACAAGATGAGAAGCCTGGGTGGAAGTTATTCTTTTATGGGGCTGCTAACAACAAAGGTGTCAGGATAAGAGTAGTACTTATTTCAGAGACGGGACAACATTATCCCCTCACAGCTCAGCTTTGTTTCTTTTGCACCAATAATATGGCTGGTATGAAGCATGTATTTTGGGTTAAAGAATGGCTATAGATATGGGTGTCCAAGAGATTTTGGTCATGGGTGACTCGGATCTTTTGGTACATCAAATTCAAGGAGAATGGGAAATACGGGATTTAAAACTCATAACATACCGGCAGTGCCTGCATGAACTATGTCAACGATTTTAGTCCATAGAATTCAAGCACATTCCGAGAGTCCAAAATTAAGTTGCTGATGCTTTCGCCACTCTGGCATCAATGTTATACCATCTGGACAAGGCTTATGTAGACCCATTGTAGATTCAGGTCCGAGATTAACATCCGTATTGCAATACGGTGGAAGAGGAGCTTGATTGTAAGCCATGGTTCCATGATATTAAAGAATACCTCTGATTGGGAGTAAATCCGGCACAGGCCACGTGGGATCAAAAGAGAGCTATCAGACGATTGGTGAGTGGATTTTTCTTTAGCGGAGGGGTTTTGTACAAAAGAACCCCGGATCTTGGATTGTTGAGGTGTATGGATGCAAAACAAGCTACAACAGTTATGGCCGAGGTACATACGGGAGTCTGTGGACCACATATGAGTGGGTATGTGCTGGCAAAGAAAATTCTTAGAGTAGTATATTACTGGCTTATTGTGGAACGAGACTGTATCAGCTTTGTGCGCAAGTGTCATCAATGCAAGGTACATGGATATTTGATCCATTCTCTACCATCTGAGTTGCATACAATGTCAACACCATGGCCCTTTGTTGCTTGGGGTATGGATGTCGTTGGGCCGATTGAGCCAGCAGCATCTAATGGGCACAAGTTTATTCTGGTTGCCATTGAATATTTTACTTAATGGGTTGAAGCAAAAACGTTCAAGTCGGTAACCAAGAAAGCAGTGGTTGATTATGTATATGCAAACATCGTATGCTGGTTTGGAATACCGAAGGTAATTATTACAGATAATGGTTCTAATCTTAACAGTCATTTGATGGGAGAGACATGTCAGAAGTTTAAAATTACACACCGCTGCCACACCTCCTTTTTTACGTATATCGCTTATTAATACTACACCCCAGGAAGGGATATGATATAAAAGGAAAGGAGTTTTTCCAATTAAAGGACAATAGGAATGAGATTTATTTATTAAATTTTCAGAGAGTCGCCACTTAGGAAAATAATGGTGTCCTAAGTCACCGGTTTAATCTCGAACAGAGGAAATTATGACTCTCTTTAACAGTCCGCGAAACTAGAAATCCGGATAAGGAATTCTGTTAACCAGGGAGAAGGTGTTAGGCACTCCCGGATTCCGTGGTTCTAGCACGGTTGCTCAACTGTCGTATTTTGTTTTTATCCGATTCCTTTATATATTCCAATTTATGTGCATTTATTAATATTCCGCTTTATCATTTTAATGAATTGCAATGTCGTGAAAATGTATTTTGGGCCACACCGTACCAGTACGCCTATGGCCATTAACACATTCTGACTTCGCTGAGAGTAAGATTTGGGTCACATAAATGCGCACCTGTATTTGAGAATGTATATTATTACAAATCGTGCATAAAGTATCTACGTATTTCTTAACTTTGGGAAAGACCGTAAAATTTGCTAAACGTTCCTTCCGAATCTAAAAATTTTATAGGTAATTATGGAGGGCCCCACAATTGTGTATTTAATGCGGCGAGGCTCATCTAGGTTTTTTAAAGCTAATCATGGATAAATCTATAATTCTCTATTCCATACGGTTTCTGAAAGGAATTGCCTTAGCTAATTACTAAGCATAAAATGTCTAAAACCTAGTGATTCAATGGCAAATAATTAAGCCCCAAAAGGATACATAAGTAAACCCTTCCACCCAATTGCTTTGATGTTGCTGATAAACAGATTGGGCCTCAGAACAATCCAAATACATGAGACTACAGTGAGATGGGCTTTCTATTCTTTAACTTATTGGCACTTAAAACATTATCAGATAAGGATTAGTTCGACAACGAATATAAGACAGAAAATACTTTGTTATTGTGATTCAAATCCATATTACACTAATTTGTTTTACCAATTTTTAGAGTTGTTACACTGTCCGAATTTTAGAATAAAAAACTATACTAATTATTTCCATACTATTAATCATTACTAGGCAGAGGATGAATTTAGTGATTGTAACAATGCAAAACAACATTTACGCATCAGCTGATAAGCAAAAGAATGACTAAAATTAGCAGGAACTATTATCCTCGAATTCCAACCTAGAATTGTCAACCTTTCATAATAGACTTCAAAAATATGCATGTCCATCTTAATATAGAATTGTTAATTATGAACTTGACCATTCATGATTTTAAAATCTCAACTGCTAAACTAACACAAATACAATTACTAAATCTAAAGCTGAAATAACCATGAATTTGCTAGTGTACCATTCTACATAACTTAGTTCACTTAGTCCAGTTTATATATTCAAACAATTTCGAATAACAAAGATAGATCTCAAATAAAAATTCCTAATCTAATACAATACGAACAAACAGATAAAATGAAATGCTGCGACATTAAAGCTTCCAATGAACTTGTGCTTCTCTTATTTAATTTTTAAACTGAAGTCTACATAATTTGAGGTTCAGAATATGTACCTGAAATTGAGAGATTGAAGGGAGAAGAACAACAAATTAACAACAACAATTGCAACAATAGATCAGTGACCAGATTTCAGCAACACAGGGAGTTTTTTAAGAGCAAAATTGAAGCAATACTTCGAAGAAAAATAATGCATATTCAAGCTAGTTCAACAGCATCGAACTTTGAATCAGAATTAACAACTCGAATTTGCTAAGATTTCCGGATCCTAAGCAATGCAAATTCAAAAGTCTCCTTAATTATGCAGGATCAATGTCTATTTATAGGTAGAAAACTGAGAGGGAAATTTGAAATCTGATTTTATCTAAGACTCCCTCATGTTCAGCTTATTAGACATATCACTACACTTATTTTTTTAAAGTTTACACTAGAACCCCATCTAGAAGGTTCTAGCTAATTCTACCATATTCCAATCCTTTGTAATACCTATTGTACCCCCACTTGCCTAGGAAAACCACTGATTCTACCCTTTTCTATGCCCAAATAACCCCTTCCTTATTACTTTTATTACAACACTCCCATTTTGTATATCGAAACTGCCCTTAACTCCTTAGTCTTATCACAATTAAACCATTTCCTATTCCCCATTTAGCCCTCCCTTTTCCTTTATTTACCCTTTTAACTCTTTTATCAATCAGAAACTAAAGTCAAAGTCAGAATTGTCTTACAAAAATAGCCAATAATAGACGGTTTCACAGATCAAATCTAATTAGATTTAAGTACTCAATGAACGAGATTCAAAGGAACAAATTAATCAGGGGTAGAATCTTATTAACATAAGACTTCATTACTAATTTCGATTTTAATTAAGTAAAAACCCTAAGAATCTAAATGTGGCTATGAACACAGTTTTGACTAAGACTATTCAGACTATATAATTCTCAAATAAGAAAACTCCAGAAATCCACAGGCATAACATAAGCAAACAGAATTTAATCCATGGAACAGGGCTTCATTATTGATAAACACGAATTAGCAGAAAATCAACTCAGCTAATCATAAGATGAATGAAACATATCATTTTCAGACTTTTAATCAATATTTAATTCACAAACTAATACAACAAAAATATCATTTATCTTTTATCACTTTTTTCAAGTTTCAAATAATATCAGTCCAAACACCTATCAAAGATATATCAGGCAATTAACAAATGTTTCATGCAAACCATAAAATAAATCAACAAAGAAAAGACACAGAACGCTTAGCTTTATTTTCTCTTTCTTTTCGTTATAAATCTGCTCCTCTCTTCTTCTTTCATTTCGTTAAACAAAAACCAAATTTTTGTTGTACGGGAGATTTTCTTGAAATTCCATCACTGTCGAACTTGTTCTTGTTCATTCGGAACTTTCCAGTGACTTCTAGGGAATGAGGAGATGAAAAAGAACCTGGAGGGTGTTAATTTGAGGAGGTTTTGGGTGGTGGCGCCGCCATGGGTGGTGGTGGCGGTGCCTAGGGTTTGAGGGATTTGAGGCGTTTAGATGATATTTGAAGAAAACCAGTGTTGGATCTGGGGTGAGGAGGTGAAGAGGAGTCGTTTGGTGTTGGTTTCATCGGATAAGATGGCCTACCGCTGCCGTGGGCGAATTTCGGCTGGCGGCGGTGCGATGGGAGACGGTGGTGTTACACAGGGGAAGAGAAAGGTCTTTTTTAGGGTTAATGTGTATGTGTGAGATTTTATTTAAAATATCACATCCATTATTGGCCGTTGGATCAAAGTCATTTTAAGGGTTGAGATCAAATACCCCCTAAGCGACGTCGTTTTGATGTCCTCAAAGCTGGACCGGGTGGATACCTCTTGGGCCTGGGCGGATGAGAGGATTTTGGGCAGGGTATTTCGCTTGGGCCTGGGAGTAATGGGTATGGATTAATTAACCCAATATAGGTCTCTTAATTAAGACCATTGTTTTCTTTTAATTCTTTCCTTGTTTATTTTATTTAATTTCTTGTATTTTCTTTTTGTATTTTGTATTTATTTCTTTTGTACTGATGTATTTTTTATTTTGTATCTATTTTGATTTTATTAAAATTTGTTAAACTAATTAACTTGATTTATGGCAATTTTTCAATTAAATCATAAAAATGCTATATTTTGTTTTCTTTAAAGTTGTTCTAAAATGAATTAATATCTACTAACATGTGAAATTAATTTCCTAAATGCACATACATATTTTTTGTATTTTTATGCGCAAATAACATGCAAATAATCAACACAAAATTCACACAAATTGTAAAAATAAGGAAAAAAATTATTTATTTTGAATTTTATGGGAATAACTCATATGTACGGTAAAAATCACGTGCTCACAGCTGCCCCTCTTTGCTCGGGAACACGAAGAGTTTCCGTGCATAGATATGTGAGCAAATATGAGTGATCTTTACACGTTCGAGTATTCCGTTGTGAAGCATTTCAAAAAGCTTTTGACCGCACCCTGCTTCAGAGGTTGCCTACATATCCTGGGCTAAATAAGAATCAGGTCAGTGTAGTTCAGGAATGTATGATAGCTAGGACTACCAGGGACTGTGATCTAACTGTTGTTGCTGTTATTACTGTTGTTACTACTGACTGACCCCTTATTACACCATGGTAAAAAATAAAAGAAACTAGCCTAAGCTATAGTCTATGAATTACAAAAAAAAAATCCTACGTATGCCTTCCAACTTGTTCTTGTGTTGCCTTGAACTTGTATGTTGTATTTTTCTAACGACATTCTTGTTATTGCCTTGGACTTGTATTCGTCTAACGACATCCTTGTTGTTGCCTTGAACTTGTATTTTGTACTCCTCCAACGACATTATTGTTGTTGCCTTGATGATGTTCAACCACTTCAATTTGAAATATGTATCCATTTTCTAGGTGGACTCCTGCTTGCGACAAAATAAAAAACCAAAGAAAAAGTTTTCTGCCCCAGTACGGTGACTGGGCACATCATGTTATTAACTGTCAGAATTTAAAGAAAATTTTTATTTTTTTGAAAAAGTATTCCTTCATTATCCAGGTGGGCGCTCGATGCAGAATAAAAAATGCTGAAAAATATTACCTCGTTATACAGGTGGGCGCCTGATGCAGAAATGAAAATGCAAAAAAATATTCCCTCATTATACAGGTGGGCACTTGAAAAGAAATTAAAAATGCAGAAAAGTATTCCCTCATTATACAGGTGGGCGCCTGAACAGAAATTGAAAATGCTGAAAAGTATTCCCTCATTATACAGGTGGGCGCTTGAACAGAAATTAAAGATGCAGAAAAGTATTCCTTCGTTATACAGGTGGGTGCCTGAATAGAAAATAAAAATGCAGAAAAGTATTCCCTCGTTATACAGATGGGCGCCTGAACAGAAATAAAAAATGCATAAAAGTATTCCGTCGTTATACAGGTGGTCGCCTGAACATAAATTAAAAATGCAGAAAATATTCCCTCGTTATACAGGTGGGCACCTGAACAAAAATTAAAAATGCAGAAAATATTCCCTTGTTATACAGGTGGGCGCCTGAACAGAAATTAAAACTTTTGTGTTACTTTGTGACTAGAGTTTATCTTAGGTGAAAAATTCATCAAACTAAGACCTTTAATCTTAGGAGAAAGTTTCAACAGACTAAGCTTTTACCTTTATCTTTCATCAGACTAAGATTTTTATCTTAGGATAAAGTTTCAACAGACTAAAATTTTGATTCTCATTGGACTATGTCCATTTTTGTGTAGTATCAAGAGGAAGATCCATCAGACCGAGATTATGACTCCGGGAGATAATTCATCAGACTGGGTCCATTTTCTGTGTTGTCTTAGGAGGAATATCCATCGAACTGATATTATGACTCTAGGAGATAATTGATTAGACGGGGTCCATTTTCTGTGTTGTCTCATGAGGAATATCCATCGGACAGAGATTATGACTCCAGGAGATAATTCTTCAGACTTGGTCTATTTTCTGTGTTGTCTCAGGAGGAAGATCCATCGGACTAAGATTATGATTCCAGGAGATAATTCATCAGCCTGGGTCCATTTTTAATTCAGACTTTCTTAAGCTTTCAAATTCAACAATCTTTTCTTTCTTTTTTCGACTTCTGCTTTCCTTTCTTTTTCCAACTTCTACTTTTCCTTTTTTGTTTCAAATTATGCCTTCCTTTATTTTCAAATTATGCCCTTCATTCCTTATTCGACTTCTCCTTTCATTTTCAAATTACGTCTTCTTTTTTTTCTGACTTCTGCTTTCATTTTCAAATTATGCCTTTCCTTTTATCGACTTTAGGCCTTCATCTTTTATTGACTTCTGCCTTCCTTTTATTTTCAAATTACATTATCCCTTTATCTTAGGTGAAAAATTCATCGGACTAAGATTTCATCTTAGGTGAAAATTTCAATAGACTAAGACTCTTTCCTTTTATCTAAGGTGAAAAATTCATCAGACTAAGACTTTTATCTCAGGAGAAAGTTTCAAGAGACTAAGATTCTTTCCTTTTATCTTAGGTGAAAAATTCATCAGACTAAAACTTTTATCTTAGGAGAAGTTTCAACAGACTAAGATTTTATCCTTTTATCATAGGTGAAAAATTCATCTGACTAAGATTTTCATCTTAGGTGAATGATTCAACAGACTAAGATTTTGACTCTTAGCATTCTCCGAAACTTGTTTTATTTATCTCTCGACTTGAATTGTCTGCGTTTAGAACAATTTTCCTTTCTTTTTCTTTGTAAAAACATTTGTATTGACCTTCATGCTCTTCGAATGACTACCCGATTTCAAGAAAATTTTAATGTGACAGAAAATTTTCTGCCCCAATTTGATAATTCTCTTGTAGAATATCTTTTGTCCCTGTTTCAAAGCAAAGAAATATCTGTCAGTTTAAAATGCGATAATTGGTTAGGGCCTTGAACTTTGATGACGATTGTTCTTTCTCTTCCTATGATAACTAATTTCCTTCGAATATCAATTTTCACTTCTTCTTTGTTCAAACCCGCATCCCTTACGGCCTATCATTTTACCAATTCCTCATGTTCATGATAATTGTCATCCCCTTCTCAAAGTGTATGTTGTTTCTATCTTTGACGGATCCTGCTAACTCCTATCTTGAAGTCTATTTGAAGACCTTGAATGTTTCTTGACTGGCTCCTTCCTTTGTCAGAATATATACCTAATCTTCATTCGAACCTCATACTTCCCTTTGTTATATTGTTCCCGAGTTGGCACTTTTCCGACCTTTGTGTCTCACTTCATTGCACATGTTACTCTTTTGTTTAAATCACCGGCCTTGCCTTTGAGGTCTTTATTGTGTCGTCACTAGTCATGATAATTTTGTTTGGGAAGATTTTGATTGTCATTGGTGTACCACTCTTTGTCAACTTTATCTGTTGTGCTCATTGACGACTGGCAACTCAATCATGTCTGACATTGTTCTTGACTTACGACAATTTGATGTGTTGGCCAAATCCCATCTCGTGCAATTGGAAAGCTTGGTGGCAAATTTTTAAATCATTTCTTTACTTGTTATGACCCAACAGACTCAATAGGAGGGAAAGATAACGTGGGGAGAATATAGTGAAAGAAAATAGGAAGAGACAATTTCTAACAAGAAACCTACAGAAGAATGTCACGACCTAAATCCGGTCTTGATGGCGCCCAACAATTAAGCTAGGCCAGCCAGACCAACAATTACTTATCACAATGAATATCAGCCCCAAAAGGACATTCCAACAAGAGTATATGAGTCAAAGAACTCCAATAATAATAATAATGAAATAAGTACTATGAAGTACAAAAACAACTGACACTCCCATAGATTCAGAGTCACAAGTCTAGAGCCTCTAACAAAACCCAACAGAAATAGAGAATAATGTATAGAAATACTCACGTCGGAATATAAATAACAACTGGAAAGAGGAGGAGAAGCTAGGCTCTGCGAACGTCGGCAGCTACCTCAGCAACTCGGTGTGACACTCCAACGCTGGAAAAGCCTGTCTACTGCTCCTTAGTACCTGAGTCTGCACACAAAAGGTGCAGGGAGTAGGGGTGAGTACTAAGTACTCAGTGAGTAATAAATATATAAAGTAACTGAAAATAGGAAATCCACATAATACCACAATATGAAGCTAAACTACAGTCCGAATCTCCTACGAACAAGTATCAACAGTACAATACATCTACCACAGAATAATTCAACAAATAAAGATGCAATGCAATGCACATAACCGCTACGGTGTGTAGCCCGATCCATTTAACGTCGACGGCGCTCACTGGGGGTGTGTACAGACTTCGGAGGGGCTCATACAGCCCAAGCGCAATACTGCTACGGCGTGCAGCCCGATCCTCATATCAGCCGCTGTGGCGTGCAGCCCGATCCATCCTCAGTCCACATAAATCAGATAAGTCACAAAAATAATTCATTTTTCTTAATTCCAGTTCCCTGTTCATAATTTATGAAAAGCACTTTAACTTTTATTTAATTTGCAAAAATCGATGACTTAACATTTCAATATAGTGATTTCAAATTCCAAGACTGAGATCAATGATTAAGCAAGAACAGCTATCACATAAATATTATCCCCTAGGGATTCTACAGGTCGGCACAAGGCCCCAAACAAGGCTTGCAGCCCACAGATATGTCAACACAGTGTATTTCCATCACTAATAGCATATTATTTATATCCTGTATGGACCAAGTCTCAATCCCCAGTCACAATCCATCCCGCACCTGCCACAGGGTGCGAGCCATGCCCTACTAGTGTCATAATGTGCTAAGCTGGGGTTTCGAACCCTCAGGCTACCATATACACAAACTACTCACCTCTAGCCGGTCGTAGACTCGTCCGCAATGCCCTTTCCTGTGGAATTCACTGCCTCGCGTGTAAAATCTATTCAAACCACGATAATTGTGTCATTTACGGGTCAAATAAACATAACCCATTTCAATTTACATGAAAACTCATAATTACGTTAAGTTGGTAATTAGGCCACAATTCTTCACAATTTCTAGCCGTTTTTAATACCTAGGCCACAATTCTTCACAATTTCTAGCCAAATTCATGAAGATTGATATTAATTCTACCATAAAATTATGTTTTTGAGTCAAGAATCTTACCTCCGATGAATACCCGATGATATTCCAGTGTTTTTGTCGTGTTTTCTTCTCTCTAGGGTTCAAAATTGTGTTTTTGAGGTATAAACCCGCGACTACACTGTTCTGTGATTTTTATTTCACTGACAGCGATTTTGCTCTACGCGTTCGCATTACCCCACACGCGTTCGCGATGCTCAGCTCCAGTTACTCTTCGTGAACGCGACGCCAACCACGCGTCCACGATGCTCAAGCTCCCAGCCGCCCAAATTTCCTTCTACGCGTTCGCAATACCCCTCTCACGAACGCGATGCACACTCTCACGCACCTACGCAAACGCGACCCCTGGAACGCGATCGCGAAGCTCAAGAATCCTGGCCTACGCGAACGCGGTGTCCAGTCACGCGATCGTAATGCTTTGCCCCGCCTGGCCTTCGCGAACGTGGCCCATGCCACGCGAACGCGAAGGCTTAAATGCCTGCACAGTAACCTGCAATTTTCTGCAGATTTTGCCAAGTCCAAAATGCCTGGTTGATGGTCCGAATTCATCCCGAAGCCCCCGGGACCCCAAAGAAAACCACCAACATACTCCAAAACATGATACGGACTTGTTCCAATCTTAAAAACAACATCCTAAACATCAAAATCACCATTTCCACGCAGATTCAAGCCTAAGTTTCTTCCAAACTTCTGAAACTAACATTCAATCCAAAACCCGATCAAACGACGTCCGAATGACCTGAAAATTTGCAGACATAACCAAAATCATATAACGAAGCTATAGAAATTGTTGGAATTCCATTCCGACCCCCGGATCAAAATCTCACCTACCATCCGGTTTTCACCAAAATTCAACCTTCGCCAATTCACGCCTAAAACTACACCGGACCTCCGAATTCGATTCCGATTGCTCTCCTAAGTCATAAATTATCCACCGAAACTAGTCGAATCATCGGAATCTAATTCCGAATAATCTAACTCAATAGTCAACTCTAGGTTGACTTCCCATATTCAAGATTCCTTCAAACATGCTATTTGCTTTATTTTCAACCTGAATCACTCCTAACTCACCTGATATACTCTAATACTGATATAAAAGCATAGGATATGTAAATGCAAGGTAACGGGGTGGTAATTCCCATAATGACGGGCCGGGTCATTACATTCTCCCCAACTTAAACAAACGCTCGTCCGCGAGCGGGTTAAGAAACATACTTGGAGCATCAAATAAGTGTGGGTATCTGCTCCGCATCTCCTGTTCGGTCTCCCAATTTGCTTCCTCCACGGGACGACCTCTCCACTGCACTTTCACTGAAGCTATGTCCTTGGATCTCAGCTTACGAACATGTCGACCCAAAATGGCTACTGGCTCCACATCATAAGTCAAGTCCTCATCTAGCTGTATCGTGCTGAAGTCTAACACATGAGACGGGTCTCCGACATACTTCCGGAGCATGGATACATGGAACACCGGGAGAACGCCCGACAAACTAGGTGGCAAAGCAAGCATGTAGGCCACCTCCCCAACTTTCCTAGACACCTCAAAAGGTCCTATAAACCAAGGGCTCAACTTCCCTTTATTCCCAAACCTCATAACGCCCTTCATAGGTGAAACCTTCAGCAACACCTTCTCACCTACTGAATAAGACACATCTCGGACCTTCCGGTCTGCATAACTCTTCTGACGCGACTAAGCCGTGCGAAGTCTCTCCTAAATCACCTTCACCTTGTCTAAGGCATCCTGAACTAACTTTGTGCCCAACAATCTAGCCTCATCGGGCTCAAACCAACCGACTGGAGACCTACACCGCCTCCCATATAAAGCTTCATACGGTGCCATCTGAATGCTGGACTGATAGCTATTATTGTAAGCAAACTCCGCCAAAGGCAAATAATCAGCCCATGAACCACCAAAATCAATGACACAAGCATGCAACATGTCCTCCAATATCTGAATAGTACGCTCAGACTGCCCATCCGTCTGTGGATGAAATGCTGTGCTCAGCTCTACCTGTGAACCCAACTCTCGCTGAAATGTCCTCCAGAACTGAGAAGTGAACTGGGTACCTCTGTCCTGATATAATAGAAATGGGAACTCCATGCAATCTCACTATCTCGCGGATGAATATCTCTGCCAACCGCTTTGAGGAGTATGTAGTACACACTGGGATGAAGTGAGCTGACTTGGTCAGCCTATCCACCACCACCCAAACTGAATCGAACTTCCTCGCTGTCCGAGGGAGTCCACTGACAAAGTCCATAGTAATTCTTTCCCACTTCCACTCCGGAATATCAATACGCTGGAATACACCACCAGGTCTCTGATGCTCATACTTGACCTGCTGACAGTTTAGACACCGAGCCACATGGCTCACGATATCTTTCTTCATCTTTCTCCACCAGTAATGCTGCTTCAAATCCTGATACATCTTCGCGGCTCCTGGATGAATAGAATACCGCGAGCTGTGGGCCTCCTCCAATATCAACTCACAAAGGCCGTCAACATTGGGCACGCATATCCGGCCCTGCATCCGCAATACACCATCACTATCAATAGTGACATCTCTGGCATCATCATGCTGAACTCTATCCTTAAGGACAAGTAAGTGTGGATCATCATACTGGCGCTCTCGGATACGATCATATAAAGAAAAACGAGCTACTACACAAGCCATCACCCGACTGGGCTCAGAAATATCCAGTCTCACCATTTGATTAGCTAACGCCTGAACATCAACTGCAAGGGGTCTCTCCCCAACTGGAATATACGCCAAAATGCCCATACGAATAGCCTTCCGTCTCAATGCGTCAGCCACTACATTGACTTTCATGGGATGGTACAAGATAGTGATATCATAGTCTTTAAGCAATTCAAGCCATCTCCGCTGCCTCAAATTTAAATCCTTCTGCTTAAATAAATGCTGAAGGCTGCGGTGGTCTGTATATACATCACAAGATACACCATATAGGTAATGACTCCAAATCTTCAAGGCATGAACAATAGCAGCTAACTCCAAATCTTGAACATGGTAGTTCTTCTCGTGGGGCTTTAGCTGATGAGAAGCATATGCAATAACCCTACCCTCCTGCATCAACACACAACCAAGTCCAACTCTAGAAGCATCACAATACACCGTATATGACCCTGAGGCTGATGGCAACACAAGTACTGGAGCTGTGGTCAAAGCCTCCTTGAGCTTCTGGAAGCTCTCCTCACATTCATCGGACCACACAAATGGAGCATTCTTCTGTGTCAACTTAGTCAACGGTGAAGCAATAGATGAGAAACCCTGAACAAACCGACAATAATAGCCTACCAAGCCGAGAAAACTCCGAATCTCGGGAGCTAAGGAAGGTTTGGGCCAATTTTGCACTGCCTCGACCTTCTGTGGATCAACCCGAATACCATCACTGGACACTACATGTCCCAAAAAAGTCACAGTATCAAGCCAGAACTCACACTTAGTGAATTTTTCATAAAGCTTCTCTTCTCTCAACCTCTGCAATACCACCCTCAAGTGTTGTGCATGCTCCTCCTATCTGCGTGAATACACCAGGATATCATCAATAAACACAATCTCAAAAGAATCAAGGTACGGCCGAAATACGCTATTTATCAAGTGCATGAATGCAGCTGGGGCACTAGTCAGCCCGAAAGACATCACCAGGAACTCATAGTGCCCATATCGCATTTTGATTGCTGTCTTCATAATATCTGAGTCCCTGATCTTCAACTGATGGTAGCCTTAGAAAACACACTAGCTCACTCGAGCTGATCAAATAGTTCCTCAATACGAGGCAATGGGTACTTATTCTTCACTGTTACCTTGTTCAACTGCCTGTAATCAATGCACATTCTCATTGTGCCATCTTTCTTCTTTACGAACAATACTGGTGCACCCTAGGGTGACACACTCGAGCGAATGAAACCCTTATCTAAGAGTTCCTGAAGCTGCTCTTCCAATTCTTTTAGCTCTGCTGGTGCCATGCGATAGGGAGGAATAGAAATGGGCTGAGTGCCCGACACCAAGTCAATACCAAAGTCAATATCCCTGTCAGGCCGCATGCCCGGCAGGTCTGCTGGAAATACATCCGGAAACTCCCTCACAATGGGGACCGAATCAAGACTGGGTGTCTCAGCCTTAACATCTCTAATGAAGGCCAAATAAGATAAGCAACCCTTCCCAATCATTCGTTGGGCCTTTGTGTAAGAAATCACCCTGTCAGACACATAATCAGTCAAGCCACGCCACTCGATCCTCGGATTATCTGGAATAGCTAGTGTGACTGTCTTGGCATGACAATCCAGAATCGCATGGTAAGGAGATAGCCAATCCATGCATAGGATCACATCAAAATCTACCATGCCCAGTAGTAGTAAATCAACTCGGGTCTCCAGACCCCCAATAGTAATAAGACAGGATCGATATACCTGATCCACAACAACAGTATCCTCCACCGGGGTAGACACATGTACGGGCAAAGCAAGAATACCACGGGTCATACCCAAATGATGTGCAAAATAAGTAGAAACATAGGAATAGGTGGATCCGAGATCAAATAAGACAGAAGCATCCCTGTGGCAGACTGAGATAATACCTAAAATAACGGCATCGGAGGCACTAGCATCCTTCATGTCCGGAAGAGCATAGAAACGAGCCTGGCCTCCACCAGTACGATCCTCGCCCCTAGGGCGACCTCTGGATATCTGGCCACCAGTCCAAGCCGACTGTGCTAGCGCTGAAGAAACAGGAGTAGAAGACGAGGGCTGATCCCTCTGCTGAGACCGCTTAAGGAGCCACTGAGGACACTCTCGCCTGATATGGCCCAAGTCACCGCACTCAAAACAACGGCCCGAAGATGGAAGAAGGGGCTGTTGAGGACCCCTCGCTGCGGATGAATCTTGTGCTGAGGAAACAGGAGCAGAGCTCTAAGCTGGAAGAGCACTCAATGTAGGCTGAATCTGCTGACGGCCTTGCTGACCCTGATAACCCTGTTGGCCCTGACGACCATGATCTGATGAAATCCCACCGGACTCTGCACGTCCAGACTGATGAGACCTGAAAGAGCGACCCCTACTATGATGAGGTTGGCCCCTAGACGGAGCACCACTGTAGATGCTAGTACCACGAGGCCTCTTGGCCTTTCTCTCCTCCCGCTCTCTGCGGCGATCTGTCTCAATATGACGGGCATCATCAACCACCTCCTCAAAGGTAACTTCCGAAGCTCTCTCCCTGGTCATCAATATGCGGATGGGATAAATAAGGCCATCACTAAATCTCCGGATCCTCTCTCTGTCCGTAGGAACCATCCATATGGCATGTCGGGCAAGCTGTGTGAATCTCATTTCGTACTGAGTAACCGTCATATCTCCCTACTTTAGCCACTGAAATTGGCGACGCAGCTCCACTCTCTAAAACTGAGGCACATACTTCTCCAAAAATACTGTGGAGAACTGCTGCCAAGTGAAGGGCGCTGCCCGAGCGGGCCTACACCTCTCAAAATCCTCCCACCACTGAAACGCTGCACCTGTGAATCGAAAAGTGGTGAATGGAACACCGCTGGACTCTAGAATACCTGCGGTGCGAAGCATGCGCTGACATCTGTCAAGAAAACCCTGGGCGTCCTCGCCCTCAGCACCACTGAATGTCGGAGGCCGTAGCCTCTCAAATCTCTCCAAACGACACTGCTCATCGTCGGGCAAAGCTGGAACCATATAAGCAGGAGCTCGTGCAATGGGCGCAACTGGCTGGACTGGCTCGGGTGTGTGAGCCACGGGGGTCTGATTTCCTCCCCCTGCCTGCGAAGAAGATACTGCAGCAGTAGCTGCAACTACCTGAGCCGAGCTTGTGCATACTGATAAGATCTGGGCCAAGGTCTCCTGAAGACCCGGTATCACAATGGGCACTGCCGGTGCCTGAAACTGAGCTGCCGGAGCGTCTACGACTGGAACATGGTCCTGAACCTGGGCCACTGGTGCAGGAATCTGACCCTGAGTCTGGTCAATTGGTGGGTCAGCAGGTGCTGGTACTGCTGCCCTACCTCTACCACGACCACGACCTCTGGGTTCCAATGGTGGTCGTCCGCCACGTCCGCTAGCACGTGTTCTCGCCATCTGCGAGAGAATAGAATAAGGAAAAAGTTTAGTTTCACAATAACATAAACCGCATGATATGAATCCAAAAAAAGAGAGGTTTTTCCTAAAGTTCTGTAGCCCTCCGATGATAGATATGGACGTCTACGTACCGATCCGCGAAAGCCTACTAAATCGGCTCATGACTTGCGAGTCCTAGTAACCTAGGCTCTGCAACCAACTTGTCACGACCCAAATCCAGTCGTGATGGCGCCCAACAATTAAGCTAGGCCAGCTAGACCAACAATTACTTATCACATTGAATATCGGCCCCAAAAGGACATTCCAAGAAGAATATATGAGTCAAAGAACTCCAATAATAATAATAATGAAATAAGTACTGAGAAGTACGAAAACAACTGACACTCTCATAGATCCGGAGTCACAAGTCTAGAGCCTCTAACAAAACCCAACAGAAATAGAGAATAATTTATAGAAATACTCAAGCCGGAATATAAATAACAACTGGAAAGAGGAGGAGAAGCTAGGTTATGCGAACGTCGGCAGCTGCCTCAGCAACTCGGTGTGACACTACAACGCTGGAAAAGCCTGTCTACTGCTCCTGAGTACCTGAGTCTGCACACAAAAGGTGCAGGGAGTAGGGTTGAGTACTAAGTACTCAGTGAGTAATAAATATATAAAGCAGCTGAAAATAGGAAATCCACAGAATACCACAATATGAAGCTAAACTACAGTCCAAATCTCCTACGAACTAGCATCAACAGTACAATACAGCTACCACGGAATAATTCAACAAATAAAGATGCAATTCAATGCACATAACCGCTACGACGTGTACCCCGATCCATTTAACGTCGACGGCGCTCACTGGGGGTGTGTACAGACTCCGGAGGAGCTCCTACAGCCTAAGCGCAATACTGCTGCGACGTGCAGCCCGATCCTCATATCAGCCGCTGCGGCGTGCAGCCCGATCCATCCTCAGTCCACATAAATTAGATAAGTCACAAAAACAATTCATTTTTCTTAATTCCAGTTCCCAGTTCATAATTTATGAAAAGCACTTTAACTTTTATTTAATTTGCAAAAACCGGTGACTTAACATTTCAATAGTGTGATTTCAAATTCCAGGACTGAGATTAATGATTAAGCAAGTACAGCTATCACATAAATATTATCCCCTAGGGATTCTACAGGTCGGCACAAGGCCCCAAACAAGGCTTACAGCCCACAGATATGTCAACACAGTGTATTTCCATCACTAATAGCATATTATTTATATCCGGGATGGACCAAGTCTGAATCCCCAGTCACAATCCATCCCGCACCTGCCACGGGGTGCGAGCCACGCCCTACTAGCGTCACAATGTGCTAAGGCAGGGTTTCGAACCCTCAGGCTACCATATACACAAACTACTCACCTCTAGCCGGTCGTAGACTCGTCCGCAATGCCCTTTCCTTTGGAATTCGTTGCCTCGCGTGTAGAATCTATTCAAACCACAATAATTGTGTCATTTATGGGTCAAATAAATATAACCCATTTCAATTTACATGAAAACTCATAATTACGCTAAGTTGGTAAAAACTCGACCCCGGGCCCGCTGTCCAAAAAATTCAGAAAATTATACCAATGTGATTCTCGTCTTGCCACGAGTCCGTGCATATAAAATTTGTCGAAATCGGAGTTCGAATGGCCTTTCAAAACCCAAAATCCCGTTTTTAATACCTAGGCCACAATTCTTCACAATGTCTACCCAAATTCATGAAGATTGATGTTAATTCTACCATAAAATTATCTTTTTGAGTCAAGAATCTTACCTCCGATGAATACCCGATGATATCCCAGTGTTTTGATCTTGTTTTCTTCTCTCTAGGTTTCAAAATTGTGGTATAAACCCGCGACTACACTGTTCTGTGATTTTTATTTCACTGACAGCGATTTTGCTCTACGCGTTCGCGTTACCCCACACGCGTTCGTGATGCTCAGCTCCAGTTACTCTTCGCGAACACGATGCCAACCACGCGTCCGCGATGGTCAAGCTCCCAGCCGCCCAGATTTCCTTCTACGCATTCGCGATACCCCTCTCGCGAACGCGATGCACACTCTCACGCACCTACACGAACGCGACCCCTGGAACGCGATCGCGAAGCTCAAGAATCCTGGCCTACACAAACGCGATGTCCAGTCACGCGATCGCGATGCTTTTCCCCGCCTGGCCTTCGCAAACGTGGCCCAAGCCACGTGAACGCGAAGGCTTAAATGCCTGCACAGTAACCTGCAATTTTCTGCAGATTTTGCCAAGTCCAAAATGCCCGGTGGATGGTCCGAATTCATCCCGAAGCCCCCGGGACCCCAACGAAAACCACCAACATACTCCAAAATATGATACGGACTTGTTCCAATCTTAAAAACAACATCCTAAACATCAAAATCACCATTTCCACGTGGATTCAAGCCTAAGTTTCTTCCAAACTTCCGAAACTAACATTCAATCCAAAACCCGATCAAACGACGTCCGAATGACCTGAAAATTGGCAGACATATCCAAAATCACATAACGAAGCTATAGAAATTGTCGGAATTCCATTCCGACCCCCGGATCAAAATCTCACCTACCATCCGATTTTCGCCAAAATTCAACCTTCGCCAATTCAAGCCTAAAACTATACCGGACCTCCGAATTTGATTCCAATTGCTCTCCTAAGTCATAAATGATCCCTCGAAACTAGTAGAATCATCGAAATCGAATTCCGAATACTCTAACTCAATAGTCAACTCTAGGTTGACTTCCCATATTCGAGCTTCCTTCAAACATGCTATTTGCTTCATTTCAACCCGAATCACTCCTAACTCACCCGATATACTCTAATACTGATATAAAAGCATAGCATATGTAAATGCAAGGTAACGGGGTGGTAATTCCCGTAACGAAGGGTCGGGTCGTTACAAACAATGACCCATCGGATGTGAATACCGACTCGAGCGACCTTGACATGCACTTTCAGCCTTTTCTGTGTAGCAAATCTGATGTTCATCATTTGTTACAAGTTCTGCCATGAAACTGGTCTTCAATACTTCATTTGCCCAGTTTGATTCATAATCCTTGGTCGACTTGTAGTGCCCATAGGATTTTTACCATCAAGCCTTTCTTATTTTTTGATTTTTCTTTCTCTCAACTCACTGTCGCCTTACGGTGCCTGTGATGGTTTTCACCGATAAGACTCTCTCATTTTGATTTCTCTCATCTTGGAGTCCCGTGGTGGTTCTCATCATTTCTCGAATTCTTCATTTTCCTTTGTTCGGACCGGACTGTTGCCCCTGATGTGATTCACCTTTGCTCGCTTGACTCGACATTTCTTTAAGATTGATCGGAAGGTCTTTCTTTGGACCGTAATGTAGGCTTTTGGATGGGATTTAGAATGAAGGATATAAAGGCTCAAAATATTTTCAACGTGGGTTAAAAATAACAGCTTTCAGAATCGTATCTTCCGTCCTAGTTTCATTCTTTGGGGACTCTTGGATTTTCTTTCTGTTATGACTGAACCTCAGTGAGGCTGCCTACGTACCCTTTCGACATCAAGTCAAAACGTAGTTCGGATCATAACACCGCTTCATTGTTGCGACTTGACTTCTCCCAATTTTCTTCTTTTTTTTTGCATTCTTTTCTTTCTTTTCTTTTCTTTTTCTTTTCTTTTCTCTTTCTTTTCTTTTTCTTTTCTCTTTTTCTTTTTCTTTTCTCTTTTTCTTTTTTTCTTTTTTTTCTTTCTTCTTTTCTTCTTTCTTTTTCTCTTCTTTTCTACTTTCTTTTATTTCTCCATTTGATTTCCCCGCTTAATCCTCAATTTTTGTTGTTGATTCCAAAAGAGGGATATGAAAGACAATAAGGCTCAAAGGGATAACAAGGATAAAGTTTTTGGATAGCCGAACGAAATGCCTTCGTCACTCCAATCTTCAAAACCTACCAAACACGAACTACACAATTAAACAACTTTTCGACTAATCCATATATTTACCTCCTGTATTTGCCGATTCTTAGTGCTATTGGGCACCAATCTCGATACCACGAATGGTTCCTTTAGTCTTGAGGTACTCTTGCCTTTGGCTTTAAACTGATGAAGCATGATGCATCTCCAAGGCATTTATTTATGCTTTATTTTCCAGTTTCACTTGGTTCAGGCTTCACAGTAATCCGATAAGTTTTGTTTCTTCCGAGTATCCTTACATCTTCAACATTTTAGGCCGAGAATTATGTGCATGTCATGATGCTAAAATTAGTATGAGAAGAATTGTAAAGTGATTATAAGTGGAATGACTAGAAATGACGGGAAACAGAGAGTTGCATTAAACTGATGTCTAGAATTCGTTGAGATTTAATAATGTATTGAAACAACAAAACGAACAGACTTGACTAGCAATAAAAACCTAGACGGCACTACACAAATTATTACTAAACAAAGCAAAGTATAAAGATAGAAGGGTATTGACTCCCAAGACAATGTTTGGACTTTAACCCTGAAATAACCCAAACAACAGAAATGACACTAAAATAAACCACCAAAACTACAAGAGATCGAAGCATGGCATCTTAGCCACTAAGTTCTGCATTAATATTGCCAAGACCACAATCTATTTCAATATCTTCAACTTCAGTTGATAGTTTTAAAAGATGATTCTCCTCCTCTACATCACCGGGCATCATTCCCACAAACTATGCTCCATCATGTGCAGGTAAAGGATTCTGTGCAATGTTCTGGATGCCACTGTCTTGGACCGCAATCATTCCTTCCTGAATCATTCTTTCTATCTCTCTTATCAAATCCCGACAACTTTCAACATCATGCCCCAGAGCATTGGAGTGGTATTCACACCTTTTAGATGAGTCAAATCTTCTCGCACATTGGTGCACCCAATTTGGAGGAATGGGTGCAAACATGTCATGTTATTTTAACTTCTCAAACAAGTTTGCATAGGACTCTCCTATTGGTGTAAAATTAATTCAACTTTTGTTCCCTTCCATACCCCTGGCTGGGATGTGGGTTATAAGATGCTTGGAAATTTTGGAGAGGGTGGTTGAGATTTTATGATGTTCGTGCTCGCTTTCTTGGGTGATTTGAGGATTGGGCAACATATTGGACTGGATCAACAAAGTATGGAGGGTTCTGAGGCGGGTATTAATGCTTAAAGTGGCTATGGAAAACCTGATGGGATTGCACACACCTTCGAGATGTACTCTTAGGACCTCTTCTCGACCCTGAAATAATCATGATTTCTTTATTCCTCCCATTCACATCACCAAATTCACTTTGGACAGCCTGAGCTGCATCTCTGAGAGCTGCTTGACTTATAATTCTGCCTGTCTTAAGACCGCCTTCCACCATTTCTCCCATTTTAATTATTTCTTCAAAGGATTGACCAGCTGCAGGTATCATGTTTTGAAAGTAATCCGGCTCTTGAGCCTGAAGGAAAACAGTGGCTAACTCGTGGTCATCCATGGGTGGCTTAGCTCTAGTTGTCTTCTCTCTCTATTTGATGGCATATTCCCTGAAACTTTCAGTTGGTTTCTTTTTTTAGTTTAGAAAGGGAAATGCGGTCTAGGGTGATGTCGATATTGTATTGAAACTGTTTGATAAAGGCACGTGCCAAGTCATCCCAAATGTACCAACAAGATGTGTCTTGATCCCAAAACCATTCAGATGCTACTCCTGAGAGGCTTTCCCCAAAATAAGCAATAAGCAATTCTTCATTTCTTCCCACACCTCTCAATTGGTTGAAATACCTTTTTAGGTGGGCTATGGGGTTTCCATGTCCATCGTACTTTTCAAATTTGAGAACCTTGAAACCAGGCGGCAAGGGGACATCGGGGAACATACATAGATCTGTGAAGGAAACACTCTTGTGACCTGCCATTGCTTGTGTGTTTTTTAGTTGTTGTTCTAATATTTTCACTCTTTGGGCCATTTCTTTCTGTACCTTTTTTCGGATAGGCTTCTCGATGTTTAGAGGAAGACCAAACGAGTATGAGTGGTACTCGGGAGAGTGGTACTGTTCTTGTTGTATCGAAAATTGTGATTCAGGGGAAGTCTGTCCCTGGCCATTGGCCCACGCTTGACGCATTTTGGTCATATGTTGTTTCAGTGTTCTATTTTCCTCAACCACAGTAGACCCTTGTTGAACTCTCTGATCATGAGTCTCGTGAGCGCTTGTAACAGCTTCAATGTCAGTTATCATTTTCCTTGGATCTTGTTTTCCAGTTTACCAACCACCTCAACTTTATGGATTAACAAAACGATGCCACCACGTTAGCGTTAAGGCATCATATTTATTTATTATTATTCCATTTTTTCTTTCTTTCTTTGTTTTCCACTATTTTCTTTTCTTTTGCCTTTATTGGCTTTTCTTTTTTTTTTTCTTTTGTAGTTTTTCACTTTTTTGGTTGTTGTTATGGTTGAATCCTATGTGGATTTCCTACGTATCATGACCCCGCATGAATCAGACCGAGCGTAGTTCTTGCAAATTAATGCAAAAACAAAGAGATGTTTATTCGATTTTTTTTAAAGTTATTTTCTTTGAAGGAAAATTATAAAGGCCGACCCCAACTACAAACTTGATGAAAAACTTTCACATCTTGTGCCAGAGATTTCTACAAGAATAACAATATTTTTAGCGTCAATTATAACTATTTCTACAAAATTGGCCATGTAATGGCTTATTTTGGCAAAGTGGTTATTTTTGTAAAATTTTTGTTTAAGAAAATAAACTCAAAAATTTTCTCATCCTGGGGCTCATGGGTCATCGTTCGGCATTGCCACAAGCCAACACAAGACTGAGAAGTTTTTAATTTTAATAGTGACTATTTTTACAAAATTGGCCATGTAATGGCTTATTTGACAAAGTGGCTATTTTTGCACAATTTTATATAAGAAACTACAAATTTGATGATTAAATCAAAATCTCTCATCTCGGGGCCCATGGGGCATAATTCAGCATTGCCACATGCCAGCACAAGACTGAGAAAGTTTTAATTCCAAATGTGGTTATTTCAGCAAAATTCCGGCGATGTAATGGCTTATTTGATAAAGTAGTTATTTTTGAAAATTTGAGTGATGACTCAAACTTGATTTTAAGGCTACGACCTTTCAACATTTCCACAAGGTATATTTCAAGGCTATGCCCGCAAATTATTCAAAATGACTCAAAGTGGCTATTATTGCAAAAATGGCCTTCCGGCGTACTTTTGGGGGACATTCGACTTAATTTAAACAAGAATGGCATCACCTGACTTATTTATAACAAAATCAAATTTTTGACATTTTTTGGTTATTTTTGCAAAAGGGGTGGTTGGACCCGATGAGGGTTTCCTACGTATCTCACATCCGATGAGAATCAAACCAGCGTAGTTTGGTCAAATTAATTTTAGACCAACTATTTTAATTTTGATGAAACCAAATTTTTTTTTGATTATTTCCTCAAAATTCGACAAAGTTTCGTCAGTATGTAGACATCGGTTTCTTCTAAAAATTGCAATTTTTTCTCTTTTCTTTCCCTCAATTATTTAGCCGGAAAGCATAATGGCCCAAGACAAATAAATGGAACACATAATCATGTTGGTCTTTTCATATTCAGGTCACCTGTCCTAGACGGACCCAACCCCTGTGTTAAGTCCCCAAAGTCAGATATGATGAAAATAATCGTCCTAATTCTAGGCTCAATATCCTGGTTTTATGGTTCTAGACTGTGAACTAGAGCGGACGACTCGAGTCGAGGAGGGGGCTATGTACCAGGGACCCGCGGGATCGTCCGGCTTAATAACTTGTCCGACCTCTTTTCTTATTTTGGTATGACACTAACAGAATGGGGAGTCTCAGCCAGTAAGCACATTCTCGGAGGTAAGAAAAGAAGGGTTTTCGGCACAATTTATATCCAGTTCGAGTAATATCAAAGCGGTAAACATTTAGCACATTAATAAAAAACATATAGGGAAATTAGATATAAACAATTACAGCAATTTAACTGAGCTCGAATTCTTAAACCCTGAACCAAAGTTCTGGGTTTCTTATCCCCAGCAGAGTCGCCAGAGTTGTCACACCTCCTTTTTTACGTATATCGCTTATTAATACTACACCCTGGGAAAGGATATAATAATAACAGGGAAGGAGTTTTTCCACTTAAAGGATAATTGGAACGATATTTATTTATTAAATTTTCAGAGAGTCGCCACTTGGGAAAATAATGGTATCCCAAGTCACCGGTTTAATCCCGAACCGAGGAATTTATGACTATGTTTAATAGTCCGCGAAACTAGAAATCCGGATAAGGAATTCTGTTAACCCGAGAGAAGATGTTAGATACTCCCGGATTCCGTGGTTCTACCACGATCGCTCAACTGTCGTATTTGTTTTTATCTGATTCCTTTATATATTCCAATTTATGTGCATTTATTAATATTCCGCTTTATCATTTTTAATGAATTGCAACGTCGTGAAAATGCATTTCGGGCCACACCGTACTAGTATGCATATGGCCTTTAACACATTCCGACTTCGCTGAGAGTAAGATTTGGGTCACATAAATGCGCACCCGTATTTGAGAATGTATATTATTATAAATCGTGCCTAAAGTATCTACGTCTTTGTTAACTTTGGGAAAGATCGTGAAATTTGCTAAACGGTCCTTCCGATCTAAAATTTTTATAGGTAATTATGGAGGGCACCGCAATTTGTATTTAATGCGGCGAGGCTCATCTCTATTTTTTAAAGCTAATCCTTGATAAATCTATAATTCTCTATTTCATATGGTTTCTGAAAGGAATTGCCTTAGCTAATTACTAAGCGTAAAATGTCTAAAACCTGGTGATTCAATGGCAAATAATTAAGCCCCAAAAAGATACATAAGTAAACCATTCCACCCAATTGCTTTGATGTTACTGCTCAAGGATAAATAGATTGGGCCTCAGAGTAATCCAAATACATGAGACCGCACTGAAATGGGCTTTCTATTCTTTAACTTATTGGCACTTAAAACATTATCAGATAAGGATTAGTTCGACAGCGAAGATTAGACAGAAAATATGTTATTATTGTGATTCAAATCCATATTACACTAATTTGTTTTTCCAATTTTTAGAGTTGTTACAATGTCCGAATTTTAGAATAAACAACTATACTAATTATTTCCATACTATTAATCATTACTAGGCAGAGGATGAATTTAGTGATTGTAACAATGCAAAACAACATTTACGCATCAGCTAACGAGCAAAAGAATGACTAAAATTAACAGGAACTATTATCCTCGAATTCCAACCTAGAATTGTCAACCTTTCATAATAAACTTCGAAAATATGCATGTTCATCTTAATATAGAATTTTTAATTATGAACTTGACCATTCATGGTTTTAAAATCTCAACTGCTAAACTAACACAAATGCAATTACCAAATCTAAAGCTGAAATAACCATGAATTTGCTAGTGTACCATTCTACATAACTTAGCTCACTCAATCCAATTTATATATTCAAACAATTTTGAATAACAAAGATAGATCTCAAATAAAAATTACTGATCTAATACATTATGAACAAACAGATAAAATGAACTGCTTAAAGCTTCCAATGAACTTGTGCTTCTCTTATTTCATTTTTCTACTGAAGTCTACATAAATTTGAGGTTCAGAATATGTACCTGAAATTGAGAGATTGAAGTGAGAAGAACAACAAATTAACAGCAGCAATTGCAACAGCAGATAAGTCACAGGGAGTGTTTTAAGAGCAAAATTGAAGCAATACTTCGAAGAAAAATAATGCATATTCAAGCTAGTTCAATTGAACTTTGAATCAGAATTGACAACTCGAATATGCTAAGATTTCTGGATCCTACGCAATGCAAATTCAGCTTTTCAGACTACTAATATCTGAATTTAAAATGGAGATTTCAATGGATTGACAAACATCTTTGATATATTATTGATTTATCAAATGTTTTTGATATTTTTGAGAGGAATTTGAAGTATAGAAGAAGGAAATAGAATATGAAATTGTGGAATTTCAGATTTCAGAAATAGCAGATATTTGTTTTGGAAATTTTTCTAAGGTTTTAAAGCTTATGGGGGTCAAAAGTCTCCTTAGTTATAAAGGATCAATGTCTATTTATAGGAAGAAAACTCAGAGGGAAATTTGAAATTTGATTTTATCTAAGACTCCCTCATTTTCAGCTTATTAGACATATCACTACACTTATTTATTTAAAGATTACACTAGAACCCCATCTAGAAGGTTCTAGCTAATTCTACCATATTCCAATCCTTTCTAATACCTATTGTACCTGTAATGCCCCGTAAAATATTTGTGCATAAAACCTAGTAGCTGTGGTGTCATGGTCCGAATAATGTATTAGGAATGCGTAGAATTCTTCGCGGCGAGCTTGCTCGCCACGGTTCGGACCCTTGGTAGTGATTTAAGTGTCAAAAATGCAGAGAATAAAGTTTTCCAGAAAAGTGTCAAATATGCGGTCAAGAATGCGATCGCAAACCTGTTATGCGGACCGCATTCTTGCCGCAAAGCGTACCAGAGAGTTTCCCAAAATCGTATTCAAAATGCGGTCGATATGCGATCGCATAGTGAATCTGCGGTGCATTTTGCGACCGCAGATCAAGAATGCGGACCGCATATTAGTCGCATTCTGTAACAGAACCTGTGTAATTTTGAGGCCATTCTGCGGTCACTATGCGGACCGCATGTTGATTCTGCGGTCGCAAAGTGCACCGCATAATTGACCCGGTCCAGATTTTTGTAACATTTTGACCCGATCTCTTCTTTAATATAACACCTTTATTCTTCATTTTATCATATCATCTTACCAAAATTAGAGAGAGAAGAGAGGGTTTTTAGAGAGAGAAATCTTTCATCTTCAAAGATTGTTCCAATCATCTTAATTCCAAGGGATCCTAGGGCAAGGATTCAACTTCCCCAATCTTTTCAAGGTAAAAACCCTAACTATTTTCTTTGATTTTTAGTTTTAAATTGGGTAAAGAGAGGTTTGCATATAATAGCTTTTGAAAATAGAATTTTTACACTCATGCTATTGAACTTGATTTCTAGTAAAAAGAAGTGAGTAGAAGTAAGAGGATTCAAGAACAAGGTTGGCAAGAGTAGGATATCTTGGGTAAGCATAAAGTAGGAAGAAAACTCATCACCAGGTATGTATGGCTAATTTTGATTCTTGTGAAATCGCCTATATGTGTGAAAATTGCTTGGTTAATGTTAATTTGACAAATTGTGTGAAATTCTCAAAGTTGTTGTCGAAATATGAGTGATGTGGAATAGAATATGAACCGAAAGTTAAATGAGAGTTGAATTGGGTAAAGAATTGTGAATAATACTTATGATGGCCTATATGGCACCTTGTGGAAAGGAAACGAAACACTCGAGAATTAGTTTATTGTGGAAAGAGATGAAACACTTGAATTGTGGAAAATTGTTGAACATACTTGTGTGAATATTCTTGATTATGGAAATATTGTAACTAGGTTGTGATATTGACTTGATAAGTAATTGAGAACATGAAACAATGTGCAAGTTGCTTATTTGAACTTGTTGAAATTGTGTGTAGTACCTTATCTGCTGTTTGAAATTGTTGTGTTTTAAACTGTATGGCGGGGTCGTGTTGCGCGCCGCAACGTGAGGAAATAAGGTGTGGGTTGGGGTGATAAGGGTGGCCGAGGTAATAAGGGTGGTCAGGGGCAATAAGGATGGAAAGCGATCAAAATCGCTATTGAAAATTGATACAGAAATCAATAATGTGAAAATGTGAAAGGAGACAGCAGGAGAGTTTGCAACCTGTGGGGCACCGATTGCCCCTTTGTTTGACTACTTGTGCTTTATGTGATTGATTGGTTATTGTTAAATTGGTTGATCGTAGAAAGTGCTTTGTGTTGAGAATTATTTGAAATGAGGAAATTGTGGAAACATGGTTGGCTGGCTTAATTAATTGTTGATGTAATTTAATGGCTTGAGTTTACTTGGGACAAAGTTTGTCCATAGATACCAATACAATTCTAGTGTACTGACATCCCTTTTGTCGGGGACGCTACATTCATGTTATGATTGTAGGTGGATCAGTAGCAAGCACTTCAGCTCATCGGCAGTAGTATCCTTCATCTTCCACTGCCCGTTTTGGTGAGCCCCTTTCTTCCTTGGGGCCCTGTGTGGTTCATTCCACTTTTGTTTAGATTTCATTTTGGTTTTATAAGGTATAGCCGGAGCCTTGTTACCGGCAAGTATTGTATTCCCTTTTTTGTATCCTAGAGGCTCTGTAGACATGTAAACTGTGGGACTCCAGTCTTATGTATACATTATGTTATGTCGGGCGTTGTAAAACGGCAAACGTGTTAATGAATCACTCGCATGGTTTTATTTGTTCAATGTTAAATCATTCATGGTTAGTAAGATATTTGGTTAATGAGAAACAATCAACACAGGGGCAACGCGTGGGAATGAAAGGCACCCAGGTCCGCTTGACTGGGGCAACCCGGTCAGGTGCCGGTCATGTTCTCCGATTTGGGGCGTGACAGTACCCCGACTTGCCTAGGAAAACCACTGATTCTACCCTTTTCTATGCCCAAATAACCCCTTCCTTATTACTTTTATTACAACACTCCCATTTTGTATATCGAAACTGCCCTTTAACTCCTTAGTCTTATCACAATTAAACCATTTCCTATTCCCCATTTAGCCCTGCCCTTTTTCTTTATTTACCCTTTTAACTCTTTTATCAATCAGAACCTAAAGTGAAAGTCAAAATTGTCTTACAAAATAGCCAATAATAGACGGTTTCACAGATCAAACCTAATTAGATTTAAGTACTCAATTAACGAGATTCAAAGGAACAAATTAATCAAGGGTAGAATCTTATTAACAAAAGACTTAATTACTAATTTCGGTTTTAATCAAGTAAAAACCCTAAGAATCTAAATGTGGCTATGAACACAATTTTGAATAAGACTATTCAGACCATATAATTCTCAAATAAGAAAAAGCCAGAAATCCACAGGCATAACATAAGCAAACAAAATTTAATCCATGGAACAGGGCTTCCTTATTGACTAACACAAATTAGCAGAAAATCCACTCAACTAATCATAAGATGAATGAAACATATCATTTTCAGACTTTTAATCAATATTTAATTCACAAACTAATACAGCAAAAATATCAACAGGGTTTCAATTATTTTATCTTTTATCACTTTTTTCAAGTTTCAAATAATATCAGTCCAAACACCTATCAAATATCTATAAGAAAATTAACAAATGTTTCATGCAAACCATAAAATTAATCAACAAAGAAAAAACACAGAACGCTTAGCTTTATTTTCTCTTTCTTTTCGTTATTAATCTGCTCTTCTCTTCTTCTTTCATTTCGTTAAACAAAAACCAAATTTTTGTTGTCCGGGAGCTTTTCTTGAAATTCCATCACTGTCGAACTTTTTCTTGTTCATTCAGAACTTTCCAGTGACTTCTAGGGAATGAGGAGATGCAAAAGAACCTAGGGGTGTGAATTTGAGGAGGTTTTGGGTGGTGGCGCCGTCGTGGGTGGTGGTGGCGGCGCCTAGGGTTTGAGGGATTTGAGGCGTTAGGATGATTTTTGAAGAAAATCAGTGTTGGATCTGGGGTGAGGAGGTAAGGAGGTGTCGTTTGGCGTTGGTTTAATCGGAAAAGATGGCCTGCCGCCGCCGTGGGCGAACTCCGACTGGTGGCAGCGCGATGGGAGACGGTGGTGTTACACAGGGGAAGAGAAAGGTTTTCTTTAGGGTTAATGTGTATGTGTGAGATTTTATTTAAAATATCACATCCATTATTGGCCGTTGGATCAAAGTCATTTTAAGGGTTGATATCAAATACCCCCTAAGCGACGTCGTTTTGATGTCCTCAAAGCTGGACCGGCTGGATACTTCTTGGGACTGGGTGGATGACAGGGTTTTGGGCAGGGTATTTCGCTTGGGCCTGGGGGTAATGGGTATGGATTAATTAACCCAATATGGGTCTCTTAATTAAGACCATTGTTTTCTTTTAATTCTTTCCTTGTTTATTTTATTTAATTTCTTGTATTTTCTTTTTGTATTTTGTATTTATTTCTTTTGTACTCATGTATTTTTTATTTTGTATCTATTTTGATTTTATTAAAATTTGTTAAACTAATTAACTTTATTTATGGCAATTTTTCAATTAAATCATAAAATTACTATATTTTGTTTTCTTTAAAATTGTTCTAAAATGAATTAATATCTACTAACATGTGAAATTAATTTTCGAAATGCACGTGCATATTTTTTGTATTTTTATGCGCAAATAACATGCAAATAATCAACACAAAATTCACACAAATTGTAAAAATAAGGAAAAAATTATTTATTTTGAATTTTATCGGAATAACTAATATGTAGGGTAAAAATCACCTGCTCACAACTACAATTCAACACCATATTGTCCTAAGGCGAATGGAGCAGTTGAGGCGGCCAATAAAAACATTAAGAAAATACTTCAAAAGATGGCGGAAGGATCGAGGCAGTGACGCGAGAAATTACCATTTGCTTTGCCGGGATATCACACTACTATTCACACTTCGGTAGGGACAACCGCATATTCATTGGTGTATGGCACAGAGGTAGTGATACTTGTAGAAGTTGAAATACCTTCCCTTTGAATTATTGCGGAGGCGGAAATTGATGATGATGAATGGGTCAAAGCCCGACTGGAACAATTGAACTTAATTAATGAAAAGAGATTGACAACAGTATGTCATGGGCAGTTGAATCAACAGAGAATGGCCAAACCTTATAATAAGAAAGTGCGTCCACGTAAATTTGAAGTAGGACAGTTGGTATTGAGGCGTATTTTACCTCATTGGGTTGAAGCAAAAGGACAATGCTCCCAACTGGCAGGGGCCATTTGTTGTATCATGAGTATTGTCCAATGGAGCATTATATCTAACAGATGTGGAAGGGAAATATGTAGAAATGGCCTTCAATTCTGATGCAGTCAAGAGATATTATGTATGGGTTCTTTATCTTTATGTATCTGATTGTATTTGACATATTTTGAGATTGAAATGATGAAGGCATTTTGTTCCGCTATCCAAACACTTTATCCATTGCTATCCCTTTGAGCCTTATTATATTTTTCTTTCATATCCCTCTTTCAGAATCAATAACAAAATCAAGGATTGAACGGGGAAATCAAGTGGAGAAAACAAAAGAAGAAGGAGAAAGAAAAGAAGAAAAAGAAGGAAAAAAAATAGAAAAAAAGAGAAAGAAAAGAAAGAAAAGAAAAAGAAAAGAAAAAAAATAAAAGAAAAGAAAAAAAGAAAAGAAAGCAGAAGCCTGGAAGGAAGAAAACATAGCAACAATGAAGTGATTTTATGACCTGAACTACGTTTGACTTGATCCCGAAAAGGTACGTAGGCAGCCTCACTGAGGTTCAGTCACAACCGAGGAAAAATTCAAGAATCCCCAAAGAATGAAACTGGGGATGAAGTTATGTTTGTTGTGGAAGATATGAATCCGAAAGTTGTAATTTTTTTGAGTCCACGTTGAAGTATTTTTGAGCCTTTATACCTTTCTTTCTAAACACATCCAAAAGCCACATTATGTGCTAAAGAAAGACCTTCTGATCAATTTTAAGAAATGTCGATACAAGCAGGTAAGGTGAATAATGTTGTGGACAACACTCCGGTACCAAAAGATGTAAATTGAAAATGAGAGTCTTATTGGAGAAAACCCTCACGGGCACCGTAAAGCGATGTGAGTTGAGAGAAATAAAATGAGAGAGTCTTATTGGTGAAAACCCTCACTGGCACCATAAGTCGATGTGAGTTGAGAGATATTAAAATGAGAGAGTCTTATTGGTGAAAACCCTCACGGGCACCGTAAGGCAAAAGTGAGTTTCCAAATTGGGCAAATGAAAGAAGTTTGTGGTTCAAAAGTGGCAAAACAAGCAAGGTTTGGGTTTCGGTAAAGATCGGGTTGTGAAATATGGAATGGAAAATGTGGTAAATGATAATTGGTTGCCGGTTAATCCAAAATGCGTGGCACGATCAAGGGAATCAGCCTTCCCATTCAGATAAGTCCTATTCCTCTTTCTCTTTAGAGTCTTTCTAACCTCAAAAACTTCGAGGCCATTGCATTTCATTTATTTTGAAATCTGTCTATAAGACATTTGTGGTCAAAGCTGACTACCAGTGTACCAATTGTAAGGCACGGTGAGATCAGGATTTATTAAAGGACATTGAAACATGAAGGATCAATGTAAATCCCATAAGAAAGTGGCAATCAGATGATTGGAGAAACAATAAAAGTTCACAAGTAAAGGGGAAAAGAAACACCAAGACAGTAACATGAGGAATACTGTTGTGTCATCAGGATTAGAAAGTTTGAAAGTTAGCCGGAAATCATGGCTAGACAAAACAAGTTCAAAGAAGCAAGTCGGAGCAAGTCCAGAAGCGGGAGCATGGCCAACAAGAATGCCAGTAGCTAGCCACCATTTTATACTAAGAAATTGTTTTTGATTAAAACAGGGACAAAAGATTAAAATTCTTACTAATCACTTTAAAGTGAATATGACCAATGTGGATAACAAGGAAACACAAAAAGTTTCAGCAGTCAGGCACCCACCAGGAGAACAAGGGAAGTACAGCTCAATTTTAAACTATATGTTTAAATATTTGATAACATGTGGCACCCAGTTATCAAATTGGGGCATAAAATTTTCTTTGTTTTGTATGATTGTTGTAAGCAGGCGCCCACCTGATGAATAAGGGAATACATTTCAAATTCAGCAAGCACGCGCCACCAGAAGAACAATGGAATACATTCCAAAGTACAGCAAGCAGGCACCCACCTGAAGAATAAGGGAATACATTCAAAAGTACAGCAAACAGGCACCCACCTGAAGAACAAGGGAAGTAAAATACAACTTTTATCTCTCAAGTTAACATTCCGTAACATCATGCACCTAGATATCAAAATGGGGCAGAAAATTTTTGTTGTTTTGTATGTTCGTTGTAAGCAGACGCCCACTTTGAAGAACAAGGGAATACATTTCAATTTCAGTAAGCAGGCGCCCACCTGAAGAACAAGGAAATTCATTTCAAAATCAGCAAGCAGGCGCCCACCTGAAGAACAAGGGAATATCATTTCTAATGCAGTAAGCAGTCACCCACTTGGAATACAAGGCAAGTACAATCCGAATTTTAGCTTTAACTTGTAACATTTGATAACATGATATGCTCAGTCACCATATTGGGGAAAAACTTTTCTTTGGTTGTTTATTTTGTAAGCGGGAGCCCACCTAAAGAATAAGGGAATACTTTTTCAAAAGCAATCGTAAGTAGGAGCCCACCTGATAAACAAAGGAATATTTTTTCAAGCAATTGCAAGCAGGATTCCACCTGAAGAATGGACACATATTTCAAAACGCAGTCAAGGTAACATCCAGAATTCCATTGAAAGAATACAATATGCAAGATCAAGGCAATACAAGAACACAAAATACCAGGCATTAGATAGGATTTTTGTAATCACATGGCATAGCCTACTCTAGCTTCTTTTTATCTTTACATAGTGTAATAAAGGGGGTCAGCATGCATTAACAGCAGCAACAACAGTGAAATCATAGTTTCATGGTAGTCCCAGATACCGGACACTCTTGAACTACACTGACATGATTCCTGTTTAGCCCAGGATATTTAGGCAATCTCTAACACAGAGTGCGGTCAAACTATCTTTGCACAAAAACTCTTAGTGTTTCCGGGTAAATAGGGGCAGCTGAGAGCACATGATTTTGCCTTAAGCAATTTTATTCCAAAAGTTTCCAATAAAATGATTTCTTTATTTTATAAATTTTGTGGATTTTGTTGAATTTGGTGTTAATTGTTGCATTTATTTTGTGCATGATAATTCATATGAACATACAAAATACACATTTTCATTAGGAATGTAATTTCATATTTTCATTATTATATAGGTATTAATTCATTTCAGAACAATTCAAAAGAAAAATAACAAAAATAATTTTTAAGCATTTTAGTTGATAATTGTAGCACTTATTTTTAAATAGAATTTTAGAAGTTAATTAGTTTAATTTTTGAATTAAGTCTTTATTTCAGTATTTTTATAAAATCAAAAAAATATAAAATGAAATAAAAAAATAAATAAATAAACAAAAAATGAAATATAAAAGCTAAAAATAAAATAGTTTGAATAAATGGGCATGGTTTGTTAAGTCAAAAATTCACCCAGCCCAAAAATACATTTTAGTCCACGGCCTAGTCCCAAATAGATAACCCCACCCGGTCCAAGCATTAGTCCAAAAGGCAAAGGAAACTATGTAGTTCAGTGGCCAAACTACGCCGTTTCGTGAATAAAATTAAATGACAAATCACGGCAATCCATTACACTTAATCTAATGGTCCTGTGATGACTCGACCCGTCATCATGTGAGTTATCACCCCGTCTTCCCTGCCATATGCTTGTTCATGCTTCAATATGCATGTTGGGTGAGTTTGAGTCAATTTGGATTGAGTTTGATTGGAAATGAGACAAATAGTCTTTTAGAAGAAGGAATAGTTGCAAAAAGTCAACTAGACATTGACTTGTGAGTTAGAGAGCTCGGAATCCAATTCAGATAATTCGGTCAGCTCCGGGAGGTCATTTGTGGCCTAGGAGAGCGATAAGTATTAAATTTGGAGGCCCGATGTAGTTTTAGTCTTAAAATGGCTAAGGTTGAATTTTGGCAAAATCCGAGCAGTAGGTGAGATTTTGATCCAGGAGTTGGAATAGAATTCCGACAATTGCAGTAGCTCCTTTTGGTGATTTTGGATATGCCTGCAAAATTTCAGGTCATTCAGAGGTCGTTTGATCGGGTTTTTGATCGAATGTTGGTTGCGGAAGTTTAAATGAAAACTTAGGCTTGAATTCGCTTGGATTCGATGATTTCCGTGTTTAAGGCCGTGTTTTTAGGATTGGAACAAGTTTGTATAGTGTTTTGGTGTATGTTGGTGGTTTTTATTGGGGTCCCGGGGGCCTCGGGATGAATTCGGGGGTCCAAACGGACCATTTTGAGCCAAAGTGAGCAGCTGATCTGCTGCACTTATTGCAGAAGAATTTAACTCATCGCGATCACAGGCCTGGCCATGCGATCGCGTAGTGTATCGGAGGGAGGCTGGAGATTTGTTCTTCGTGATCGCTGGAAGAGTGATGCGATCGCGTAAGGTCGAGGGATTGTTCATCGCGATCGCGATGGTACTGATGCGATCGCGTCAAGCTAGGGATATAATCAGTCAAACCCCGCTACTCAATCTGTAGAATACCAGGAATAGCCAATGTAACTGTCTTGGAATGACAATCCAGAATAGCATGGCACAGGGATAACCAATCCATGCCTAAAATCAAATCGAAGTCTACCATACCCAATAATAGCAAATCCACTCGGGTCTCCCAACCCCCAATAGACACAAGACAGGATTGATAGACGTGATCCAAAAATAATCGTATCACCCATTGGGGTGGATACATGCACAAGCAAGGCAAGACAATCATGGGTCATACCCAAGTGATGAGTAAAATAAGAAGACATGTACAAATATGTAGACCCAGGATCAAACAAAACAGAAGCATACCTGTGGCAAACTGAAATAATACCTGTGATCACTACATTTGAAGCAACAACATCTCTCCTATTTGGAAGTCAATAGAAACGAGCATGACCACCACTCGATCGCTCCTCACTCCTAGGGCAACCTCTAGAAGACTGACCCCTACCCCTACTAGACTAGGATGGTACTGAAGTTGATGGAGTAGGAGAGGAGGGCTGATGCCTCTGCTGAGACCTACCCCTGCAAAGTTAAGGACATTGCCTCCTACTTTGGCCAAACTCTCCACACTCAAATAACTGGCCGGCGCTGGAGAAAGGAACTGAAAGGAACCCCTCACCGCAGATAAACCTTGGGCTGAATAAGAAGGTGCTGAACTTTGAGTAGGGAGGGTGCTGAGTGAAGACTCGCTTTGCTGATAACCCTGACAGCCATGGCCGGAAGAAGCTCCACTGTGCTCTGGGCGTCCTGACTGAGGAGGTCTAGAAGAACAATCTCTGCCCTAATGAAATTGGCCCCTAGATGGAGCACCACTATAGTTTTCCGAACCTCGAGGCCTCTTGGCCTCCCTATCCTCTCGCTCTCGGCGATGATCTACCTAAATATGGTGTTCCATATCCACTACCTCCTCGAAGGATGCTGCCACTACTCTCTCCCTGGTCATCAAGATATGAATAGAAAAGCTGAGGCCATCTATGAACCTCCTGATCGTCTCCCGATCTGTTGGGATCATCCATGTAGCATGCCTGGCTAATTGAGTATATCTCAGCTCGTACTGAGTCACTGTCATATCACCCTGAACTAGCCACTGAAACTGGCGGCACAACTCCTCTCTATGGGACTGTGGCACATACTTCTATAAAAAGAGAGTGGAAAACTACTGCCAGGTAAGGGGTGCCGCTCCTACTGGCCTACGCCTATCGAACTCATCCAACCCTATGAATGCTGGCTCCAAAAACTTGAATATAGAAATATGAAGAATCCTCTGACACTTATCCAAGAATCCCTGGGCATCCTCGCCCTCAGCACCACTGAATGTATGCGGCTGAAGTCTGCCAAACCTCTCTAACGGACGCTGCTCGGCATCAGGCATCATCGGAACAACATACCATGGGACTGGCGAAACTGGCACAACTAGAACAGCCGGTGCAACTGCCTGAGCTGGGGCTGCCTCTAGCGTCTGATGTCCATGCACAACCTGCTCTGGTGTATGAGCTGCGGGGGTCTGATGAACACCCCCAGTCTGAGATGTCGCTGCGACAGTAGTAACTAAACCTTCCTGAGCCAAACCAGTGCAGACAGATAATATTTGGGCCAATGCCTCCTAAAGGCCAGGAATAACAATAGGCACTGCCGGTGCCTGAGCGGGTGCTGCTGGAGCCTCAACCACTGGGGGCTGATCATGAATAGGGGCAACATATGGGTCTATTGGTACGGCCCCTGATGCTCTACCACGACCACGACCACGACCACAGTCGTGCCCACGGCCTTAAGTTGGTGACAATGGTGGTCGTCCACCACGTCTGGTAGCACGAGTCCTTACCATTTGTGAGAGAATAGAATACAGAAGTTCAGTTCTCGGAACAACAAGACTACACCATGAGAGTTCAAGGATATGAAGCGTTTCCTAAGAGGTCTGCAGCCTCACGAGGATAATACAGAAGTCTTTGTACCGATCCGCGAGACACTACTAACCGGCTCAAGACTCATGAGGCCTAGTAACCTAGGCTCTGATACCAACTTGTCACGACCTCAAACCTGATCGTGATGGTGCCCAACACATTGCTAGGCAAGCCCGGCCAATCACATACATTACCGAGCTACAAGCTCACAATCTCTATTCAAAATTAGTAAATACGAAGCATTATACAAAGTTTAGCAAAGGTTTATTAAAATATTCTGATAACAGTGACCACCTCCCACAGATCCGGGGGTCACGAGTCAAGAGCCTCTACTGAATAGCATAGTAATAATAATATTGTATACTAAATAAGTCTGAAAACATGTAATGTCTAATAGCATAAGAAAAACAAGTGAAAGTCGGGTCCTGCGAACGCTCGGTAGCTACCTTAACAACTCCGAAATATGCTCTGGGAACAGCTGAAAAGCCAACCCTGCTCAGAGGTACCTGGACCTGGACACAAGATGCAAGGAGTAAAGTGAGTACTTCCAATTCAGTAGTAATAGACATGTATAATGATATTTAAGGAAAGAAAACATAAAATACCACACAGTAAAGCTATACAATATCTCATTTTCTTTTTAACAGTATAAATCTCAAGAAAACCAATAACTGATAAAGCAATTATGTATAAATGAGTAAATGCAATAAAGATGCATGAACATAACGCTACGGCGCGTAGCCTGATCCATTTGGGTACCCGTGCGACTCCAAAGGGGCTCCTACATCCCAAGTGCAATATCAGTAATATATGCTACGACACGAAGCCCGATCCACTATCACTCCAGCTACATGCAATGCAAGCCTTACAGGCACAAATAATTACCATTTTTAAGTCTGTTTAGCAGAAATTTTAGAAATAAGTGTTCAGGAATATCAGAATTTGCAAATCATTTTTAGACAGTGTTTAGCTCAGGACTGATATCATGCAAACATGCTATAATCATAGAAACGATGATAACGATCCTTGCGGGATCCAAATAATCAGCACACAACCCAAATATATCCATAACCATCCAAGTAGGAGGTTTACCGGCTCATTCATAGCCAACAACACCGTACAATGCCACTCAGTCAGACTAAGCCATAGTCCCCAATCATAATTGACCACTCACTCACCGTAAAGTCTGTGTATCGCCTCAATACAGCATCACATAGTGATATACCGAGGTTTCAAACCCTCAGGTCATCATCCGCATCTATTACTCACCTCGAACTGGCTTCGAAACTAGTCCGCAATATTTTTCCCTCAAGAATCGACCTCCACGGGTACCAAATTTGATCAATACAATTAGGAATACATCAAAATAGGCTAACGGGTCAAAACCCACTCAAAATAACTCGAAAAACACCCAAAAACACGAAGTTGCCAAAACCCGAGTCCCAGGGCCGCTTCTCAAAAACTATGAAATTCACATTTTCGGCATCTTCGTCTTGCCACGAGTCCATACATATAAAATTTATTAAAATCTGAGTCCAATAGCCCTTCAAATTCCTTAATTTCAAAGCCAAGAACCAAGCCCTAACTCCTCCAATTTACACCCCAATTTCAATGATTTAGATGAAGATTCTATGATAAAATCATGTAATTAGTCCATAAAACTTTCCTCCAATCGAAATCTAGGTGAAAACCTCTTACTGTCTCGTCCAATAGCTCCAAAATATGCCCAACAATGGAGGAAATGGGTTAAACTCGCGAGTGATATGATATTAAACTGATCTGCCCGATCTAATATTTCCTTCATCGCGTTTGCGTCACTGCCCGCGCGAACGCGATGGGCAATATTTTAAAAATTTGAATTCCTCTTACGTGAACGCGACCAGCCTCGTGCGATCGCCATACACAAACTTCTGAACCCACGTGAACAAGACATCCTTCTACACGAACTCATACAACAAAATCATTGGCCACCAAATCATTCTTCGCGAACGCGTAATCCCTATTGCGAATGCGGACCTCCAGCTTCTTCCTCTACACGTTCACATCAGACCCTTCACAAATGCGTAGACCAAATTCTCAGACCCCTTGTCACAACTCCTTTTTACTATTATTTACTACACCATGGGAAGGGATATGATAAAGAAAGGAGTTCTTCCAATTTAGGGACGGTCGGAATAAGATTTATTTATTTAAATTCAGAGTCGCCACTTGGGAGCTTAATGGTGTCCCATGTCACTGATTGAATCCCGAACCGAGGAATGTTTTGACTCTATTAACAGTCCACCAACTACAAATCCGGATAAGGAATTCTATTAACCCAGAAGAAGGTGTTAGGCATTCCCGGATTCCGTGGATCTAGCACGGTCGCTCAACTGTTGTATTTGTTTTTATATAATTTTCATATATGTTCCATTTTATGTGCTTTTATTAATAATCCGCTTTTATTGTTGAATTTTACAAGAATTGTAACGTCGTGAAAATGTATCCCAAACCACGCCGTACTAGTACGCCCGTGGCTTTTAACACATTTCGACTTTATTGAGATTTGGATTTAGGTCACATAAATGTGCACCCGTATTTAAGAAATTATTATTATTTTTCCCGTCTAAAGAATCTACGCATTTATTAACTTTGAGAAAGACCGTGAAATTTGCTAAACGATCCATCTAAGTCTAAATTTTACATAGCAATTTATTTTAGGACCCCGCAATTGTATATATAAAGTGGCGAGGCTCGTCTCATCATTTTATTAAAGGTCATTGCCTAAAGCATACTACATTTTCTACTTGTTTCGTCTCTAATAATAAAGGAAAAATCTTAATTGTTTATTATTTCCTAATAGTTTTGCATTTTGGGGCCACAAACTCATAAGAGCTCATGCTTTAATTCATATTGGGCTTGACTGCAGCCCATGTAGCAATATCCCGGTCCAAATTTATTTCAGCTGAGGCTCAAACTTGGCCATTTGTGTAATACCAGGCCAATTGGCCCAAAACAGTCTAATTTAGTATTGTATGAACCAGGCCTATGTATACAATCACACTTACTGAATTTGGGCCATTCAATAGGGCATTGATTCAAAATTAATGTGCCAAACGGAAAACATTTTTACTTCATTTTTAGATTTTTACAAATATAATTCAAGTTCAAACTGATTTAATTACTTAGCTACCAGAAAATTTCCTTTATTTTTTTATTGTTTTAAGTATACCTATTAATTCCGTTATTTACTAGTTCTAACTATCAATCAAAATTGAATCTAATGAGAGACGAGATTTCTGCATTATGAAAACTGTTCTACTAAAGCATTTGAAGTTATTTCTTTAAATAGTAATAACTTTAACCAAAACTAATTATAATTATGAAATACTTTAACTAGCAGATAAGTCAATACTCAAATAGTTTATGTATTCAATGTGAGTTACACAAACACGTTCGAATAAAATTTCCTAAGGACAAAAGTAACTAACTAAAGTCATTAAGCATGCTCATATACAACTTAGTTTGTTAATAACCTTTAGCATACGGATTTATACTATATAGTCCTTAATACTAATTAACAAATAACTACAAAGTAACAATTGACCTAGTATTTACTCGAATCACTAATAACAGTCTAGTCTGAGTTTAATGTTTAACTACAAATTTGAACTATTCATAACGAATACAAAAGGCTGGTTAATTTCTACATCAATTATACTCAATAAACATGAAAAAAGGAACAGTAAAACATGAGAAACATATAAACTTCTTCATTTTCCATTTTTCTTCAATTTAGAAATTACATTACAGGAGGTGGATTGTACCTGGAAAATGAAGATAAACTGATAAGATTCTAGGTCACAACAGTAGAATTAGGATCAGCAACAGAAAACTGAACAGCAATTAACCACAGCCTCAGTTCAACACTAGATCGAACAGAAATACCAGCTCAGAAAAACAATAACAGCATACAATTTAACGACTACTATCAAATGATCTTCAAACTTGATGTGATCAACTAATGTAACAGTAATTTCCGAATTACTTCTACTATTTTTTGGTAATTTTATTTGTAAATGAATGATTTCTGAAATGAAAGCTTGAATTACAAAGATTGACTTGAAGAAATTAGTATTTGGAGACTTCAAAGCTTTTCAAAATTCAGAACTCTTTTCTAAAGGCCTAGGTGTGCCTATTTATAGAGTTCAAAAGAGAGGGAGATTTACATTTAAGTAATTATGCATTGGTCCCTCTTATTTCATATTTTAACCCCTACTCTTTATTATTTTATTCAACTAATTACCCCTACTTTTGAAGAAATACACTGAAGATCCCACCGAGAACATTCTCCCTTAGACAATCCCTTAATTGCCCCTACTTCTCTAGAAAATCTACCCTTTTAACCTTTTCTTATGCCCCAATTACCCTTAGTCCGTTAGGTGTATTACAATTATGCCATTTTATGTTCCCAAGTCTTCCCTCACTCCCTAAGGATTATTATAATTAAACCAATATAGTATTCCCCAAACCACCACTGATACCAAACCCTTTTTATTCCACGATCCTAATACTTTTAACCTTTAACCCTAATACTAATTTTCAGAGTTATTAACCAAGTAAACTAGTTAACAGTCAGCTATAACCAATCACACCATTTACTTAGACTAATCAATTCGACTAACAATATCAAATTTAACAGAACAGAATTATTCTATCAAAATTAACTTAAAAACTAATGAAAATCATAATCATAAAAAAAATCCTAATTTCTAACACGAATTCCAATAAACTCTAATTTCTAACACATCACAGAAATCAAAACAAAATAATATTCAAAAACTTATCAAAAACTCTTATTAATCATTATTGTATAATTTCATAACAGTATTGTTTTAAACGAACAAAATAACAGTCAGAAACCCTAATAAATATCAAAAATCAACATATAAAATTCTGGAAAATTTATTTATTATCTTTTATTCTTTAAAACAGTATCAATGTTAGACGATTCAAACTAGTCTAAAAGAAAATCAAGAATCATGCACGGGAAGATCACATCCATACAAAAAATAGAAAAATCAGAAGGATAGAAGAGTGAGACACTTAGCTTTTCATCATCTTTTGTGCCTTTTTTCCTTATTTTCTTTTTAAAGAAACATCCAGTCGTCCAGGGCCTTGCATGGTCTTTTCTTGCATTTTTTAAACGCCGGTAGACTTCTCTTTATCCTTTTTGGGGTTTTCGGGGGTCTTTAGGACTCAAGAGTTTCAGATTTGGGTTAAGATCGCACAGATAATGTTATAGAGTGATTTAGGAGTGATTTGGACGAACCAATGTTCGCCAGAGTTAGGGTTCCAGCGACACTGATCGAGATATTCCAGGTGATTGAGTGGTATTCGAAGGCATCTAAGTAGAGGGGATGAAGAGGAGGTTGAGGCGATTCCGGGTTGTAATTTTGGGGTTGATTGGAGAAGGTAGCGTATCCCGCCGGTGAGGGTTCCGGTGAGATATTGAGAGAAAATGGGGCGGCTAGGGTTTTTCAGAAGAAAAGGAAGATGAAATGATGAAGGGGTATAACGTTATATCATATTAAAATACCCCTTGAGATTTTGAACCGTTGGATTGGGAAAATCAACAGTTGAGATCTCTTGGCCTCGATACGGCGTCGTTTGATTAAATGATGACTTAATCCTGGCCACTAGATCAATTGAACTAACAGCTCAGATCAATGTTATTATACGACGTCGTTCCTTTGTTAAATGGCCTTCATCACGTGTCCGTTGGATCAGTTGTATGAACGGCCCAGATTCTTTTACTTAAAACGGGGTCATTTTGTTACTTCTAGGACTGGACCGGTTTGGGTATTATTGGGTTTAGGTCATATTCTAATCTGTTTGGGCTTGGAGATGGTTTGGCCCAAACAATTTTCCTATCTTTTGTATTTTCAATTTTGTATATATTTTTTACAATTATTTTCACTTGTATTATTTGTATTTTTCTTTGTATTGCTATTTTCTGTATTTTATTTTTTCCGTATTTCTGTAATTTTCTTTTGTATTTTGTATTTATTTTTTGATTATATTTCTATTTTTTTGGTGATTTCAATTAAAGTGCAAAATGTTATTTTTCTGTTGATTTTTTTCTTTAAAAATGAATTAATACTATATTTGTAAAATTGTTTTTTTTTAAACCCCTCCCAAATTAGGAGGATCTATAGTATTTCCACACTTCCCCTCCACGGTGACTCTATAGTGTTTGTAAAATTAAACACCCTAATATATGTGTATTTTTTGTATTTTTATTTTTATTCTATAGTATGAATTAAAATGCAATAATTAAAACCAATTTCAACAAAAATCCACAAAAATGGTAAAATAATAAGAAATTAATTATTTGAATCTTACGGAATAAAATTGCTTAGGGCAAAAGTCACGTGCTCACAGCTGCCCCTCTTTGCTCGGGAACACAAAGAGTTTTTGTGCAAAGATAAGTGAGCGGTAATGAGGGATTTTTGCCCATTCACATATTCCGTGTGAAGCATTTTTGAAAAGTTTGACCGCACCCTGCTTCAGAGATTGCCTACATATCCTAGGCTAAACAGGAATCATGGGAGAGTAGTTCAGGAGTGTCTGGTAGCTGGGACTACCTGTCACGGCCCTAGTTCACGAATCGTGAACATGTCCTGACGGCACCCATTCTTCGCGACTAGGTAAGCCTAACACAATGCGGAATATATACTTTTATGAGCAAAAGATAAGATAACAGCGGAATAATATAAAAGAAATGTAATAAGTGTCGCTCGACACATACACTTCGCCAAATAACAGAAGAAAATACAACCACCAAGACTCGGAAACTCACGGGCAACACAGACTAAGAAAGAGTACAACTGTGGCTCTATACATAAAGAGTGTCTACACAACAAAAATAAGGAAATAACTGATATCACTAAGAAGAATAGAAGAAGACCCTCCGGATCTGCGGACGTAGTAGATCATACCTCGAAGTCTCCCAGAAAGCTGCGGAATCACCTAGCACGAGCCTGCTCTGATGTACCTGGATCTGCACAACAAAAGTGTGCGGAAGAGTAGCATGAGTACACCACGGCGGTACTCAGTAAGTGCCAAGCCTAACCTCGATGGAGTAGTGACGAGGAAGGTCAGGGCCCTAGTAAGAAATAATAAAAATAATGATAATAATAATACCGAAAAGCATAAATAAGAATAAGTCTGAAATAACAACAATGAGATAAATACTACAACCGTCTACAATTAAGCTAACAAAGAGAAATCAACACAACAAGTAAAAATCAACAAATCCAGGATCTCCGGGAATTGAACCCGCAGTACCTCTCTATACTCAGCAACTCAGGATCTCAGGGAATCGAACCCGCAGTCCATATATCAGTCTCACAGGATCTCCGGGAATTGAATCCGCTGTCCTTTATCTCAGTATCACAGGATCTCCGGGAATTGAACCCGCAGTCCGTATCTCAGTATCCAAAGAACCCCGGGAATTGAACCCGCAGTCCGTATCTTAGTATCTCAAGATCTCCTGGAATTGAACCCGTAGTCCGTATCTCAATATCTCAGGATCTCCGGGAATTGAACCCGTAGTCGTTTACCTCAGTAGCATCGGATTTCCGGAAATTGAACCCATAGTCCACAAAACACAAACACAATCAATAAGAGGAAAACACATAAAAATATGAAGTACACAGCTACAATCTATACCAAATCCAGTCTCAACAAGTTCCAGGAAGTTCAATTAAGAAGAGTAGGCACTTAGACAGATAATCCTATCTAATCGTGCTTCTCCAGCTATCACCAAATAAAGCTTGCAATTAAATCAATTAAATAACAAGGATATCACGATTTGAACAGTTCAAGTAATGTGGTTTTTCAACAATCTACGCAAGTACATGCCCATCACCTCGTGTGCATTTAATCAACACATATATATCCTAGTGGAGAAGGTTCCCCCACGCAAGGTTACACAAGTCACTTACCTCAATCCCGGTACAAACACGCTAAGAAACGACTCCCTTTCCATGAGTATCTGACTCCGAGTGTCCCGAATCTAGTCAAACCAATTAATAGTGTAAATAACATCGCAAGTAACTAATTACAATGATAAAATTAAAGCTACGGTGCGAACACAAGTGAAATGACCAAAATAACCCCATAGTCATCATCTCTAAATAGAAATATTTTTACGCTTTCAGAACACTCGTACTCTCACGAGTCTAACCATATAAAATTTATCAAAATCGGACTCCGTTAGCCTATTCAATTTACTGATTTTCGACACTCCGGGCTTAGAGTAAAATCCTCCATTCATCCACCTCCAATCGTCTATTTTCAGAGGTTAAATCCATGGTTTAACAATATATTAACATAAAATTAGTCTAGGAGAGATTAGATGATGTTTCCCCTTGATTTCCTCCTCAAAATCGCTAAAACCCTCTCCTAGTTCGAAGCCTCCAATGTGTTAATGTTTCTGAAATTTCGAGCCTGTATGATATTAAGCCCTTCAGGGGTTTTCGCTTCTGTGGCTCTGGGATCGCTTCCGTAATCCCGCTTCTGCAGAGAATCAGCCACTTCTGCGGCTTTATCTAAAATATTGACTTCCGCTTCTGCATATAGGACCCCACTTCCGCGACCTCGCTCACGCAGACAAGAGTCCATTTCTGCGGAAACCTTCAACTTGGCCCATATCGCTTCTGCTGGCTCGCCTAAGCGTTCATATGTCCGCTTCTGCGGACTCAGCTGCCCCTCTCAAATTTCGCACCTGCGCTCATTTTTCTGCTTCCGCGGACACGCTTCAGCGGTCCAAATTCCGCAGAAGCAAAAGTAACACAAGGCAGAAAACACAGACCTGCTACACTTCCAAATTTTCCCCGTTTCACATTCCGTAATTATCTCGAGGCCTCCGGGACCTCAACCAAAAATACAAATCCACTCAAAATCATAATACAAACTTGTTCCAATCATAAAAACATACCCTTAAAAAAAGAATCATCAAATTAAGGCTCTTTCAAGCCTAAGTTTCAACTAAAACTCATGAAACCTACATGTTATCAAAAACCCGACCAAACGATGTCTGAATGACCTAAAAATTTGCAGACATATCCAAAATCAGCTAACGAAGCTACTGCAACTGTCGGAATTCCATTCCGACTTCCGGATCAAAATCTCACCTATCGATTGGATTTCCAAAAATTCCAAACTTCGGTATTTCAAGCCTAATTGAGCTACAAACCTCCTAAAATACATTCCGAATGCGCTCCCAACCCCGGAATCACCTAACAGAGCTAATGGAGCAATCGGATTTCTGTTCCAGGGTCGTCTTAATACTGTTCTAAATACGGGCCATTTTTCAACTATAAAGCTCTCATTTAGGGACTAAGTGTCCCAAAACACTCCAAATTCTAGAACCGAACCTCCCGGCAAACCACAATAGCATAAATGAACTTAGGGGAAATAGTTAATTGGGGATCGGGGCATAAATTTCAAAAATGACCGTCCAGGTCGTTAAATCTTCCCACACTTAAACATTCGTTCGTCCAGGAATGATCATAGAAAACATACCTGAAGTGGTAAAGAGATGAGGGTACTGCTGTGCATATCCAGCTCGATCTCCCAAGTCGCCTCCTCGGCCGGCTGACCCCGCCACTGGACCTTCACCGAAGCGATGTTCTTTGATCTCAGCTTCCTGATTTGCCTGTCCAAAATGGCCACTGGCTCCTCAACATAAGACAACTCCTCATCTAGCTGAACGAAAAAAAATCCAACTTGCGATGGGTCACCATGGTACCTCCGGAGCATAGAGACATGAAATACGGGATGGACTCCGGCTCGGCTGGGAGGTAAGGCCAGCTCATAAGCAACCTCCTCAACACGCCTCAAAATCTCAAAAGGGCCAATGAATCTCGGACTCAGCTTCCCTTTCTTCCCAAACCTCATGATGCCCTTCATGGGCGAGACCCGAAGTAGAACCCGCTCGACAACCATAACAGCCACATCGTGAACCTTCTTGTCCGCATAACTCTTATGTCTGGACTGGGCTGCACGAAGTCTGTCCTGATTCACCTTGACCTTGTCCATTGCATCCTAGACCATCTCAGTACCTAGCAGCCTAGCATGGCCCGACTCGAACCAACCCACGGGGGACCTGCACCTCCTACCATATAGGGCCTCAAACGGTGCCATCTGAATGCTGAACTGATAGCTATTGTTATAAGCAAACTCCGCCAGTGGCAAGAAATAATTCCATGAACCTCCAAACTCAATCACGCACGTACGGAGCATATCCTCCAAAATTTGAATAGTGCGCTCGGACTGTCCATTCGTTTGGGGGTAAAATGTTGTGCTCAGCTCCAACCGAGTGCCTAACTCCTGCTGCACGGCTATCCAGAACCGTGAAATGAACTGAGTGCCTCTGTCTGAAATGATAGAAACTGGAATACCATGCAGCCGGACTATCTCCCTAATGTAGATCTCTGCCAAACGCTCCGATGAGTTAGTGGTGCACACAGGTATGAAATGGGCGGAATTGGTCAGCCGATCCATAATAACCCAAATGGAATCAAACTTCCTCACAGTCTGTGGAAGTAAAGATACGAAGTCCATGGTGATGCACTCCCATTTCCACTCTGGGATCTCAATCTACTGCATTAATCCACCCGCACGATGATGCTCATACTTCACCTGCTAGCAGTTGAGGCACCTAGAAACATAGTAAACTATATCCTTCTTCATCCGCCTCCACCAATAATGTTGCCTCAAGTCTTGATACATCTTCGCAGCACCTGGATGGATGGAATACCACGAGCTATGGGCCTCTACTAGAATCAGCTCTCGATGATCATCTACATTGGGCACACAAATACGCCCCTGCATCATCATCACTCTGTCATCCCCAATGGTGACATCTCGGGCATCACCACGCCAAACCTTGTCCAGAAGATTCTGCAAATAAGGGTCATAAACTGCCACTCTCTGATGCGATCAAATAGAGAACCTCGAGAAACCACACAGGCCAGAACCCGGCTGGGTTCCGAAAGGTCCAATCTAACAAACTGCCTAGCCAAAGCCTGAACATCCATCGCCATAGGTCTCTCCGAAGCTGGTAGATATGCCAAACTCCTCAAGCGCTCGGCCCGGCGACTCAAGGCATCGGCAACCACATTGGCCTTACCCGGGTGATTAAGAATAGTAATATCATAGTCCTTCAACAGCTCCAACCATCTCCTCTGACGCATGTTCATGTCCTTCTGCTTAAGCAAGTGCTGCAAGCTCCGATGATTAGTGTAAATCTCACAAGGAACCCCATACAAATAATGATGCCAAATCTTCAAGGCGTGAACAATGGCAGCTCGCTCAAGATCGTGGACAGGGTAGTTCTTTTCATATACCTTCTACTGTCGGGATGCATAGGCAATTACCTTACTATCGTGCATCAATACTGCGCTGAGTCGAACCCGTGAGGCATCACAATATACCGTATAGGTCCTCGAACCGGTAGGCAACATCAAGATAGGGGGAAAAGTCAAAGCTGTCTTGAGCTTTTGAAAGATCGCCTCACACTCCTCTATCCATTGAAAAGGGGCACCCTTTTGGGTCAATCTGTTCATAGGTGCTGCAATCGAGGAGAACCCCTCTATAAAAGGATGGTAATAACCTGCCATGCCAAGGAAGCTACGAATCTCAATAGCTGAGGAGGGCCTCGGCCAACTCTGCACGGCCTCTACCTTCCTTGAATTCACTCGAATACCCTCGCTCGACAACACATGGCCTAGAAATTCCACCGAACTCAGCCAAAATTGACATTTAGAGAACTTTTCATACAATTGCTTCTCCCTCAGAGTTTGAAGCACTATCCTCAGGTGCTGCTCGTGCGCTTCCCGACTCTTGGAATATACCAAAATAGAATCAATGAAAACAATCATGAACGAGTCAAGATACAGCATGAATACACTGTGCATCAAATGCATAAAAGTTGCTGGGGCATTAGTCAGCCCGGAAGACATAACGAAAAACTCGTAGTGACCATACCGAGTCCTGAAGGTAGTCTTCGGGATATCTGGCTCCCGAATCTTCAGTTGATGATAACTAGAGCGTAAATCAAAGAACACCTGTGTGCCCTGTAGCTGGTCAAATAAGTCATCAATACGTGGCAAAGGATACTGGTTCTTCACTATAACTTTGTTCAACTGGCGATAGTCAATAGACATACGCATAGAACCGTCCTTCTGCTTCACAAACAACATAGGAGCACCCCAAGGCGAAACACTTGGTCGAATGAAACACTTACCCAACAACCCCTGTAACTGATCCTTCAACTCCTTCAACTCAGGAGGAGCCATGCCGTAAGGAAGAATAGAAATGGGCTGAGTGCCCGGCAATAAGTCAATAACAAAATTGATATCTCTGTCGGGCGGCATGCCCGGGAGATCAGCTGGAAATATATCCGATAAATCACGTACCACTGGGACGGAATCAGTAGAAGGCGTGTCAACACTGACATCCCTTACATAAGCTAGATAAGCTGCACACCCCTTCTCAACCATATGCTGAGCTTTGAGAAAGGAAATAACACGGCTGAGGGTGTGATCTAGAGTACCACTCCACTCAATATGTGGAATGCCTGGCATAGTCAGCATCATGGTCTTGGCATGACAATCAAGAAAAGCATGATGGGGCGACAACCAGTCCACGCCCAGAATAATATCGAAATCAACCATACCGAGCAATAAAAGATCAGCTCTGGTCTCAAAACCACAAATAGTGACCAAACACGACCGATACACACGATCCACAACCAAAAAATCTCCCACTGGAGTAGAAAACATAAATGGGGGAACTCAAAGAATCCCGAGGCATACCTAGATGTGAAGAAAAATAAGAGGACACGTATGAAAAAGTAGAACCAGGATCGAATAGAACCGATGCCTCTCTGTGACTAACCAAGATAATACATGTGATAACAGAATCTGAGGAGACAGCAGCGGCGCGATCAGGAATAGCGTAAAATATGGCCTGACCCCTCTCTCGAGGGCGGCCTCTGGCACCCTGATCCCATCCCCTGGCTGGCTAGGCATGTGGGGTGGCAGCTGGGGCTGGGACGATGGCCTGCTGACTCTGGGAACAACGCTGAGGCTGCGAAGTCTGTGGAGGCGCTCCCCTCTTACGCCTAGGGCACTCCCTAACTAGATGGCGAGTATCCCTGCACTGAAAACAAGCCCTAGGAGGACGCGGTGGCCGTGACTGACCGGCCCCGCTTCTGCTGGACTGACCCTTGGAGGTACCCAGCGCAGGAGGCGCACTGGAATCTGGGGGAGCATAGTAAGGCTCCTGAGGTGCTGGAGAAGCTGGAGTACTACCAGCTGCTGGCAATGCTGAATGAACTGGATGACCGGAATAACCCCTGCGAAAATGACCGGCTGCTGAAGTACGGGCAAAAGAGAAATGACCCGACTTACGAGACCTCTTGGCTCCCTCTCTCCTCGCTTTCTTGTGAGCATACCCTCGATCTGCCTGGCAATACTCACCACCTACTGATACGGTACACCTGTCTCCAGCTCTCTAGCCATGCGGGACAGTATAGGCAGAATAAAACCCTTAATAAACCTCTGCACTCTCTCCCGAACCGTGGCTACCAAGGCCGATGCATGTCTGGCTAACCGGTGAAACTGATAGAATACTCCGATATTGTCATAGAGCCTTGATGCAACTGCTCAAACTCCGATTGCCAAGCATCCCTAAGGTTTTGGGGAACAAACTCCCTCAAAAACATATCAGAAAACTGTGTCCAGGTCAACGAGGCAGACTCATCTGGACTATCCAACTCATACGTGCGCCACCAATCATAAGCGGCCCCTCGAAGCTAAAAAGTAGTAAAGGAAATCCCACTGGTCTCCACTATACCCATAGTACGGAGGATACGATGACACTCATCTAGAAATCCCAATGCATTGTCTGAAGCCAAGCCACTAAAAATTGGGGGATCATATTTCTTGAACCTCTATAACCTACGCTGCTTGACCTCGGAGGCAGCTGGCCCACCTCCGGGCTGTACTGGTGCAGCAGGAGGTATAGCAATAATCTCTGGAACCTGCTCCACGGGCACTCGCTGCTTAGGTGTGCCGGCTGCGGGAGTCTAGGTCCCTCCCTCGGCCAGAGATGTAGCTGCAGTGAGAGAAAGCAACACCGCCTGAGCTAGAGTAGTATACATGCTCATAAACTCGGCTAGAGTCTCCTGGAGTGCTGGAGTCGTAGCAGTTATAGTAGGTGTACCATGTGTCAGCGCTCCAACCTGATCCACCGACGGTACCTCAGCAGCAGCGCGCGCGGTTGCTGTGGCTGCACCTAGAGCATGTCCTCGACCTCTACCATGGCCCCGGCCTCTGGTGGCGACAGTAAGGGGCGCGGGTTCCTGATCCTCACGAGTAGCATGTGTCCTCACCATATGTGAGAGAATAGAAGACAGAAGCTTAGATTTGGTGTCAAAATATCGCACGACAAGGAATTCAAAAGAAATGAAGAGTTTCCTAAACAGTTACATAGCCCATCATAGATAAATAGAGATGTCTCTGTATCGATCAGCACGAGTCTAAATAACCGGTATGTGTCCAGTGACTCCTATGAACCTATAGCTCTGATACAAACTTGTCATGACCCTAGTTCACAAATCGTGAACATGTCATGACAGCACACAGTCTTCGCGACTAGGTAAGCCTAAGACAATGCAGAATATACACTTTTATGAGCAAAAGATAATATAACAGCGGGATAATATTAAAGAAATGTAATAAGTGCTGCTCGGTACATACACTTCGCCAAATACCAGAAGAAAATACAACCACCAAGACCTGGAAACTCACGGGCAACACAGACTAAGAAATAGTACAACTGTGGCTCTATACATCAAGAGTGTCTACATAATGAAAATAAGGAAATAACTTATATCACTAAGAAGAATAGAAGAAGACCCTCCGGATCTGCGGACGTAGCAGATCATACCTCGAGTCTCCTGAAGGTGCTCCTAAATCACCTGTAGTGTGCCTGATCAGATGTACCTGGATCTGCACAACAAAAGTGTGCAGAAGAGTAGCATGAGTACACCACTGCGGTACTCAGTAAGTGCCAAGCCTAACCTCGACGGAGTAGTAACGAGGAAGGTCAGGGCCCTACCGAGAAATAATAAAAATAATGATAATAATAACACCGAACAGCTTAAATAAGAATAAGTCTGAAATAATAGCAATGTGATAAATACTACAACCGTCTACAATTAAGCTAACAAAAAGAAATCAACACAACAAGTACAAATAAGCAAATCCAGGATCTCCGAGAATTGAACCCGCAGTCCCTCTCTATACTCAGCAACTCAGGATCTCCGGGAATTGAACCCGCAGTCCATATATCAGTCTCACAGGATCTTCGGGAATTGAACCAGCAGTCATTTATCTCAATATCATAGGATCTCCGAGAATTGAACCCGCAGTCCGTATCTCAGTTTATCAGGATCTCCAGAAATTGAACCCGTAGTCCGTATCTCAGTATCTCAGGATCTCCGGGAATTGAACCCGCAGTCCTTTACCTTAATAGCTTCGGATCTCCGGGAATTGAACCTGCAGTCCACAAAACACAAACACAATCAATAAGAGAAAAACACAGAGAAATATGTAGTACACAGCTACAATCTACCCCAAATCCAGTCTTAACAAGTTCCAGGAAGTTCAATTAAGACAAGTAGGCACTTAGACAGATAATCTTATATATTCGTGCTTCTCTAGCTATCACCAGATAAATCTTGCAATTAAATCAATTAAATAACAATGATATCACGATTTGAACAGTTCAAGTAAGGTGGTTTTTCAACAATCTGTGCAAGTACACACTCGTCACCTCGCGTACAAGGCATTTAAATCAACACATATATATCCGAGGGGAGAAGGTTCCCCCACGCAAGGTTACAGAAGTCACTTACCTCAATCCCGGTACAAACCCACTAAGAAATGACTCCCTTGCCACGAGTATCCGACTCTGAGTGTCCCAAATCTAGCCAAATTAATTATACAATGTAAATAACATCACAAGTAACTAATTACAATGATAAAATTAAAGCTACGGTGTGAACACAAGTAAAATGACCAAAATACCCCTACAGTCATTGGCTCGGAATCAAAATATTTTTATGTTTTTAAAACCCTCGTACTCTCACGAATCTAACCACATAAAATTTATCAAAATCAGACTCTATTTGCCTATTCAAATCAATAATTTTCGACAGTCCAGGCTTAGAGCAAAATCCTTCATTAATCCACCTCCAATCCTTTATTTTCATAGGTTAAATTTGTGGTTTAACAATGTATTAACATAACGTTAGTCTAGGAGTTATTACCTGATGTTTCCCCTTGATTTCCTCCTCAAAATCGCTAAAGCCCTCTCCTAGTTCGAAGCCTCCAAAGTGTTAATGTTTCTGAAATTTCGAGTTTGTCTAATATTAAACTCTTCAGGTGTTTTCGCTTCTGCGGCTCTGGGATCGCTTGCGCGATCCCGCTTCTGCAGAGAATGAACCACTTCTGCGGCTTTATCTAGAATCTTGACTTCCGCTTCTGCGGATAGGACCCTGCTTCTGCGACCTCACTCACGCGGACAAGTGTCCGCTTCTGCTTAAACCTTCAACCTGGCCCATATTGCTTCTGCGGGCTCGCCTAAGCGTTCATATATCTGCTTCTACGGACTAAGCTACCCCTCTCAAATTTTGCACCTGCGCTCATTTTACCGCTTCCGCAAACACGCTTCTGCTGTCCAAGTTCCGCAGAAGCGAAAGTAACAGAAGGCAGAAAACACAGACCTGCTACACTTCCAAGTTTTCCCCGTTTCACCTTCCGTAATTATCCCGAGGCCTCCGAGACCACAACCAAAAATACAAATCCACTCTAAATAATCATACAAACTTGTTCCAATCATAAAAACATATGCTTTAACACATGAATGATCAAATTAAGGCGGATTCAAGCCTAAGTTTCAACCAAAAATCCCAAAACCTACATGATATCAAAAACCCGACCAAACGATGTCTGAATGACCTAATAATTTGCAGACATATCCAAAATAATCTAACAAAGCTGCTGCAACTATCAGAATTCCATTCCAGCTCCCGGATTAAAATCTCACCTATCGATCAGTTCCGAAAATTCTAAACTTCGGCATTTCAAGCCTAATTGAGGTACATACCTCCAAAATACATTCCAAACATGCTCCCAACCCCAGAATTACCTAACGGAGCAAACAGAACCATCGAATTTCCGTTCTGAGGTAGTCTTTATACTGTTCCGAATACATGCCATTTTTCAACTATAAAGCTCTCATTTAGGGAATAAGTGTCCCAAAACACTCCAAATTATAGAACCGAACCTCCCAGTAAACCACAATAGCAGAAATGAACTTAGAGGAAACAATTAATTGGGGATCGGGGCGTAAATTTAAAAAATGACCGACCGGGTCGTTACATTACCAGGAGCTATGATGTCATTATTGTTGTTGTTGTCATTGCTTGCTGAACCCCTTATTACACCGTGTAAAGATAAAAGAAGCTAGTCTGGGCTATGCTCTATGATTTACAAAATTCTATCTAATGTCTGCTATCTTATGTTCTTGAATTGCATTGATCATGCATCTTGCATTCTTTCAATATAATTTTGACTGTTGCCTTGATTATGTCTGGAAACATGTGTGGTGGACTTCTGCTTGCGATTGCTGGAAAAAGTATTCCCTTGTTCTCCAGGTGGGCTCCTGCTTGCGATTACTTGAAAAAGTATTCATTTATTCTCCAGGTAGGTGCCTGCTTGTGATTACTTGAAAAAGTATTCCCATGTTCTCCAGGTGGGCGCCTACTTACTGCATTTGAAAAGATATTTCCTTGTTTTTCACGTGGGTGCCTACTTGCTGATTTGAAATGTATTCCCTTGTTCTTCAGGTGGGTGCCTGCTTGCTGTACTTGAAATGTATTCCCTTGTTCTTCATGTGGGCACCTGCTTGCCAAATTTTGAAAAGTATTCCCTTGTTCTTCAGGTGGGCGCCTGCTTACAATAATCATACAAAACGAAGAAAATTTTCTGCCGATACTATTGAATGTTAACTTGAAAGATAAAGCTATATTATACTTCACTTATTCTTCAGGTGGGTGCTTGCTTGCTGCATTTAAAATGATATTCCCTTGTTCTTCAGGTGGGTGCCTGCTTCGTGAATTTGAAATGTATTCCCATGTTCTTCAGGTGGGCGCCTGGTTACTGAATTTGAAATGTGTATTCCCTTGTTCTTCAGGTGGGCGCCTGCTTACAAAAAACATACAAACAAATAAAAGAAAACATTTCTGCCCCAGTTTGATAACTGGGTGCATGATATTACTAAATGTTAACTTGAGATAAGAGTGTAATTATACTTCCCTTGTTTTACAGGTGGGCATCTGACTGCTGATGCTTGAAATGGATTCCTTTGAACATTGCTACTTTTCCTTAAAACTTGAACTGTCCTCCCTTGCTTTCCAGGTGGGTGCCTGACTGCTGCAACTTTCTGTGTTCCTTTAATATCTACATTGGTCACATTCACTTTAAAGTGATTATTAATAATTTGAATCTTTTGTCCATGTTCAATCCAAAGAACAATTTGTTAGTATGAAATGGTGGTTAGCTACTGGCTTTCTTGTTAGCCATGCTCCCACTTCTGAACTTGCTCCGATTGCTTCATGAATTCGATTTATCTTGCTGTGATTTCCCGGCTATCTTTCAAATTTTCTGATCCTGATGATCCCAAAATATTTCCCTTATGTCATTGTCTTGGTGTTTCTTTTCCTTTTCTTGTGAGCTTTTGCTTCTTTATCCAATTATCCGATTATCATTGGCCCTTCTTGTTTCAATTGTCCTTTAATAATTCCTGACCTCATTGTGCCATACAACTGGGAAGCTGGTAGTTAGCTTTGACTACAAATGACTTATAGACAGATTTCAAGAAAAATGAAATGCAATGACCTCGATGTTTTGAGGATAGAAGGACTCTGAAAAGAGAAAGAGGATAGAACTTATCTGAGTGGGTGGGCTGATTCCATTGATCATGCCATGCATTTTGGATTAACCAACCTAGTTTGTTCAACCAAGCAACTGTCAATTGCCACACTTGCTGCTCCATATTTCACAACTCGATCTTCACTAAAACCCAAACCTTGCTTGGTTTGTTGCCTTTCAACCACAACCTTCTTTCATTTGCCCATTTTGGAAACTCACTTTCGCCTTACGGTGCCCGTGAGAGTTTTCACCAATAAAACTCTCTCATTTTTATATATCTCAACTAACATCGCCTTACGGTGCCCGTGAGGGTTTTCACCGATAAGACTCTCTCATTTTAATATCTCTCGACTCACATCGCCTTACGGTGCCCGTGAGGGTTTTCACCAATAAGACTCTCTCATTTTCATTTTCTAATATTCTGATACCCGAGTATTGTACACAATATGATTCACCTTACCTGCTTGCATTGCCATTTCATAAATTTGATCAGAAGATCTTTCTTTGGACAGTAATGTGCCTTTTGGACGGGTTTAGAAAGAAGGGTATAAAGACTCAAAATATTCCGATGTGGGTACAAAAATTACAACTTTTGGAACCATATCTTCCACAACAAACATAACTTCTGCCCCAGTATCATTCTTTGGGGATTCGTGGAATTTTGTTCTGTTGTGACTAAACCTCAGTGAGGTTGCCTACGTACCCTTTCGGGATCAAGTCAAACGTAGTTCGGATCATACAATTGCTTCATTGTTGCGATGGTTCCTTCCTCCCATTCTTCTTCTTTCCTTTGCATTCTTTTCTTTCTTTTCTTCTTTCTTTTCTTTTCTTTTCTTTTCTTTTTTTTCTTCTTTTTTCTCTTTTTTCTTTTCTTTCTTTTCTTCTTTTTCTTCTTTCTTTTTCTTTTTCTTTTCTTTCCTTTCTTCATTTCATCTTTTCTTTTCCTTTTCTTCTTTTATTTTTCCTTCTTCTTTTGTTTTCTTCACTTGATTTCCTCGTTCAATCCTTGATTTTGTTATTGATTCCGAAATAGGGATATAAAAGAAAATATAATAAGACTCAAATGGGTCGCAATGGATAAAGTGTTTGGATAGAGAAACAAAATTCCTTCATCATTTCAATCTCAAAATATGAGTAATACAATTAGATACATAAAGATAAAGAAATCATACATAATATCTCTTAACTATATTAGAATTGATAGCTATTTCTACACGTTGCCTTCTACATCTGTTAGATATAATGCTCCATCGGACAACACTCGCGATACAACAAATGGCCCGTGCCAGTTGGGAGCGAACTTTCCTTTGGCCTCAGCCTAATGAGGCAAAATGCCCCTCAACAGTCCGACTTCAACTTTCCGTGGACGCACTTTCTTATTATAAGCTCTGGCCACTCTCTGTTGATATAATTGCACATGACATACTGCTGCCAATCTCTTTTCATCAGTCAATATTAATTGTTCCAACCGGGCTTTGACCCATTCATCATCATCAATATCCGCCTCTGCAATGAATTGAAGGGATGGTATTTCAACTTCTGAAGGTATCACTGCCTTCGTGCCATACACCAATGGATAAGGAGTTGCACCTACTGAAGTGCGAACAGTAGTGCAATATCCTAGCAAAGCAAATGGAAATTTTTCATGCCACTGCCTCGACCCTTCCACCATTTTTCGAAGAATTTTCTTAATGTTCTTATTGGCTACTTCAACTGCCCCATTCACCTTAGGAGGATATGGTGTGGAATTGCGGTGTGTAATTTTAAACTTCTAACATGTCTCCGCCATCAAATGACTATTAAGATTGTAACCATTATCTGTGATAATCTCCTTTGGGATTCCAAACTGGCAAATGATGTTTACATACACAAAATCAACCACTGCTTTCTTGGTTACCGGCTTGAATGTATTTTCCTCAACCCATTTAGTAAAGTAATCAATGGCAACAAAAATAAACATGTGCCCATTAGATGCTGTTGGTTTGATCTTCCCAATAACATCCATACCCCAAGCAACAAAAGGCCATGGTGCCGACATTATATGCAACTCGGATGGTAGAGAATGAATCAAGTCTCCATGTACCTGCCATTGATGATAGTTGCGCACAAAATTGATGCAGTCCCGTTCCATAGTAAGCTAGTAATATCCTGCTCTGAGAATTTTCTTTGCTAGCACATACCCACTCACATACGGTCTACATATTTCTGCATGTACCTAGGCCATAATCATTGTAGCTTGATTTTCATCCATACACCTCAATAAACCAAGGTCTGGGTTTCTTTTGTACAAAACCCCTCTGCTAAAGAAGAATCCACTTGCCAATCGTTTGATAGCTCTCTTTTCATCCTCTGTGGCCTGTGCCTGATACACCCCCATTCTGAGGTACTCTTTAATATCATGGAACCACGGCTCAATGTTAAGTTCCTCTTCTACCGTATTGCAATAAGCATGTTGATCTCGGACCATAATTTGCAATGTGTCCACATAAGCTTTGTCCGGATGATGTAGCATTGATGCCAGAGTGGCCAAAGCATCAGCAACATCATTATGGATTCTCGGAATATGCTTGAATTCTATGGACTGAAACCGCTGACCTAATTCATGTAAAAACTGCTTGTATGGTATGAGTTTTAAATTTCGTGTTTCATATTCTCCTTGAATTTGATGTACCAAGAGATTCGAGTCACCCGTGACCAAAATCTCTTGGACATCCATATCTATAGCCATTCTCAACCCCAAAATACATGCTTCATACTCAGCCATAGCTGTCACAGGATAATGTTATCCCTTCTCTGAAATAAGTACTACTCCTATTCTGACACCTTTGTTGTTAGCAGCACCATCAAAGAAAAACTTCTAGCCAGACTTTTCATCTTGTTCCAGCTCATCAATGTACATTGCTTCCTCATCTGGAAAATATGTTTTTAACGGTTCATATTCACCATCAATTTGATTCTCCACTAGGTGATCAACAACTGCCTGTGCTTTTATCGTAGTGCAGGTTACATAAACAATATCAAATTCGGTGAGCAAGATTTACTATTTAGCAAGCCTCCTTGTGGGGATAGGCTTCTGAAAGATGTACTTCAAGGGATCCAATCGGGAAATGAGATAAGTGGTATAAACTGATAGGTAATGTTTCAACTTCTATGCCACCTAGGTCAAAGCACAACATGTCCTCTCCAATTGAGTGTATTTTACCTCGTAAGATGTGAATTTCTTGGTGAGGTAATAAATTGCCTGCTCCTTCTTCCATGTTTCATCATGCTGCCCAAGTACACAGCCGAAAGAATTATCCAATACCGTTAAATAAAGGATCAGAGGTCTTCCTGGCTCGAGCGGAACCAATAGAGGTGGATTGGCCAAGTATTCCTTGATTTTGTCAAACAAAGGATGCCACTCATCTGTCCATTTAACTGCAGCATCTTTCTTTAGCAATTTAAAGATAGTCTCACAAGTTGACGTAAGTTGAGTAATGAATCTGCTGATGTAATTCAACCTGCCGAGCAAACGCATCACTTCTTTATTGCTCATTGGAGGAGGCATTTCCTGGATGGCTTTGATTTTGGATGGGTCCAGATCAATACCTCATTGACTCACCACAAACCCCAATAACTTCCCCGATGGCACTCCAAAACCATATTTTGCTGCATTGAGCTTGAGATTGTACATGCGAAGCCTTTGGAAAAACTTCTTCATGTCTTTAACATGATCAAACTGCTTTCTGGATTTGATAATAACATCATCCACATAGACTTTAATCTCCCGATGTATCATATCATGGAACATGGTGATAATCTCCCTCATGTATGTTGCTCCTGCATTTTTCCGTCTGAATGGCATTACCAGGTAACAATATATTACCCAAGGTGTGATGAATGCCATCTTTTTAGCATCTTCCTCATCCATCAAAATCTGGTGGTAACCCGCATAGCAATCTACAAAAGAACCAATCGCATATTAGGCACAATTGTCAATCAGTATGTGGATGTTTGGCAGTGGAAAATTGTTTTTTGGACTCGCCTTGTTAATATCCCGATAATTAACACACACCCTGGTCTTCCCATCTTTCTTTGGCACAGGCACAACATTGGCTAACCAGGTGGGATATTTGGTAACTCGTATAACTTTAGCCTCAAACTGCTTATTGAGTTCTTCTTTTATTTTCACACTGATGTCTGTCTTAAATTTTCTCAACTTCTGCTTGACAGGCGGGCATTCTAAATAAGTGAGCAATTTATGGACCACCGGATCAGTATTTAGCCCTGGCATATCATCGTATGACCATGAAAATATATGTTTGTATTCATGCAACAACTTAATCAATTCTTCTCTGAGTGAGGCTTCCAAATGGATACATATCTTTGTTTCTAGAACATTATCCTGGTCCCCCATGTTGATGGCTTCTGTATCATTCAAGTTAGCTTTACGGTTTTCCTCATATTGGCTCAACTCTTTACTAATTTCTTCCAGAGATTCCTCATCATCATACTCCATCTCATTATCACACTCAATTTATTGTATTACTATTTGATTATTAAGACTAGGCCGGGAATTCATTATACATGACACATCATTGAAATCAGCATAAAATGGACTGTACAAGAAAGAAAGACAAAATAAAGGCTATCAGGAATGGAGAGAGAAAGAAATTGCATTTCATTGAAATTTGAAAGATAACAAGGTTTGACTCATTAGATTGGATGGAACATAGAAATCTGTATTAAAACCTTGAAATAAAACAGATTTAAAAAACAAAACAAAAACTAACTACCGTAAATCCCTCCGAGTTGGAAGAGGAGTAGCTTCCCAGTTATTCGATTTGGCCCGAGATCCGACGAACTGGACATCGATTCTGCTTGGACCTTCCTCTGCTTCTAATTCATCCACTTCTTCAAATAGCTTTTCAAACCTTTCAATCAGTTCCCTGTCGGGCCTTATCTCTGCTATGCTGGGCATCACTTTCGTTGGGCGCATCTTTGAACCAGACCTGACGAATGAATGGGAGAGGCGAGGGATAGGTTTAGGGAGGGTCCACACTTTCTTCTTCAGTTTTCGGGCTCTCTTTATATCAGAAATGGTTGGTTTAAAGCCCAGCCCAAAAGTATCAATGTTACCAGGAAGAGATACTGGTTGTGTAATACCCTGTAATGCAGCTCCCAATCACTTTTCGGGTAGAAATCCATTTCTCAGCATTTTTGTGGCAACCATAACAGATGCGGTAACCACCTTTGGCACTGGAACATGCTCACCCTGTGGAACCTTAGTGACCGATACTGTATCCACCACCTGGTACACCCATAGGCCCTTATCGTCTTCGACCTCTTCAAAGGGAGTGATAGTATTGCAAGAATTATCTTCACTGTGGACCACGATCTCTTGATAGTCTCATTCAAACTTTTCCATCTGATGAAGTGAAGATGGCACAGCCTTCGCAGCATAGATCCATGGTCGGGCCAGCAGAAGATTATAGGATACAGCAACATCCAATACTTGGAATTCCATCGTAAACTCTACTGGCCCAATGGTATGTTCTAGCACAATGTCTCCTATAGTATTCTTCCCGCCCCCGTCGAATCCATGTACACAAATGTTGTTCTTGTGAATTCTTTCATTATCAATCTTGAGCTTCTCCAAAGTAGACAAAGGGCATATGTTGGCACTCGACCCATTATTAATCAGCACACGGGTCACTACCGAATCTTCACATTTCACAGTAAGGTACAAGGCTATGTTATGTTTCATTCCTTCTACTGGCAATTCATCATCTGAGAATGTCACCATGTTTACCTCAAAGATTTTATTTGCGATCTTTTCAAGATGATTCACTGTAATTTTCTCAGGCACGTGAGCTTCATTCAAGATTTTCATTAATGCGTGGCGATGTTCTTCTAAGTGAATTAGCAGTGACAATAGAGAGATTTGCGATGGCTTCTTCGTCAATTGTTATGCTATCGAGTAATCATGCGCCTTCATTTTCCTCAAGATTCCTCGGCCTCCTCTTTTGTGAAAGCTTTTTTCACAAGAGCCGGATTCTCTTTAGTAAGTTTTGCTTTTCCTAATTCTTCGGGGGAAAAGCACCTCCCCAATCTCTTCAAACCGTGAGTTTCACAAATTTCATCTTTAACCTCTTTCCCTTGATACATGACAATCACTTTGTTGTAATTCCATGGTACAACTTTTGCATCCACAACAGGCAATTGAGTTACCGATTTGATAATGACAAGTTCTGCTTGGGTCCCTTTCACAATCAACACAGGCTTTGTACTTGCTCCCGGTATTATCACTTTCACTGGCTTAGGTTTTGCTACCACCACTGGCTCATCCACCATTTGTTTAACTGCAATCATCGCTCTCCCAATCATCGCTTTCTCATTTACCTTACTTTCGCTTGCCTTGATCATCATTACCATTTGAGATGGCTTTTTACAATTTCCCCTTTGTACCAACTCGATCATATGAGCTTCATAAAGAAAAGGTAAAAGATTTTGTGTAATGCTGGGTGTTCCGGGGGCCTGGACTTTAATTCACCTTGAATCAATGAGATCTTGAATTGCAGTTTTCAAATGCCAACATTTCTCTGTGTCATACCCCAGAGCTCCTGAACAATACTCGCAGCTGACAGAATGGTCTAGGTTCCTTGGTGGTGGGTTTATGATTTTTGATTCAATGGGGTTTAAGATTCCGAGCTGCCTCAGTCTATGAAATAGGCTGGTGTATGATTCTCCTAATGGAGTGAAAGTCTTTTTCTTTTGTAGCCTATCATTTATGACACCATGGTTTTGATGGAAGCCTGTTGCATCAGGGTTCTTATATGTTTTGGGGTGGTGGATATGTATTTTGGGTATGATAGGTGTTGTGAGGAGTGGGTGCAGGCCATGGTGCTCGTGGTTGCGGGTAAGTTTGGGTATGGTGGACTGAAAAGTGTGGAACAATGGGAGGGTAATAATGTTGTGGTCAGCCAAATGGTGTTGGTGCGTAAGGTTGATAATCTGGGCGAGGTTGATGGTAGTAGGGATTAGGACCCCTAGATCACCTTCTTCCTTCTACAACAGCCACCTCTTCTTTCTTCTTTTTTCCAAGGACCCCTCTAGTGCCCGTCTAGATGGCCTGAGTTGTGGCATTTATCGCCGAATAGCTCATGATCTTGTTAGTTTTTAAGTGTTCCTCTACTATACTCCCCATCTTGACGACTTCATTAAATGTTTTTCTGACAGCTGATACAAAATGCCCGTAATATGTGGGCTCTAGAGCTTGCAAATAGTCCACTATTTCACCTTCTTTCATGGGTAGATCCACTCGGGCGGCTTTCTCTCTCCACTTGAACCCGTATTCTTAGAAGCTTTCTCCTGGCTTCTTCTCTATCTTTGTTAAGGGAAGTCTGTCAGGAACAATCTCCAAATTGTATTGGAAGTGATTAGCAAAAGCATGGGCTAGATCATCCCAGGTAAACCATCGAGTGTGGTCTTGCCTTGTGTACCACTCTAGGGCTAATCCACTAAGGCTCTTATTGAAATAGGCCATTAGCAACTCATCTTTCCCACTGGCACCTCGTGTTTTGATACAAAATCCTCATAAATGTGCCACTCGGTCACCATGACCATCATAGAGATCAAACTTCGGCAATTTAAAAGCTACCGGTAGCTGCACTTCTGGGAATACACACAGACCTTTATAGGCTATGCTCACTTGCCCCCCAAGGCCTTGCATGTTCCGGAAAGATTGTTCAAGACTCTTCACTTTACGGATCATTTCTTCTTGTTTGGGGTTTTTGGATGGTTTTTCTTCCTCAGATATGTCAATGAGAGGAGTATAAGGATAGGAATTATGATGTCGGAAGGTAGGCTCTGGTGGATAATAATGATTGTCTTGAGTATAAAATAGGGGTTCACTAGAAGACTTGTGTAATGTGGTCAGTGGAGGAGCCACATACACCGGAGCGACATGAGGTGGTGGTGGTGGGATCTGTTTTGGTGGTGGAGGAGGTGGTGGTGTTTGTGAAGTGGTTGCATAGTAGGTGGGTATGTGGGGTAAGAAGCGGATGAGTTTACGGTGGGCGAGTCATGTGTTTGGACTGGTGGAGGAACATAAGTAGGATCGGCTAGGTATGTGGGTAAAGGTTGTCCCTTCGCCCATGCCTGGTACATTTCGGCTACGTCTACCACCTCATCACCCCGGGCTGGGTCCACGATCGTAGCCTCAATCTCTTGGCTAATTGCTTTTGTCATATCTTTAGAGCGAGTATTGTACTGATGGGTTGCCAGAATGCTAGCTAGCTAAGAACCACATGTTTGGACTCAACAACAACAACGCTCATTAGTGGTTAGGTCATTATTGATCAAAATAATCACACATTGGGAGCATTGACATATTTAAACAATTTTGCTCTGTCATATGCGTCAACCCGGCTTTCTCAATTATGGCTTTTCATTCATTTTTGCCTTTTCCTTGCTTTGCCAATTCTTTTGCTACGGCATTTCTTACTCCTTTCATCATTATTTGTCTTCTCTTCTCTCTTTTCTTCCTATTCTTTTCTTCTTTTCTCTCTTTTTTCTTTAATGTTCTTTTGATTTGTGTTTATAAGAATATTACCGATCCAATAAATTTGCCTATCACGCATGTGTTTAAGGAAAAGAAAAATAAAGAACACAAATACCATTTTTGGGAACTTTCTTTATTAATAGCCAACAACAAATACAAAAATGGACTTTGAATTAAAATGCAGAATACAGACTCGAATGCTTAACCTAATGCAATATAGACTCAAGAATATATTAATTATCCTAGTGCTCACTGGACATCGTTCGGTCTCGTTGCGGGCCTATATGCAAGTCCCTTTTGGAGTCGGTCTAGGTCACCATTTATTTGGTTCACGAATATCATCACTGAGGCGAAAAACATAGTATGGGTCATATCTTCACATATCTTGCATTTCTGAGTGATATAATGAGCAATGTCTAGGATTTTTTCTCTGATCATCCCTTTTTCCTGAAGTAACCTCCCAATTTGAAGTTATTGTAGATAATTGTGGTAAGGCCGTATAGCAATGATCTCTTTCATACTGAATTTTTTTGCTTGTTTGCTAATTTTGGCCTCTACAGTAATAACCTTTTTCCTCAATCTGGCAGCTTCAACATCATGCTCTTCTTTCAATTGTTGAATCATGCAGGCCTTTATTCTGCATTCTTAGCCAACTGTCTCCAAACCCCGGTTAGCTCTTTTTCTGCTTTGTCAAGGCCAAAACTATAATCATTCACTTTTTGTCGCAAATTGTCAATAAATTTTGCATCTCGGGAAAATTGTCGCAAATTCACTTTTGGCTGCTATCCTCATTTTCTGAATTTGAGCTCGTAATGTCTCATTTTCTTTAATCAATTGCCATTTCTCACCCTCGTCGGCTGCTACCTGCACACTGTTTTCGAACTTGAGGTCTTGGACTTGTTTTTCTAGCATGCTAATTGTTGCCCAGTACTCATTTTCTTTAGCCAACCAATCCTACTGCTCTCTTGACAATTTATCAAATTCTTGGATGTGAGGTCTTTTAGCTGACCTTTCATGCTCACAACTCTCCTATACCAAATGGAATAAGCAGGTGACACTTCGCCTTTAGCCTGATCCTTCACACACGTATCCGATTTTAAACATTGGCATTCATTTCAAATTTGACGGAGTTTTGCTTCAGGAAATTGCTCGTTAGGACTTATCTCAATGAGGTCTCCATATTTTGGCACTATCTGATATCTTCCGAGTTGCCGTAAGACTCGATATGGAGCATAGGGTTGAATAATTTTAAGCCCCATTAAGAGAAAATGTGACCCCTCTGCCGGCATGTATATGATTTCATTAACAGGTAGCCACTTGAGTGTCCATTCTATTTGACTAGCAGTAAGAGATCAGAAGTATGTCACCCAACCCTTAAATCCTTCTGGCAATTTGACCCCTTTTATCCTCGTGTAGAATTCTTCTATGCATGTTTTCTCTGAAGACCTGTAACCCAAAAATTAAGGACGATGGCACAAGTACTCGATCATCCACATTTGCAGTAACTAATTGCATCCCTTAAATAAATCTACTCCGGCTTTACAAGCTTTAAGGACAAGAAAGACATCCGCTAACACCATAGGCGCCAAAGTACTATTATCTTGAGTGAGGAGAGTACTAACAATTTCTGTTATTCTTATATCAATGTTCCGTTCTTTCCTTGGAAACACTATCAAACCAAAAAAGACTACCATGTAAGCAAAACATCTATGCTCCTCCCATTTTGCACAGTTTGCTTTGCTACAGAGCTTGTTTCCCGGGTTATTAAAGTCTCTGATATGACCATATCTATGATATATGAAATTCATAGTACAAAAGTTATTTGCCAAATCTTCATTATGAACACTCTGTGCTATTTTTAGGGAGTCTAGAAATCTGTGAGCAGAAACAACTCTTGGAGAAACCGGGTATTTATCCTTCAGGGGAACCTCATCTTTCCCAATGCAACTGGCAACTTCCTTTAATGTTGGGGTAAGCTCGAAGACCGAGAAACGAAACACGTTGTGTGCGGAATACCAAAGAAGTAACCAAGGCTTTGATGATATCTCCTCTAGATATAATATCAAGCAATCCATTAAGACCTTTCAAATAATTCTTGACTTCGTCTTGTCCATCTTTAACCAGATCATTCAACCATAAGGGATTTTATTCCTGATTGAAAAAGGTTCATTTTAAATCGTGCTCATCCTGCACATTTATTAAGGTGATTTAATCACTTATTATGACCCTAAAAAGAAAAACACAATATATTTTTCACAATTTTATTTTCAAAAATAAAGCCCAATTTTGCAAATATGGCCCTCCAGCACTCCAATTGAAGATTTTAAGGCTGTGTCTGCTAATTTGTGGAAATGACTCAAAAAGTGGTCATTTTGCATAAACAGCCTTCCAGCGCCCGTTCGGGACATTCGGCTATTTTTGACAAAAGGGCATCACTTGATTTATGACTAAATTTGACCTTTTGGTTATTTCTTATTTTTTAAATGCCTTCACAAAATTTCGACAGAGTTTCGACAGTATATGAGTATCAGTTGTTATTCTCTTTCTTTTCTCTCATTTCTTTTCCTAATGAATCAGCATGATGGCCCGAGACAAATAAATACAACACATAATCATGATGGTTTTTTTCATATTTGGGTTACCTATCCTAGAGGGGCCCAACCCCTGTGCTGAGTCGCCTAAGTCATATATGATGCAAATAAATGTCCCTATTTCTGGGTTCAAAACCTAGTTATTTATTCAAGACTGTGTACCCGAGCGGACAACTCAAGTCAAGGAGGGGATTACGTACCGGGGACTCGCGGGATCGTCCGGCTTAGAAACTTGTGCGGCCTCTTTTCTTATTTTGGGCATGACACTAACAGAATGGGGAGTCTCAGCTACTAAGCACATCCCTAGAGGTAAGAAGAGAAGGGTTTTCGGCACAATTTATATACAGTTCAAATAATATCAAAGCGGCAAACATTTAGCACATTAATCATGAACATGTAGGGAAATCAGATATAAACAAATACATCAATTATTCTAAGCTCGAATTCTTAAACCCTGAATCGATGTTCTGGGTTTCTTTTCCCCAGCAGAGTCTCCAGAGCTGTCATACCTCCTTTTTACCGCTATTTACTACACCCCTCGAAGGGATATAATAAAGGAAGGAGTTTTTCCAATTTAAGGACAGTCGGAACGGTATTTATTTATTTAAATTCAGAGTCTCCACTTGGGAGATCAATGGTGTTCTAAGTCACCGATTGAATCCTGAACCGAGGAAAGATTTGACTCTGTTAACAGTCCGCGAACCAGAAATCCAGATAAGGAATTCTTTTAACCCGGAAGAAGGTGTTAGGCATTCCCGGATTCTGTAGTTCTTGCACGGTCGCTCAACTGTTGTATTTGTTTTAATCTAATTTTCATATATGTTCCATTTTATGTGATTTTATTAATAATCCGCTTTTATTGTTGATTTTTACAAGAATTGCAGTCGTGAAAATGCATCCCAAACGACGTCGTACCAGTACGCTCGTGGCTTTTAACACATTTCAACTTCGTTGAGATTTAGATTTAGGTCACATAAATGTGCACCCTTATTTAAGAAATTATTATTATTATTCGTGTCTAAAGCATATACGCATTTATTAACTTTTGGGAAAGACCGTGAAATTTACTAAATGATCATTCCAAGTCTAAATTTTATATAGCAATTTATTTGAGGGCCCTGCAGTTGTATATTTAATGTGGCGAGGCTCGTTAAATCATTTTATTTAAGGTCATTGCTAAAGCATACTATATTTTCTACTTGTTCTGTCTCTAATAACAAAGGAAAAATCTTAATTGTTTATTATTGCCTAATAAGTTTGCATTTTGGGTCCACAAACTCATGAGAGCTCAGGTTTTAATTCATATTGGGCTTGACTGAAGCCCATGTAGCAATATCCCGGACCAAATTTAAATTCAGCTGAGGCTCGAACTTGGCCATTCGTGTAAATACCATGCCTAATAGCCCAAAACAGTCTAATTTAGTATTGTATGGACCAGGCCTATGTATAACCATCACACATACTGAATTTGGGCCATTCAATAGGGCATTGATTCAAAATTAATGTGCCCAACGGAAAACACTTTTACTTCATTTTCAGATTATTACATATTTAATTCGAGTTCAAACTGATTTATACTTAGCTACCAGAAAATTTCCTTTTTTTAAGAATACCTATGAAATCCGTTATTTACTAGTTCTAAATATCAATCAAAATTGAATCTAATGAGAGACGAGATTTCAAAGTCAAAAAACATACTGATATTACATTATGAAAACTGTTCTACTAAAGCAATTGAAGTTATTTTAAAGAGTAATTACTTTAAACAAAACTAATTACAATTATAATCGACTTTAACTAGCAGATAAGTCAATGCCCAAATAGTTCATGTATTCAATGTGAGCTACACAAACACGTTCGATTAAAATTTCCTAAGGACAGAAGTAACTAACTAAAGTCATTAAGCAGGCTCATATGCAACTGAGTTTGTTCATAACCTTTGACCTAGTGTTTACTCGAATCACTAATAACAGTCCAGTCTGAGTTTAATATAAAATTACAAAATTTAAACTATTCCTAACAAATACAAAAGGCTTGTTAATTTCTACATAAATTATACTCAATAAACATGAAAAAAAAGGAACAGTAAAACAATAGAAACATATAAACTTCTTCATTTTCCATTTTTCTTCAATGTCGAAATTACATCACAAGAGGTGGATTGTACCTGGAAAATGAAGATAAACCTATGAGATTCTAGGTCACGATAGTAGAATTAGGATCAGCAACAGAAAACTCAACGACAATTAACCACAGCCTAAGATCAACACCAGATCCAACAGAGATACCAGCTTAGAAAAACAATAACAACATACAACTTAACGAACAGTATCAAATGATCTTCAAACTTGATGTGATCAACTAATGTAACAGTAATTTCCGGATTACTTCTACTATTTTTGGAATTTTTATATTTGTAAATGAATGATTTCTGAAATGAAAGCTTGAATTGCATAGACTAACTCGAAGAAATTAGTATTTAGAGACTTCAAAGCTTTTCAAAATTCAGAACCCCTTTCTAAAGGCCTAGGTGTGCCTATTTATAGAGCTAAAAAGGGAGGGATGTTTAAATTTCAGTAATTATGTATTGGTCCGTCTTATTTCATATTTTACTCCTACTCTTTATTATTTTATTCAACTAATTACCTCTACTTTTGAACAAATACACTAATGACCTCATTTAGAACATTCTTCCCTTAGATAATCCCTTGATTGTCCCTACTTCTCTAGAAAATCTACCCTTTTAACCTTTTCTTATACCCCAATTACCCTTAGTCCCTTAGGTGTATTACAATTAAGCCATTTTATGTTTCCAAGTCTACCCTCACTCCCTTAGGATTATTACAATTAAACCAATTTAGTATTCCCTAAACCACCACTGATACCAAACCCTTTTTACCCTACGACCCCACCGCTTTTAACCTTTAACCCTAATACTAACGTTCAGAGTTATTTACTAAGTAAACTAGTTAACAGTCAGATATAACCAATCACACCATTTATTTAGACTAATCGATTTGACTAACAATATCCAATTTAACAGAACATTCTATTAAAATCAACATAAAAACTAATGAAAACCAGAATCATAAAAAAAATAAACCCTTATTTGCTCTGGCGATTTTGGCGATCCTAGAGAGAGAAACTATTGTGCAGCAGCTTTATGGCCATGCTGGCCGTCGCCCAGCCACCCCACATGGCTGGGATGCCCCCCCAAACCCCTCCCAACAGTGGCCAGCCACCAACCACCCCTAACAATGAGCAAAAACCTATGTCTTATGCGACTGCATTAAAACCCACGTCAACTGCCATGCATGATAATTCTAACAACGTTGAGCCAATTGTAGCAAGACGTTCTAAGGTGTTCCAAGGCCAGCCAATAGTAGTTTTTATTGAAGCAGAAGTCAAACGTATGAATATTATTGAAGGGCTTTAATATGTTGTTGTTTGCAAGTTTTCCTATGGTTGGCCCGACATTACAGAAATTAGGCGCATTGTCCCATTACAATGTGGCATAAAAGGTGAGTGCAATATTGGTGTTTTAAGAGATAGGCATATTTTAATTCATTTTACATTATGGCAAGACTATGTGAATTTTTCTTCCAAAGGAGCATATTACGTTAATGACAAGTATGGGGAAGAATATCAATTAAGGACTTTAATTTATGATAAAAGATTCAAAGTAGGGGAGAAAACACCTAAAGTCATGGCTTGGATATCATTCCCTAATTTATTGCCTACTTATTTCATCAAGGAATGTCTCTTTTCGTTAGCCTCAGCAATTGGAGTGCACAACACCTTGATTTAGCTACTATTAAAAAAACAAGACCAAGTTGTGCTCGTGTGAAGGTGCTAGTGGATCTACTTTATGATCTTCCAAATAAGGTGAGAATGGATGTTGATGAGTCTTCTGGTGAGATTAGGACTGAATGGATTGCTATAAGATATGATTATATTCCTAAGTATTGCAAGGATTGCAAACTACAAGGACATGACATGGTGGAATGTTGGAGACTTCATCCGAAATTGATGGAATCTAGACCAACTGGGCAGCAAGATAAAATGAAGCTGGAAAGGAAGAAAATAATGGTGGAGGACCTATAAGGATTGTGTCTAGTGGTAAGGTAGTTGGAAATCAAAATGCACATTGGAAACAAGTAAGGGACAATAGAAACAAAGCAAAGGGGAATGAGAATATACAAGGGAATAAATTCGGGAAATAATTAGTTCCAGCACATCAGGAGACGAAGAAGTTCAGCCAAGACAAACAGTTGCAGACCTCAAATAAATATGCAGCACTTGAGGAAGAGGAGAATGAAGATGTGCAAGGAAAAGAATTAGCAGTAATTGATGAAGTAAAAGAGGTGAGTAACATGGCTATGTTACCTCCTCCAAATAAAGAAGTGCAATGTGAATTAACTAACAAAGAAGGAATGAAAAAAGGGGAGAATGCAGTCCATTTCAGTAAAAAAAGTCCAGGCAAGGAAACAAAAATGGGAGGCATTCAACAGGCACAACCTACAGGGAACTCAGGTAGTAAACTCAATCACACAGCACCTGAATTCAATCCAAAACCAACAGATGTAGGCGCAACAAATGAAGCTGTGGATACAAACAAAGACAAGAACAAAGAATCTACAACACAATGGCTTCACAGGGCATTTTCCAAGACTACACAGGCCAAATTTGTGGGAGTTAACACATCCTATCAGTAGATACCTTCATAGGACACACTAGTTGAAATGGAATTAGGGAACAACCTAGAAATACAAACAAATGAACCTATGATGCCTACGGTGAAGGACAGAGTGCAGTGGAATGGGAGCAAGCTATGGGCAGACCAAATGGAAGAAAATTCAGAGGAGAATAAACTACCTGAAGGTGCTACACATGATGAAGAACCAGTTACAGAGGACAAAGAAGATGATGAAACAAGTGTCAACAGAAACCAGCCTGATAACACTCCAAACAACGGTGGTACAGAAGTACAAAAGAAGGACACCACAACAAAAATTGGAGGCAGAAAAGGGAAGAAGGAACATGACAGACCAATGGTTAAAATACTAGTATAATAGATCCTGGAGTAACTGGAGGTGAGGTCATGGAGATATCTAAAGGGGAGAAGAAGCAGAAAGAAGAAAAGAAGACTACTCAAGCAGCAGAGGCGATCATCACAAAGTTTCCAAAACAAGAAGAGCAATTGCAGAGTTTAAACAAAGCAAAAGAACAGACAGTAGTACCACTGATACACAGCAAGCAGGATGTGACTCCTGTTGGTGAAGAACAGGCTACAAATGCAGAATAAGGAGATACAAGGGCAGGGAAAGACCTAGATGAGGTATCCACAATACAAATTTTTCAAAACATAGGGAGGCAAGGAGACTTATCACCTAGAGTTCTTGAAAGGGCCAAAGCTGCAGCAAAAGGAAAGAGGAAAACTCCAAAAGAGGTCACAAATGTACCCTCTAGAGGAGTACAAACAAGGTGGAATTTGTCCCTTACCCAATACAAACATTAATGGATGCACTAATTTGGAACATAAGGTCAGTAAAGACTCAACAAGCTTTTGAAATGATGACCAAATTACATAGGAGAAATAATTTTGAGTTTATTGGCTTGATGGAACCAATGCAACAAACAAGACATTAGAGAAGTACAGAAGAAGAATAGGATTTGCACAGGCAATTGCTAATGTTTCAAATAAGATATGGGCATTCATTGATGAATTTTATACTGTTCTCTATAACATGGTACAGCAGGTAACTTTAAGGCTTTTTCACACAGAAACACATGTGGAATTGGTTTACACTAGTATATGCTAAATGTGATGCTATAGAGAGAATTGAATTGTGGGACTCACTGTACTATATGGCAAGTGACATGAATACACCATGGCTAGTTGGAGGAGACTTTAATGTCATATGGGATGAAGAGGAGAAATTTGGTGGTTTACCAGTCCTTATTAATGAAATTGGTGATTTTAGGCATTGCATTAACACTTGCAACCTAACAGATCTTGGATTCAAGGGTAGTATCTTTACTTGGTGGAATGGGAGGGCAGATGAAGACTGTATTTTTAAAAGGTTGGATAGATGTCTAGCTAATTCAGAGTTTCAGCAGACCTTTTCAGGGATAGAAATTCAGCATCTACCCAGGATTGGATCAGATCACAGCCCTATGCAGATTAAATGTGACATAGAGAATCCTCCTGTGAAAATCCATTCAGATTTTTGAATTTTTGGGTGGAACATAAAAGCTTTAAACAGATGGTCAAAGATAACCGGATAGCAGACTTTAGTGCAAGTCCTTATATTCTCTTCAATCACAAATTGAAGAAGGTGAAGAAAGCACTTTCACAATGGAGTAGGGAGGCATTTGGGTACATCTTTCAGAAGATAGCTATTTTACAGGAGGTGGTGATTGTCCATGAGGCTGAATTTGAAATGAATCCTACAAAGCTAAACAGACAAAGGCTGCAAAAAGTACAAGCAGAGTTGATTAAATTCCTAGCTCTCGAGGAGAAGTTCTGGAGATAAAAAGCAGGAATGGCTTGGTTCAAACAGGGAGACAAGAATACTAATTTTTTTCATGTTCAATTAAGGGGAAGAAGGAAGAAGCTGCAGCTTAATATAATTCAAAACAGTCAGGGAACTTGGATAGAGGAGGATGATCAAATAGCTGCTGAAGCTATTAAGTTTTTTGAGGACCAATTCACTGAAGTTGCAATTCCAACCTCATTTAATATCATTGATAGGGTGCCTTTCCTTATTAATGAGGAGCAGAATGCAGAACTTATAAAACAACCAACAAGAGAGGAAGTTAAGGGAGCAGTTTTTGGCCTGAATGCTGATAGTGCAGGAGGTCAAGATGAATTCACAGGTAAATTTTACAAGGCATGCTGGGACATAATTGGAGATGATATGTTTGATATGGTAAGATCCTTCTTTAATGGCCATGATCTCTCTAAATGTGTAATACACACAAACCTTGTGTTACTACCTAAGAAAAAGGAAGTAGCTACATTTTCTGATCTAAGACCGATAAGTCTTAGCAATTTCTCCAATAAGGTCATTTCAAGGGTACTACATGAAAGGCTGGTTGGCACTCTTCCCCTATAGATATCAGATGAACAAGCAGGTTTTGTAAAGGGCAGAAGCATGGCTGAAAACATTCTTCTCACTCAGGAAATTGTGACTGATATGAGACTTAGAACAAAGGCAGGGCCAAATGTCATCATCAAACTAGATATGACCAAGGCATATGACAGGCTCTCAGGGTTGTTTGTAACAAAAGTCTTGAGGAAAATGGGCTTGACAGAAAGATTCATGGGCATGGTATTTGGAATTGTGTCAAATAATTGGTATTTAGTGCTCATAAATGGCCAAGCTTATGGTTTTTTCAAATCTACAAGGAGAGTGAAGCAAGGAGATCCACTATCTCCTACTCTCTTTATTCTAGCAGCAGAAGCTTTGTCTAGGGGATTAAATGCTCTACATGATAATCCAGCTTTCTGTGGATTTGGGATGCCTAAGTGGAGTCCTAAAAATAACAACCTTGCCTATGCAGATGATACTATTATACTTTCATATTCAGACTCTGCTTCTCTTGGTTTGATTATGAAAGTATTAGCAGACTATGAATCAGCATCTGGACAACTAGTAAATAAGGCAAAATCTGCTGTGTTTCTTCATCACTTAGCAGATATAGAGGTGGCTAACAGGGTGGAGCAGTGCACAGGCATAAGAAGGCAGGAATTTCCTATATCTATCTAGGATGCCCCATATTCTATGCTAGAAGGAAAATGGAGTATTATCAACCTATGATTAAAAAGGTTCTAGATAAACTCCAAACATGGAAAGGTAAGCTATTATCTATAGGAGGAAGGGCAGTTTTGATTGCACATGTACTAGAAAGCATGCCAATCCATTTGTTATCAGCTGTTAACCCTCCAAACAATGTGATTAATAGGCTACATAAGATTTTTGCTCAATTCTTTTGGAGCAGTTCAGTCACAGGCAACAGTAGACACTGGGCATCATGGAATACCTTATGTATGCCATTTGAATAGGGAGCGATTGGATTCTGATCATTGCATGATGTAGCTAAAGCCTTATTCTGCAAATTGTGGTGGAACTACAGGACTAATCACAGTAGCCTATGGAGTTCATTTATGAACTAGAAATCTTGTAAGAAGATGAATTTAGTGAAAGTACCTTGGAGAGAAGGTTCACATGTTTGGAGGAAGATGCTAGAATGTAGAGATTTAATTGAACACGAGATAAAGTGGAATCCTAGAATAGGTTTTTCACTATTCTGGTATGATAACTGGATAGGTCTGGGGGCATTATACTACCTAGTCCCTCAAAATATTATTGTTCATGAGTCTGTTTATAATGTGTGGGATGTGGTAGAAGAAGGGGATTGGAATGCTGAGAAACTTCATGAAGTCCTGCCCCAGGAATTTACAGAACATATCCTTGATAATCTAAGACCACCTGTTGTTCAAGGATTCCTGGATACCTCTGTTTCGATGATGGAACCTAAAGGTTATTTCAGTGTTAAATCAACCTGGGACTATCTTAGAAGAAGAGCAGAGCCAATGGCTGCTTACAAGAAGATTTGGGTGAAAGGTTTACCATTCAAAATAGCATTCTTCATGTGGAAGGTGTGGAGAAACATACTGTCTTTGGATGAGTTCTATAAGAGAATTCGATACCTAATGCCATCTAAATGTTGGTGCTATGTTGAACCTAGGGAGGAAACAACCCAACACTGCTTGTTCACATCATATGCATCCACAAAGATATGGAGCTACTTTCTAGGACATGCAGGCATATCTATAGAAGGCCTCACATTGCATCAAGCCATCACCAAGTGCTGGACAGCAGAAGTCATCCCAAGAATGAAGCCTATTATGGAGGAATTACCTTCTATAATAGTGTGGGAATTATGGAAGAGAAGGAATAGCTACAAATATGGGGATGCAGTGACAATCAATAGAGTTGTATATCAGATATCCACAACCTTGAGGTCCTTGATTAAGGTAAGGAAACCATGGATTAAAGAAGTTCCCCACAGATGGCCTTACATGATTAGGATGATGGAACTATATACTACTAAGCTTAAATTTACAAAAGTTATGTGGGACCTACCAGAACAAGGATGGGTCAAGGTGAATACAGATGGGGATGCAAGAGGGAATCCAGGAAGAAGCTCATTTGGATTTGTTGTTAGAGATGATCTAGGGGATGTTCTATATGCACATGGCAAGGAAATACCAGAAGGATCAAATACAACAGCAGGCAATATAGGAAGCACTGAAGTAGTGTATATAGCAAGGATATGTGTTGATTGAACTACACACAAACTCAATGCTGTTGAAGAAGGTTATTACTGGAGAATAGAAACCACCCTGGATAGTAAGCACAATCATGGAGGAAATTAGAGACATGACTAGCAGAGTTCAGATCAGAATAGCTCACACTTTCAGAGAAGGCAACAAGCTAGCTGATCACATTGCCAACTATGCCTTGGACAAAGGAGAACTAGAGTGTCATGGATTTGATAATTTGGACAGTCAAGGGAGAAGAATAGTAATCTCTAACAAGTCACAATGCCCATACATAAGAGTGGAAGTTGCAGGAAGATAGGGGAAGGAGCTGCAAGGAGAATGGTGCTACATTGTAGCTCAACATCTTGTCATCACACTCAAATCCACATGGAGGAGAATGTGATGAATGTTTTCACTAACAGGTTCATTTGTTTTGTAGGTACTGGCAATGCACAAGTGATCTATGTGTTAATGGAAATCCTATTGGTGGTATTAGTGCTTAGCACTCATTCCAATGGAGGGATATTACACATAATCACTAATGCAAGGAGGGAGACATCTTGTGTCTCAGACACAAAGAGAGCAGAGTGAATGAGGAACATATGCACACAGTATGCAGACAGCAAAATTCATAAAATTTGGGAACATAGCTGGATGATGCAACTGTGGTTTTACATAGATGAACTACAGGTTGCTGACAGTAAAGTCAACTGGATGAAACACATGAGGAACTACAAGGCTGACAGTAAAATTTACTGGATGAAGCACAGTAGGAACTACATTATCAAACACAGAGGAGAAATAAAAGAACCATGCTCAGGGAAACAAAAAAGCTTACATGTACTCTATTGGTTAATGAGGCTCGATGTGGTGGTATTAGTACTTAATACTCAACCCACCGGAGAAAAATTATCCATAGAATACAAGAAAATCACTAAAAATGCCACAAGTGAGGTGGCTTTTCACAAGGAATATTTAAGAGGAGCTGACAATCATCTCAACTGGATGAAGCTCATGAGGAACCTCAGTGCTGACAGTAATTCCAGCTGGAGGAAGCACATGAGGAACCACAGTACTAAACACAGGGGGAAGCAAAATTAGGGAAACATCAAGCATGCTGGTACTATCGAATAAGAAAACTAGGAGCATGCAAGGATCCTCTAAGATACCACACAATACAGTCTTACATAGCATGTTGACAGCTAAAGTTCTATACAGGAATTTTAGTTGGAAGATACATATATTGACTAAAATTTGCATGCACATTAAAACATAAAACAGGTAAAGGAAAGGAACAGGAAAATCCATCAGAGACACCAGTGATTACTAGATTTTATTTTCTAAGGAATCCCCAGATGGTGGTATTAGTACTTGGTACTCAACCCACCAGGGAGGAATTGGGGATAAAATCTAAGTATAATAGCAAAGATGCTCAGGTAGGTGAGGACTTACTAGTCCAAACCAGTCAGAACTCTAAAATTCATTAGAGTACTGACAACAAATCTCCTTTCAATTTCAAAGGAGAATTGTTGGATGATGTACGGGGGAAATAAATAAAGAGTTTAAATACAACTTTTGAGCATTCAAGGGGCCAGGGATTACATGAAAGATACACAAAGGGGAAAAATTTAAAGAAAAGAAAAAAGGAAAATGATACTCGAAAGGTTTTTCACATCCACGGGCAGATCTAGGCAGCTAGGTTTACAGGTACAGGTCTTCAGCAGCTTTGGAGCAACACAGCAGATGTCCAAGACTTCACAATCAAAGGAGGCAGTCTCAGGCAGCAATCCAACCAAAATGGATTCATGAAAAAGGAAAAAAGAAATAATAGTATAAGTCCATGGGGAAGAGAATATGGAGGAAATTAAAACAGAAACAAAAGGAGCAGATTAATTGGAATACACAAGAGAAACAGATTGAGGAAATGGTATAAGGAACAATAAAAAAAAGAAAAAAAAGGGAGTTTTTACCTGCGCAAAGGGACATGCAAGATCATTACAAGTCCAAGATGCAGAGGTGATGGAGGAGCTTCGATGGTGGCAGCTTCAGAACATGGATCGAGGAATCACATGAAACAACTCATCCAGTCCAGATTCATGAAACAATAAAAGAGAAAAGCAAAAATTAGTCGAGGAAGTGGAAAACATGAAATAACAGGAAAACAAAAGGAAAAAGGGAGGACAATACCTGGAGGATCTTCGATAGAGGCAAATGGAAAACTAGCAGATGATCTCAGGAGAAGATGAACAGATGAAGATGGTGAAGATACACACTAGACCTGAAAAAAGTCATACTGCAGTTGTGGTGGAGAATCTTCGATGGAGGCAGGTGGAAAGCCAGCGGATGATCTCAGGGGAAGGTGAACAGATGACTATGGCGGAAGCTTCTAGAGGATGGGTAGGGGAAGAGATAGTCGGTGAGGAATTAGGTAAGTTAAATGAAAGAAATGAAGCGTTAGGTAGGGATATAGGATATTTGATAGTGGAGTACACGTGTCCAGGAGAGAGGTCTCTATGTCCATCATCTGAAGCAAAGAGACTGGCGAAATGTGGCTATATAATTAAAAAGAATAGAGAAATCAATGTGGCTATACACGTAAGACATCCTAGATTGGCTATTTGGTTAATACAATGGGGCAAAGGGAAATGTAGTTGGGCCTTCAGTGTAGAAGAATGGGCCATATTGAGACAAAATGGAGTGGACTGGCATCTGGGCCAGTTTTATGGGCCTATATTGACGATATATGGACTGTTGTGGGGTGCTGCGTCAACAATTACCATTGATATGGGGCTAATTTTATGTTTTGCAATTTTTAGAGATCATTTTGTGACATCATTTATTAGCACATTGCTTAATTTTGGTCATAGGTATTATGTATTAAGCATTTTCTATTTTTTACATCACTTTAGACATATTGACACTATTATTGTATTTTCCTTTATTTGGTTTTATATATAAAAACTAGCCCTAGGCCCTGTCTAGTGGACTGATTAAAAAAAATTCCAATAAACCCTAATTTCTAACACATCACAGAAATCAATACAAAATAATATTGAAAAGCTTATCAAAAACTCTTATTAATCTTTATTGTAAATTTTAGAACAGTGTTGTTTTAAACGAACAAAAAAAATAGTTAGAAACCCTAATCAATATCAAAAATCCACACATAAAAGTATTGAAAATTTATTTATTATCCTTTATTCTTTAAAATAGTATCAATTTTAGATGAATCAAAACAGTCTAAAAGAAAATCATGAATCAGAAATGGGAAGCACACATGCATACAAAAAATAGAATAATCAGAAAGAAAAAAGAGTGAGACACTTAGCCTTTCGTCATCTTTTTTGCTTTTTCTTCCTTATTTTCTTTTTAAAGAAACATCCAATCGTCCAGGGCTTTGCATGGTCTTTTCTTGTATTTTTTAAACACCGGTAGACTTCTCTTTATCATTTTTGGGTTTTCCAGGGGTCTTTAGGACTCAAGAGTTTCAGATTTGGATTGAGATTGTAAAGATGATGTTATAGAGTAATTTAGGAGTGATTTGGACAAACCAGTGTTCGCCGGAGTGAGGGTTTCAGCGACACTGATCGAGATATTCGAGGTGATGGAGTGGTATTCAAAGGCAACTAAGTAGAGTGGTATGAAGAGAAGGTTGAGGCTGTTCCGGGGTGTAATTTTTGGGTTGATCGGAGAAGGTAGCGTCTCCCGCCGGTGAGGGTTCCGGCGAGATATTGAGAGAAAAGCGGGGTGGCTAGGGTTTTATAGAAGAAAAGGAAGATGAAATAATGAAGGGGTATAACGTTATATCATATTAAAAGACCCATTGAGATTTTGAACTGTTTGATTGGGAAAATCAACGGTTGAGATCTTTTGGCCTCGAGACGGCATCACTTGATTAAATGGCGACTAAATCTCGGCCACTGGATCGATTAAACTAACAGCTCAGATCACTGTTATTATACGACGTCGTTCCTTGGTTAAATGGCCTTCATCACGTGTATGTTGGATCAGTTGTATGAACGTCCCAGATTCTTTTACCTAAAATGGGGTCGTTTTGTCACATCTGAGACTGGACTGGTTTGGGTATTTATTGGGTTTGGGTCATATTCTAATCCGTTTGGGCTTGGGAATGGTTTGGCCCAAACAAGTTTCCTCTCTTTTGTATTTTCAATTTTGTATATATTTTTTATAATTATTTTCACTTGTATTATTTGTATTATATTTTGTCTTGCTATTTTCTGTATTTTATTTTTTTCCATATTTTTGTATTTTTCGTTTGTATTTTATATTTAGTTTTTGATTTTATTTCTATTTTTATGGTAATTTCATTAAAGTGCAAAATGTTATTTTTCTTTTGATTTTTTTCTTTACAAGTCAATTAATACTTGATTTCTAAAATTAAATCACCTAATATATGTGTATTTTTTGTATTTTTATATTTATTCTTTGGTGTGAATTAAATTGCAACAACAACAATTTCAACAAAAATTCACAAAAATGGTAAAATAATAAGAAATTATTTATTTGAATCTTTTGGAATAAAATTGCTTAGGGCAAAAATCACGTGCTCACACGCCTAATTTCTTTCTACGTGTTCGCGTCCATCACCTACGCGAAAGCGATTAAATATCTACAATTCATGACAGCAAAATCTGATCCTTAGCTTAACCAAAAATGATCCGTTTGATCCTCCGGAATCACCTCGAGGCCCCCGAGAGCACAACCAAAACCACCAAACTACTCCAAAACACGATACGAACTTGTTCCAATTATAAAAACACATCCTTAAACACAAAATCATCAAATCAAGGCGGATTCAAGCTTAAGTTTCATCTACAACTTCCGAAACCAATATTCAATCAAAAACCCGACCAAACGATGTCCGAATGACCTGAAAATTTGAAGACATATCCAAAATCACCTAACGAAGCTGTTGCAACTGTCGAAATTCCATTCCGACTCCCGGATCAAAATGTCACCTACCAACCGGATTTCGCCAAAATTCCAACTTCGCCAATTCAAGCCTATTTCTACACTAGACCTCCAAATTCAATTCCGATCGCTCCCCTAAGTCACAAATAACCTCCCGAAGCTAATCGAACCATCGAAATCCATATCTGAGCCCTCTAACCATATAGTCAACTTCGGGTTGACTTTTCTAAAACAAACTTCCTTCTAAGAGGTTATATGCCTTATTTTCAATCAGAATCAATCCAATTACACCCGATACATCACCCTAATACTGATATAGAAACATGAAGCAACACAATAAGGAAAGAATAGGGCGGTAACTTTCGTAACGACGGGTCGGGTCGTCACACTTCAACATCTCTTTAAATTTAAACATTGGTCTGTTAACCATTTAAAATCAACCAGAGGCCGCCGAGACATTATTTAAACATACCAAAAGTTCTAAAATACCATACAAACTTAGTCGAGCCCTTAAATCACATCAAACAATGCTAATATTATGAATCACCCACCAATTCAAACTTAAAGAACTTAAAACTTTAATTTTTACTTTCAATGTCGAAACCCATCAAATCACGTTCGATTGACCTCAAATTTTTGCACACAAGCCAAATTCAACATTATGGACCTACTCCAACTATCGGAATCAAAATCCGACCCCGATATCAAAAGGTCCGATCAAATTTCTAGAAAACCTTCAAATTTCTAACTTTCACCAAACGACTCCAAAATGACCTACGGACTTTCAAATCCACTTCTGGACATAGTCCCAATACTAGAATCACCTTATAGAGCCATTTTTAGACTCGGAATACCAAACGGACATTGATTACTTGGAAATGCACTTCAGTCCAAATTTATAAAATTCTTTCAAAAAATCCTAACTTCCATAATATGAGCCAAAATGCTCCCGGTTCATTCAAAACCCGATCCGGACATATGCCCAAGTCCAAATTTACCATACGAACCTGTTGGAACCTTTAAATCTCAGTTCAGAGCCCTTTTACTCAAAACTCCAACCTTAGTCAATTATTTAATTTTAAAGCTTCTAAAATGAGAATTTTCTCTCTCCAATCAGCTCTGAACTTCCCAAAATTCAATTTCGATCATATGTAAAAGTTACAATACCTAAAGTGAATCTACTCATAACCTCAAACCGCCGAATGATGCACCAGAGCTTAAAACGCCTGATTGGGTTGTTACATAATCGTAGCAAACAATTGTAGCTTATCCGGCCAGTCACAACGAAGGAAATAAAACATGCAATAACAGACATTGATGATAAGAAAGAACTAGGGTGTGATTGATACAATGCTCCCTTCTTAAAAAAACATGCAATAGGGAGAGGATGTTTATGAAGCAGTAATGGAATTCTTTCACTCTACTACAATGTGCAAAGCCATCAACTGCACAACCATCACTTTGATACCAAAAGTGAATATTCCATCTAATATCATGGAGTTCAGGCCAATATCTTGTTGTACTGTTGTACAGTCTTTTACAAGCTAATCTCTAAAGTATTAACATCTACATTGCAGGGTATTATGCATAACGTAATTAACAATTTTCAAACAAACTTTTTTCCTAGGAGATTGATCACAGAGAACATTGTTATGAGCCATGAGCTAGTTAAAGGGTATGGGAGAAAGAATATATCACCAAGATGCATGCTGAAAAATGATATGCAAAAGGCTTACAATTCTATTTAATGGTTATACATTGGAACAAGTGATGAAGTTATTGGGATTCCCTGAGTTATTTGTCAAATGAATCATGGCATGTGTATGCCTGGTTTCTTATTCAGTACTTATCAATGGCAAACGAACCAAATCTTTTGAGGCAAAGAGAGGGCTGACAGATAGAACGACCCTCTATCTCCATTTTTATTTGTGATGGCCATGGAATACTTGATTAGGCTATTGAACCCTCTAAAGGATAATAAGAGTTTTAAATTCTATCCTAAGTGTGCAAAGGACAACTTGGTGCAATTGGGATTTACTAATGATCTCATGCTATTTTGCAGAGTAGACCTGCATTCTGTGACCATATTCTACAACCAGTTCCAAATATTCTCTGCAGCCTCAGGTTTAGTAGCAAATTCAAACAAAAGCAATGTTTAGTTTGGTGGCGTAAGTAGCATGATCCAACAACAAATCATGGAGATACTATGATACTCTAAAGGTGATCTACTTTTTAGATATCTAGAAGTACCTCTGAGCACTAAGAGTCTAACAACTATACATGTGAGCCACTGATTAACAAGATACTAGGAAGAATTAAAATTGAACAACTAATTTCCTATCTTATGCTGGAAGAGCAATTCTAGTTAAAAGTGTTATGTTTGCTATTCAAACCTTTTGGGCTTAGGTGTTCATCTTGCCATCATAGTCCCGGTATTTATTACTAATCACAATTGGACCATAACGCAATTTCGGTCTATACCGGCACCATAATATCAGATTGAGGAAGAAGATCGGAATTAGAAATTGATACAGAAGATTTTTGTGTATTACTAAACCTACCAAAAAAGAAATAATTACCTGGGAAAAGCTACGTGCTAAGTTAGCAAGGGGCCTTAACTCTATAAATGTAGAGATGTGGAACAAAGCAGCAATTTGTAAACTCTTAGAAAACATATATACAAACAAGGAGAACTTACGAGTGATATGGGTACATGCATATTACATAAAAGGCTAAGCTGTATGAGATACAGATCAAATCGCCAATATAACATCGTTTTCATAGAATTAAACCTCAAATTCATGATTTCTTCTTTTAAACTTCATAAACTTTCAAGTTTGGAACTCATGGTTCAAAACAAATCAAACGACGTTCAATTTCCGTCAAACTTTGCAGGAAGTATATAAATAATATATAAGACTTGTACTGGGCGTCGGAACCAAAATACGAGCCCGATACCACGGTCTTTTAATTAATTTTCATTTCCATTTTTCTTTATAATTTCAGAAAAACAATGTAATAGAAAAATTCATATCTTGGGCTCTAGGCCTCGGAATTCGACTCCGGACACATGCACGAGTCCCATATTTTCCTACGGACCTTCTGGGACCGTCCAATCTCAGGTTCGGGTCCATTTACTGAAAATGTTGACTGAAGTCAACTATATCAATATTAATATCAAATTTCTTCAAATTTTCCATAGAATTCACTTATTCTAACACAAATATTTTCCAGCTACATGTCCGGACTACGCACGTAAATTGAGGCAATATAAAATAAGGTTTTCAACGCCTCAGAAGCGCGGAACAGATGAGTAAAATAGGTGATGACCCTTTGGGTCGTCACATCCTCCACCTCTAAAACAACCGTTCGTCCTCGAACGGACAAAAAAAGGAAGCCCCTGAGTCGTTAACAAATATGGGTAACGGCTCCGCATATCAGACTCGGACTCCCAGGTGGATGCCTCGGGAGGCTGACCTCTCCACTGGACACGTACGGAAGGAAAACTCTTCGACCTCAACTGTCAAACCTGCCCGTCTAGAATGGCCACCGGCTCCTCCTCATATGATAGATCCTTGTCCAATTGGACCGTACTGAAGTCTAACACATGTGTAGGATTGCCGTGGTACCTCTGAAGCATAGATACATGAAAAATCGGATGCACAATTGATAAACTAGGTGGCAATGCAAGTCGATAAGCCATCTCTCCCACTCAATCCAGAATCTCAAATGGACCAATATACCTAGGGCTGAGCTTGCCCTTCTTTCCGAATCTCATCATGCCTTTCATAGGCGGAACTCGGAGCAATACCCGCTCACCAACCATGAAATCCACATCTCGAACCTTACGGTCTGCATAACTCTTCTATCTAGACTGAGATGAACGCAACCTCTCCTCGATAGTCTTGACCTTGTCTAAGGCCTCCTGAACTAGGTCTGTACCCAGCAACCGAGCCTCTCCCGCCTCAAACTATCCGACTAGAGACCGACATCGCCTACCATACGATACCTCATATGGAGCCATCTGAATGTTAGACTTGTAGCTGTTGTTATAGGCGAACTCTGCTAATGGTAGAAAGTGGTCTCACGAGCCCCCAAAATCAATGACACAAGCTCGGAGCATGTCCTCTAGTATTTGGATAGTCCTCTCAGACTGACCATCTGTCTGAGGATGAAATGGTGTACGAAATTGAACCTGGGTGCCTAACTCCTGCTGGACCGCTCTCCAGAAACACGAGGTAAACCATGTAACCCAATTTGAGATAATAGACACCAGCACCCCATGAAGGCGAACAATCTCCCTGATGTAAATCTCTGCTGACTTCTCTAATGAGTAGGAGACAATACTGGAATAAAGTGTGCTGACTTGGTCAGCCTATCAATAATGACCCAAATAGCATCAAATTTCCTCCGAGTCGAAGGGAGTCCAGTGACGAAGTCCATTATAATCCACTCCTATTTACACTCAGGAATTTCAATTCTCTGGAGCACGCCACCAGGCCTCTGGTGCTCATATTTAACCTGCTGACAGTATATACACCGAGCGACATATGCAACAATGTCCTTCTTCATCCTACGCCACCAATTGTACTGCCGCAAGTCCTGATACATCTTCGCGGCACCCGGGTGAATAGAATACCGTGAACTCTGGACCTCCGCTAAGATCAACTCTCGAATCCCCTCAATGTTAGGCACACAAACTCGCCCCTGCAATCTCAATACTCCGTCATCATCTAAAGTTACCTTCGTAGCACCTCCCCGCTGTACAGTATCCCTAAGGTCACGCAAATAAGGATCATCGATATGCCTCTCACGGATACGCTCTAATAAAGAAGAATGAGCGACCGTGCAGGTTAACACCCTGTTAGGCTCAGAAATATCTAATCTCACGAACCGATTGGGCAAGGCCTGGACATCTAGAGCAAGTGGTCTTTGGCTGACCGGAATACAAGCGAGACTACCCATGCTGGCAGACTTCCTACTTAACGCATCGGCCACCACATTGGCCTTACCTGGGTGATATAAAATAGTAACATCGTAGTCTTTCAGCAACTCTAACCATCTCCTCTGTCACACATTTAACTCTTTTTGCTTGAATAAATACTGAAGACTTTTGTGATCCGTGTATACCTCACATGTCACACCATATAGATAATGCCTCCAAAATTTTAAGGCATGACAACTGCTGCCAGATCAAGGTCGTGAACCGGATAATTCTTCTCATGGATTTTCAATTGTCTCAAAGCATAAGCAATAACCTTGCCATCCTGCATCAATACCGCTCCAAGCCCAGTACGAGATGTATCATAGTAAACTATGTAAGGCCCTAAACTCGTGGGTAGAATCAACACTGGTGCCGTAGTCAAAGCTGTCTTGAGCTTTTGAAATCTAACCTCACACTCATCTGACCACATGAATTGGGAACCCTTCTGGGTCAACATGGTAATCGGGGCTGCGATAGAAGAGAACCCCTCTACAAATCAACGGAAAAATCCTGCTAAACCCAAGAAGCTCCGAATCTCGATCACTGAAGCTGGTCGAGGCCAATTCTTGACTGCCTCAATCTTTTGTGGGTCCACCTGAATACCCTCTACTGACACGATATGACCTAGAAATGCAACCGAACTTGACCAGAACTCGCATTTTGAAAACTTGGCATATATTTGATTATCCTTCAGAGTCTGAAGAACCACTCCGAGGTGCTGCTCGTGCTCTTCCTGGCTGTGGGAGTATACTAGGATATCATCTACAAAGACTATCACGAACAGATCTAGATAAGGCCTAAACACCCGATTCATCAACTCCATAAATATTGCTGGAGCATTAGTCAACCCAAAGGACATGACCAAGAATTCATAGTGCCCATACCGAGTGCGAAAGGCTGTCTTAGGAATGTCAGCCGCCCCGATCTTTATCTGATGGTAGCCCGACCTCAAGTTTATTTTCGAGAACACCCTCGCTCCTTGGACCTAGTCAAACAAATCATCAATCCTCGGCGGTAGGTACTTATTCTTTATCGTCACTTTGTTTAATTGCCGATAATCAATACACATCTGTATCGAACCATCCTTTTTCTTCACAAATAATACTGGTGCACCCCAGGGATAAACACTGGGCCTGATAAATCCCTTTTCTAGAATGTCTTGCAACTGATCTTTTAACTATTTTAACTCTAGCGGGGCCATACGATACGGTGGAATAGAGATGGGCTGAGTGCCCAGTGCCAGATCAATAAAGAAATCAATATCCCTGTCGGGTGGCATACCCGGCAGATATGAAGGGAAGACCTCGGGATAATCCCGTACAATAGGAACTGAATCAATAGAAGGAATCTCCGCGCTGGAGTCACTAACATACGCCAAATAAGCTAGACAACCCTTCTCGACCATGCGTCGAGCCTTAACATATGAAATAACATTGCGAACGGAGTGGCCTGGGGTCCCTTTCCACTCTACTCGGGGTGATTCTGGCAAGGCCAAGGTCACTGTCTTGGCATGACAATATGGTATAACATGATACGGGAACAACCAATCCATCCCCAACATGACATCTAAGTCCACCATGTCTAATAGCAATAAATCGACATGGGTCTCAAGACCCTCGAATATAACAACGCATGAACGATGCACCCGGTTGACTACTATAGAGTCACCCACTGGTGTAGACACATAGATTGGAATATTCAGAGCATAGCTGGGCACAGCGAAATACAGTGCAAAGTAGGAAGACACATATGAATATATAGACCCGGGGTCAAATAATGCCGAAACACCTCTGCCACAAACAAGAATGGTACATGTAATCACGGTATCTGATGCCTCCGCCTCTGGCCTGGCTAGTAAAGCATAGAATCGGGGATAGGCACCACCCCTCTGAGCTATGTCTCTGGGACGGTCATCCACTTGCTGACCTCTACCTCTAGCGTGATGGTCTCCACCTCTATAGTCTCGACCTCCACCTCTATGATCCCTACCCCCGCCCCTGGCTGGCTGGGCAGGCTATGGGTCAGCTGGGGCCTAAATCATGAGGCGAGGACCCCACTACTGAGTGTTGCTCGCTGCTCGAAGGTAAACCTGACAAGATGACCTGGGTTACCACAACCGTAACAACACTTTGGCTACTGGGACTGTTGACATTGACGACCCGAATGACCCCCACGAACACTCCGAAGAGGCTGAGCACTGATAGGAGGCTGATCAGAATACTGCTCACGAAAACCACAATCATTTGAACCACCCTGCGAAACCTGGAGAGCTGACTGAAAAGGCCTGGAAGACTGGCCCCTATCATAAGAATCACTGCCTATAGATGAGGCACCACTAAATTTGTCGTAATGACGAGGCCTCTTGTCTGAAGCATAACCACCTCCCCGAGCAACAGCCATCTCAACCCTATGAGCTGCATTAGTCGTCTTCTGAAAAGATATGTCACTCCCAACTCCCATAGCCATCTGAAGTCGGATCGGTCGATTTAGCCCATCTATAAAATTGCGGATCCTCTCCCGATCTGTGGGGAGTATCACAATCACATGACGTTCCAGATCAATAAACCTCGCCTCAAATTGGGTAACAGTAATACAACCCTGCTAGAGGCGCTCAAACTGCCTCCGAAGTGCCTCCCGCGGGGTAACAGGGAGAAACTTCTCCAAAAATAACTCCACAAACTGGTCCTATGTTAAAATCGGGGACCCTGCTCTTCGAGTCAAATAGAAATCTCTCCACCAAGTCTTAGCGGATCCTGCAAGCCTGAATGTGCAAAAATCAACCCCGTTGGATTCCACTATTCCCATAGTCTTGAGAATCTCATGGTAACTGAATAAGAAGTCCTGGGGATCATCAGATGGGGAACCGCTGAAAGTGGTGGTAAAAAGCTTGGAGAATCAATCAAGTCTCCATAGAGCATCAGAAGTCATGGTCGCTCCGTCTCCGGCCTGAGCTGTAGTGCTTATCTGAGTGGCTACTACTGGTTGAACTACTGGTGCCTGAGCCTGGGGAGCTACTGGCTCCGAAGTAAGTGCAACAGGAGTCTGGACCCCTCCTCAAGCTTGAGAAGTGGCTGGTGCAACTGGTAGTAAGCCTGCTCTGGCGACACTGTCCATAAAACCAACTATTCGGACCAGAGCCTCCTGAAGATCCGTGGTAAATAAGACCTCTCTTGGGACCTGAGCTGGGCCCACTAGAGCTGTTGGGACTGGAATCTCCTCACCAATTTCAACTTGAGGCTCCACCTCTGGAACCGCTGCCTGGTGCTAAGCTCTGCCCCTATCACGGCCTCGTCCCCTGCCCCTCGCGGGAGCTGCCTGGGGCTCAGGCTGCTGATTAGCGGATGAAGAAGTGTGTGTCCTCACCATCTGCGAAAGGACAGAGTAGAAATTGAATCAGTATTAGAGGAACAAATCACACGACAAGAAGGAACAAATGAGAGACTTTTCCTAACTCAATAGACTCTGGAGGACAAGTACAGACGTCCCCGTACCTACCCCTCAGACTCTACTAACCTTGTTCGTGAGTATGGAGACCTATGTAAGCTAGAGCTCTAACACCAACTTGTCACGATCCGGATTCCCCCACCATCAAAATCGTGATGGCGCCTACTCGTGGTAGCAAGGCAAGCCAATTCAGTCACCATCTTCATGTTTATACAACCTTTTTGTTCTCATATTTAATAGCAAGAATAATACTCATATCTTTAAATGTGGAAGTCTTTCGAATAAAGATGAATAATAGTGTAAAATATTTGACATAAATCCTCTACCCAAGATGTGGAGTCACAAACTCACGAACTACTAAAGAATAACTACCTATAATGGTTTGAAAGAAATAAATAATAATCGTCTGTCGTGGAACAATGAGACCACAACAACAATAACAGCAAATAGAGGAGACGCCGGGCCTGCGGATGCCTGCAAGCTACCTCAGTCTCGAAAGTACGATAATCCTGCTAGTATACTACTGCTGCAAAGCATATAATTGAACTCTTGAGGGAGTGGGTAACCGGATTTTGGTCTGAACCATGAGTTTCGACCACGTGGGACCGGGGGCGTTTTGGGAAATTTTGAGTAAAACTTTGAAAAAACTATTTTTATGCATTCAAACCAAATTATATAGTATTTATTAAAGTAATTGAACCAATTGTGATTAGATTTGAGCGAGTTGAAGGTTGAATTACGAGGTAAAGCGATAGTTGAAGGTTAATTGGACTTCAACGCTTTGAGGTAAGTGTTTGATCTATCCTAGCTTGAGGGAATAGGATTGAGTGTAATAATTTTCTAATTGGTATGTGATCGAGTGCGGTGTATAGGCGTGGTGACGAGCATCTATACAACGGAGTCTAGCATGATCGTGAGTCGTTTGTTGATACATGTTGTGAGCTAATGTTGAATATAGCTAAGTCATATTCTTGAGCCCTTGTCGGGTTGTGAAGGTTGATTATTATTTCCCTTGCCGGGACTTTGTTATGTGGTTGATGTTGTTCCCTTACCGGGATATTGTTATGACTGTTCTTACTCCTTTGTCGGGATGGTACATGGTACTTGTTTCATTCTTTTGATCGTTGAATGTGACTGTTATTTGGGTGAGGAAGAGTGATAATGCACGAAGGGTGATGCCGTGCATTTTTACTTATGTTCGCACGAAGGATCATTTCATGCCATGTTTACTATTTATGCACGAATGAACATTCCGTGCCGTTGTTACTTAAATTATGCACGAAGGATCATTTCGTGCCATATTTATTATTAATGCATGAAGGAACATTCCGAGCCGTTGTTGCTTAAACCATGCAAGAAGGATCATTCCGTGCCATGGATGTGAGTATGTGAGTAAAAGCACAAAGGGTGATGTCGTGCACTTTTATCTGCTTATTTGGTGAGGATGAGAGTAAAAGCACGAAGGGTGATGCCGTGCAACCATTTAAACTTCTTGTTTTGCAATAACTATTTTTGCTACACTCTGTTTTTATCTTACTGATTTATTATGTGTTGCCGATTGTGCTCCCCCAGCATGTTCCCTCCTTTGTTAGTTGTGTTGCTCAATATCTTTATTATTCTGTGGTACATACATATATAGAACTGCACAAGTTTATGTGAGTGTCTGGTCCTAGGCTTGTCACTACTTCGTCGGGATAGGCCAGGCACTTACCAGCACATGGGGTCGGTTGTGCTGATACTACACTTCTGTACATTTTTGCACAGGTCCAGGTTACGATCAGGAGCAGCAGCAGTAAATCAATTGCATGGGAGTTGATCGTACTTTCGAGACTGAGGTAGCTTGCAGGCGTTCGCAGGCCCGGCGTCTCCTCTATTTGCTTTTATTATTGTTGTGGTCTCTTTGTTACGAGACAGATGGTTATTATTTATTTCTTTCAGACCATTATGTGTAGTTATTCTTTAGTAGTTCATTAGTTTGTGACTCCACATCTTGGGTAGAGGATTTATGTCAATTATTTTACACTATTATTCATCTTTATTCGAAAGACTTCCGCATTTAAAGATATAAGTATTATTTTTGCTATTAAATATGAGAACAAAAGGGTTGTATAAACATGAAGATGGTGAGTGAATTGGCTTGCCTAGCTACCACGAGTTGGCGCCATCACGATCCCGATGGTGGGGGAATCCGGGTCGTGATAGGTATGTAGTGCTTGCGACCTCAGCCATGTCTTGAGCACACCACATCTTTCATCAACTTGTGCACTTGGATTAACTCCTTGCCTTTCTTTTTTTATTTCATTGTGACTAACTTATGTTGATCACATCGGACTGTTGACTCACATTCTCGTCACGAGCTTCTTTTGTTGCTAACTTGCATTGCACTCTTAAGTGAATTCCCTTATCTCCAGGTAGGCACCTGATTGCCAATATTCGAACTGTCTTTCTTTAAGCCTTGCTGCTTTCCCTTGAAATTTGCGCTATCTTCTTATGATACTTGAATTTCCTTCCCTTAAAACTTGAATTGTCTTCCTCATTCTCCAGGTGGGTGCCTGATTGCTGAACTTGAAATATATTCCCTTGTTCTCCAGGTGTGCTCCTGACTTGTTCTCTAGGTGGGCGCCTATGATGACCCGGCCCATCATCATGTGAGTTATCACCCCGTTTTTCCCGTTATATGCTTGTTCATGTTTTAATATGTATGTTTGGTGAGTTTGAGTCAATTCGGATTGAGTTTGGTTGGAAATGAGACAAATAGTCTCTTAGAAGAAAGAATAGTTGGGAAAAGTCAACTGGATGTTGACTTGTGAGTTAGAGAGCTCGTAATCGAATTCTGATGATTCGGTTAGCTTCGTGAGGTCATTTGTGGCTTAGGAAAGCAATCGGAATTTAATTTGGAGGTTCGGTGTAGTTTTAGGCTTGAATTGGCTAAGGTCGAATTTTTGCAAAATCCGAACGGTTGGTGAGATTTTGATCCGGGAGTCGGAATGGAATTCTGACAGTTGCAGTAGCTCCGTTAGGTGATTTTGGATATGCCTGCAAAGTTTCAGGTCATTCAGACATCGTTTGGTTGTGTTTTTGATCGAATGCTTGTTTCGGAAGTTTCAGATGAAACTTAGGATTGAATTCGCTTGGATTCAATGATTTCCGTGTTTAAGGGCATGTTTTTATGATTGGAACAAGTTGGTATCGTGTTTTGGAGTTGGCTGGTGGTTTTCGTTGGGGTCCCGGGGGCCTTGGGATGAATTTGGGAGTCCAAACGGACTATTTCTTGCATTTTTGAATTGTTGTTGGCTGCTGGTTTTTGTTGCAGATAGATACTCTATGCGATCGCATAGAAGAATGAAATTGAGCCGCGAGTTGTTCTATGCGATCGCGTATAAGGGGATGCGATCACGTAGGTATGGAATCTGATACTCTGCGATCGTTGGGCTACTGGTGCAAACGCATAGGGTAATGTGGCCCTGGGTCCCTAGAAGCCAATTGTTCTATGCGATCGCGGGGAGAGTTTGCGATCGCATAGTAGTAATTTGGAGCCTGGACAAAATGTTCTACGTGATCGTAATGGGGGAGTGCGATCGCATAGCATTAAATAATTCAAGCAAATATTTGTTCTATGCGATCGCAATGATGGGATGCGATCGCATAGTGTAATTACCTGGGCGGACAGGCGTGTTAAGTAACATTTCCACTCGTAAGTGTTTTCATATTTCATCAATTTAGGGTAAACTTTGAGAGCAAAGTGACGAGATATTACTGGGATTTCATCGGGAAAACATTGGAGGTAAGGTTTATGGTCTAAATATGTGTTTTTATCTTAGAATCTTCCTCTATTTCACTGAAAATGGATGAACTAATGGGGGATTTGTCCCCTAAGCCTGGGTTATGGTAAATCATCAATTTGAATGGGCAAACGGAGTCCAATTTAGATAAACTTTATATGTATGGACTCGTGTTTTGAAGCGTACCAAAAGTCGGATTTTGACAACTTCGTGGGTTTTGGTGTAAATCGAGTTATTTTGATTGGGTTATATCTAATTAGCGTTTATTGATGTATTTTTATTGATTTTGAGCAGATTTGGCATCCGGTGAGATTGATTTGCTAGGCAAGCGCAAAGCGAGCTAGGACTTCTACCGGTTCGAGGTGAGTGGTGGTAGTAAATGATGTACTGAGGGTTTGAAACCTCGTACTTGCACTATACAATGCTATGCTGAGATGAAACACACGTCGTGTGACGAGCGTGGTGTCATTGTGACTGGGGATTTGGAGTTGGTCCTTCCCGATTGATAGTCGTATTGTGTATTATGATTGAGATTGAGCTTATAACTGCGTAATTGGACTAGTAGCCATGTTTGGGGCCTTGTGCCGATCTGTAGAGTATTAGGGAAGCCTGTAGAGCTAGGTGACCCTTATATCATGCGGGATACATACATTCAGCCATAATTATAGCTGTAAAACATATCATGAGCCAGTACTAGATGTGTACTTTGAGAGTGACTACCTAGGGTGGGATTCCCCGTTCTAACTAAGTGGGCCTGACAGGCCAAGTCTATAACGACTAAGATAGGGTCGGGGACCCACTATGAGATATTATATATATCTATATTGGATCGGGCTGCACGCCACAACACTATATATATTGGATTAGACTGCACACCGCAGTAATCTACATGTGGACCGGACTGCACGCCGCAGTATTATTGCGTTTGGGTTGTAGGACACCCCCAGTGAGCGCAGTTATATATTATTGGATCGGGCTGCATGCCGCAGCATTATATATACATACATACACACACACACACACATACATAGATATATATATATATATATATATATATATATATATATATATATATATATATATATATATATATATATATATATATATATATATATATATATATATATATATATATATATATATATATATATATATATATATATTGGATCAGATTGCACGCCGCAGTAATATATGTGTGGATCGGGCTGCACGTCGCAGTATCATAGCGCTTGGGCCGACGGAGACCCTCCGAAGTCTGGATATACCCCTAGTGAGCGCCGTCAACGTTAAATGGAGCGGGCTGCATGCCGCAACGTTTTATATATTAGAGAGGGCTGCATGCTGCAGCATTATACATATATATACATATATATTGGATCGGGCTGCAAGCCGCAGCAGTATGAGTGAGGACTAGACCAGTGTGGGACTATTGTGAGACAGATGCGGACTGGAATGGGATTCACTGTAGAGATGACTTACCTGTGAGGTTACCCTTAGAACTGTGTAGTTATAGTACATGTGTTCTTATTTTCAGTTGTTATTTATTATTATTACTCACCGAGTTGAAATATACTCACCCCACTCCCCTGCACTTTCTGTGCAGATTCAGGTGTTCAAGAGGGAAGTTGAGCTATCGCAGCTGCTTTGTTATTTCTATTCCGAGGGGACTTCGAGGTAGCTGCCGATGTCCGTAGGACCTAATCTCTTCCTCTTATCATTTTGTTGTTTTCTTTCTGCCTAGACTTGATTGTGTAGGATTTCTTATCTGTAGAGGCTCAGACTTGTGACACCACAATTTCGTTGGGCCGTATTTTGTGTATTTTGTTTCCGCACTTATTGTTTTGATATAAAAATATACTATTAAGGTTAATTGATCATCATTAACTAATAATTGGCTGGTAATTGTATAACATGGTAGCGCTTGCCTAGCAATGTGTTGGGCGCCATCACGACCGGGGTTTTGGTCATGACAGCGCCTAACTACTGAAGCTTGAAATATATTCTCTTATTCTCCAGGTGGGCTCCTGATTGCTGATCTTGAACAGTATTCCCTTGCTCTCCAGGTGGGCTCCTGACTACAACAAAATTTGGGAAATAAAAATGTCATTCCGCTCTTTAGGCGGGCTCCTAACTTCAATGACTTTAAAAATAAAACTCCATTCAATTCTTCAGGTGTGCTCCTGACTTCAATAACAAAAACTCCAAAGACAAATCGCCATTCCATTCTTCAGGAGGGCACCTGACTCCAATCAATTATTTAAGACTTCCACTTAAGAGATAATGCCTTTCCATTCTTCAAGCGGGCGCTAACTTCATCAACAAACTCCGAAAATAAGTCGACATTCCATTCTTCAGGCGGGCACCTGACTTTATCAACAAACTCCGAAAATAAATGACCGTTCCATTCTTCAAGCGGGCACCTGATTTCAATAATAACTTTGAAATATAAATCGCCATTCCGTTCTTCAGGTGGGCACCTGACTTCAACAATGATTTAAAACTTCAACTAAAACCTAAAGTAAAACGCCATTCCATTCTTCAGGCGGGCACCTGACTTCAACTGTAATTTAAAGTAAAATGCCATTCCGTTCTTCATGCGGGCACCTGCTTGCAATATCTTGAAATTTAAAGATTGAATGATTACCATCTCAGGAGAAAAATTCATCTGACTAAGATTTTGATATCTTAGGAGAAAGATTCATCAGACTAAGATTTTGAATCTAGGAGATAATTCCTCAGACTAGGTCTAAATTGTTGTGATCTCAGGAGAAAGATTATCAGACTGAGATTTTGATAACTTAGGAGAAAAATTCATCAGAATAAGATTTTGACGCTAGGAGATAATTCCTCAGCCTAGGTCCATTTATGTGATCTCAGGAGAAAGATTCATCAGACTGAGATTTTGACGGTAGGAGATAATTCCTCAGACTAGGTCTAAATCTATGTGATCTCAGGAGAAAGATTCATCAGACTGAGATTTGATTTGACTCTAGGAGATAATTCATCAGACTGGGTCTAAATTTATGTCTTACTTGAAATCTTCCAATTTTTGCTTTTATCTAAAACCTTTAACTGTTGTATTTCACTTCCTATTAAATTATCTTAACTACCCAACTATTGCTTTTATTTCTTTTTTTTTCAATTCTTTCTTTCCCCTTTTATTATCTATCTGGGCCTTTCCGGCTGTTGCCTTTACTTCTTTGTTGTTATCTTTCTAAGTCTTTCTAACTGACTTCTTTTTAACTTGAGAAATAATTCATCCGACAAAGATGTGTTCATCTTAGGAGAGACAATTTGTCAGACTAAGATTTTTATCTTAGGAGCAATTCATCAGACTAAGATGTTTTCATCTTAGGAGAAACAATTCATCAGACAAAGACTCTTTCATCTTAGGAGAAACAATTCATCAGACCAAGACTATTTCATCTTAGGATAAATAATTCGCCAGACTAAGATTTTTATCTTAGGAGAAACTTTCCACTGCTTTGTTCATGTTACACACAATGAAAACTTTTGTCAGTTTTTGAAATGATGGTCTGTTGTGACCTTTTTGCTGGGGATGATTTCCTCCTTCTCTTAACACTGTGTTATCTTCTTTCTTCCTCAAATGTGTACCCAATTTCAACAAAGTGTAACGCCTCCGTTCTACGGGCGGGCTCCCGACTTCAACAATTTAAAAAACTAAAAATGCCATTCCGTTCTTCAGGGGGGCACCTGACTTCAACAATGATTTAAAACTTCACTTAGAAATTAAAGTAAAACACCATTCCGTTATTCAGGCGGGCACCTGACTTCAACAATGATTTAAAACTTCACTTATAATTTAAAGTAAAATGCCATTTTGTTCTTCAGGCGGGCACCTGACTTCAAGAATGATTTAAAACTTCACTTAGTAAAATGTTATTCTGTTCTTCAGGCGGGCACCTGATTTCAAATATAATTTCACCTGCATTCCATTACCATTGTCTCCCCTTTCCTACTAAAACTTTTCCTTCTTCCTAAATTACCTCTTTTCAGAACTACTTCCCTCAAAATTTTTGTTTTCTTCCATCTTAACTTCTGGGATAACACTGCTGGAATTATTTACTTGCCTGCTGGGGACAATAGCATTGGGGAAATCTCCTTACTTTCCCTCTTCTACTTTCTTCAAAACTTTTATTTTCTCTCAAGATTGCTGGGGATTATCCTGTTGAGGATAACACTATTGGGGTATCCCTTATCTTTTTCCTTCTTTGAAAACTTCCTTCAAAACTTGCTTTTCATTCATCTGAAAGCTGTCGGAGATAACACTGCCGAGGAATTTTCATTCTTTCAAACCTAGTGCTTCATTCTTCCAAAACTCTTGGGGATGACACTGCCCTTTCGCTTTTTCTAAACACAAGTTTCATCCTTTTGTTCTGTCCGCTGGGGATACAACTTCCTTCAACAAAGCTTGTTGTTTTATTTCTTTCAAAACTGTTGGGGATAATGCTAGTTCAAAGACCATTTTCTTGTATTATCTGGCTTCTTTCGAGACTACTCTACTTGAAGCTGGTATTTTCCTTCCTCCCAAAACTTGTGTTATCTTTCATCTTCCCCAAATGGGTATTTGATTTCCATAAAATTTTCATAATGAAAAGAAAAATTTTCTGCCCCAGTTTGGTAATCTTCCTTATGGCATGCCTTTCCGCTATCAATGCCATTTCTTTTTTCCTGCTTCAAATCTAAGAAACTTTGTTAGTTTAAAACGCGGTGGTTGGTTATGACGCTCCTGTCGGTGATGGTTCACCTCCTCTTTCTCTGCTTTGTATTTCATTTTTAGAACTCGCCGGAGATGCTATTATCTGCTGGGGATGATATTCCTGCTGGTGATAGTTTTCCCTTTCTTGCTTCCCCGCCCTCCTTGACGACTTTATGTTCACAAGCCTTTCACTATTGTTTTCCACTGGTATCTTGACCACCCAAATTCCTACGTCAGTGACTCTGCTTGAGGATCTTGCATGTTTTACTGATGAACCATTTTTTGTTCATTCGTGTCACTGAAGATTCCTTTTTGTTGGGGATATCCCTCTTCTTTTTGTGGCATAGCTTGGGAACGATCATTTTCGCGACCTTTGAGTCTCATTGGCCTTGGCCTTGAGGTTATCAACCTTGGCTTTCTACTGGAAATATCCTCTGTGACACTGATCCACCCCTTTGTCAATTCCCTCTTGCTTGGGGATTATCCTTCAGGACACTGGCTTTGCGCTTGTTCCCTCATGACTTATACCATTTGGGTGTACCAATTAGATTCCGTCTTGCATCATTAGAAAGCTAATGGGAAATTTTGAAGTCATTTCTCATAAACAGACTCTATTGGGAAATTTTTAATGAAAGGAAAAAGATAAAAGAAGCAGAATAAAAAACAAAGGATGAAGATGACTCTCTAAAAAGAAAAATTATAAAAATAAAAACCTATCAAACGCGGATACCAACTCTAGTGGCCATGGCATGCACATATAGCATATCCTCCGTCGTTAATTCGCCTTTCATAATCTTCGTCTGGGGCTTTCCATCTGGTTCTTATTCTTTGTTCGACTTGTAGTGCCTTAAGGGTTTTCACTATCAAGCCTCTCTCATTTCAGTTATTCTCTCAGTTGTCATCGCCTTATGGTGCCTGTGAAGGTTTTCACCGTTAAGACTCTCTTATTTGTATTACTCTTCAGCTGGGGATTGGGGGTGTTACCGCTAAGACTCTCTCATATTTCTTCTACTGGAAATCAGAGTCTTTTTTGCTAGAAATCAGAATGTTATGTTCTGATAAAACTCTCTTATTTGCCTGACTTGGCTTCTTTTGAAGATTGGTCAAAAGGTCTTTCTTTGGACCGTAATGTGCGATTTGGATAGTGCTAGAAAGAAAGGGTATTAAAGGCTCAAAACAAACTCAACTTTGGGTTCACAATTTACAACCTTCGGACCCAGATTTATTTATAATAAAAACAATTATTTGACACAGTTTCTTGCTTGGGTATTTTTGATTTTTATTTACACTATGACCGAGCCGTGAGGCGCCTACGTATCCTCTTTGAGGAATCAGGTCAAACGTAGTTCCCAATTCCTCTTTGTTCTAATTTTCCTTTTCAATTATTATGTTTTCTTTTTTCTTTTTCTTTTTCTTTTTCTCTTTTTGTTGTTTTTGTTTTTCTCTCTTTTTTTTTCTTTTTCTTCCAAGTTTGAGTTTCTACTCTTTGCAACTGATTTCGTAGGAAGGATATGAAAGAAAACAAATAAGTCTCAAAGGAGTAACAAAGGATAAAGTGTTTGGATAGCAGAATGAAAGGCCTCCGTCATTCCAATCTTCAAGACATACCAAGTGCAAACAACACGATTAGCATTCACCATATCTTTAAAGCACTATTAGGCAATACCATCATTTTATTACCACGAACGACCCTCAACATGGCCAAATTGCCTTTAACAGTTTTATTTTTGCTTGCCTAAGTTTCACATGACTCGGGCTTCAAATAATCTCAAACCGTTCTTATTTCATTTAAATATTTAGATCACCTCCCAATGGTTTTGTGATTAACCTTTAAGATTTGGCTAGAACTATGCGCACACGTCATGTCACTAGAGCTGGCAGAAAAAGAACTATAGGAAGGGGAGGATTGAACAACAGAAAATGTCTAGAAATAATAGAAAACATGTCATTGCATTAATCGACAAAACAACGACTCGAACAACCAACAAAAAAAACTGGGGTTACAACCCTTAAAATGAACCTAGACCCCATTAGATGAGACACTACGATCAAAAGAAAAATACAAGGATAAAAAGGCTTGAGCTACAAGACAATATCCGGATTACAATTCTGAAATAACTCGGACAAACAGAAATGACAACAAAATAAGCCACTACAAATGACTCTCCAATTGATAAGCCTGACATTTAGCCACAAATTTTATTATCAGAATCACTATGGCCTTCTCCCATTTCAGTCGGCAAATTCCGGAGTGGATTCTCATATTCCGTGTCACCAGGCATCACAAAAAGTGTGTATCATCATGTGCACGTAACAGATTCAGCGCGATATTCTGGGTGTCACTGTTTTGAATCACAATCAAACTTTCCTGGATCATCCTTTCTATTTCCCCTTTCAAATCCCGACAACTTTCCACGTTGTGCCCCTGGGCATGGGAATGGTATTCACACCTTTTAGATGGGTCAAAGCTCTTTGCATGTGGGTCCACATGATTTGGAGGGATGGGTGCAATCATGTCCTGTTGCTTTAACTTCTCAAATAAGCTTGCATAGGAAACTCCTATTGGTGTGAAAATATCCTTAAACTTCGGTTCCCTTCTATACACTTGGCTTGGAAGTGGGTTATAAGGTATTTGGAAATTTTGCAGAGTCTGGTGGAGATTTTGTGATGCTCGTGCTCACTTTCTTGGATGATTTGATGGCTTAACAACATACTGGGGTGGATCAACCGAGTATGGTGGGTTCGGAGGTGGATAGTAATGCTCAGGGAAGTTATGGAAAACCTATCGAGGCAGCGCATACCGTCGAGGTGTTCTTATGGAACCTTTTCTTGACCTTGATATCATCATGACTTCATCATCCCTCTCATTCGTGTCACTAGATTCAATTTTGACAGCCTGAGCTGCAACTTTGAGAGCCGCTTGACTTATAATTCTGATTGTCTTAAGACCGTTCTCTACCATTTCTCCCATTTTTATTACATCCAAGAAGGATTGACCAACCACAGACATCATGTTCTGAAAATAATCCGGCTCTTGAGCCTGAAGGAAGATAGTGATTAACTCGTGGTCATCCATGGGTGGCTCAGCACGAGCTGCTTGCTCTCTTCATTTAAGAGCATATTCCCTGAAACTTTCACTTAGTTTCTTCTTCGGATTTGAAAGGAAAATGCGGTCTGGGGCAATGTCGATATTGTATTGGAATTGTTTGACAAAGGCCTATGCCATGTCATTCCAGATGTGCCAGCGAAATGCGTCTTGGTCCCAAAACCATTCAGAGGCTACTCCCGTAAGGCTTTCCCCGAAGTAAGCTATTAGCAATTCTTCATTTCTTCCTAGACTCCTTAGTTGATTGCAATACCTTTTCAAATGGGCTATGGGATTTCCAGGTCCATCATACTTTTCAAATTTGGGAATCTTGAAACCAGACGGCAAGTGGACATCGGGGAACAGACATAGATCTTTGAAAGCAATACTCTTTTGACCTGTCAACCCTTGCGTGTTTTTCAACCGTTGTTCTAAGCTTTTTAATCTTTCGGTTATTTCCTCATGTACCATCTTTCGGGGTTCTTGCATTGTCCGCTTTCCACAAACCAACCACCTCATACTTACTTTACAATTCAAAACAAAACATGTTAGAACAGACTCAGTCAGTCCTTATTATTATCAATATTTGTTTCTTACTTCTTTTCTCTTTTTTTTCACTTTTTATTTTTATTTTTATTTTATATATACCTATATAGTTGTGGTCGAATCTTATGTAGATTGCCTACGTATCATGTACCCGCATGAATCAGACCTTGCGTAGTTCGGGCCAATGAAAGGTCAATAACAATAAAACAATTTTTTTTAGGAATTTTTTCAATTTTCACAATAAAACAAACTTGATTACAAAGTTCATAAAAACTGACCATACTAACAGACTTTGACGAAAAGAATACTTACAGACTTGAAAATCAAACACCATATGCTCTAATAAAAAGAAATATAAGTTAAAAAAATTGACAGATTCCATCCCCTATATGCCAATTTTTTACCCAAATGGCTATTTTTGCAAACGTGGCCCCTTCTCAATTTCACATGAATTTTGAGACCGGGAAGTATTATTTTATGATACTTCACAAAATTATCCGTTCTTCTATGAAAATAGCCTTTCGACAACTGAAAGATACTCGAAGGCTATCTTGGCAAGAACGGTTTAATACACAGCCGAAGTTGGCTTGGCTTATTTTGACCAAAAATCACAAAGGCATTCACTTGCCCACTGACTCCTTTTTTTCCTTCTTTTTCAAATTAAAATAAAAGACCTTGTTTTTGCAAAACACGGCCTTTCAGCACTTCGGGGACGAAGATTTTGAGGCTGGGTGGGTCAAACGACCAAAAATGACCCAATGGTGGCCATTTATGCAAAGTCAGCTTTTCGGCGTCCCTTTCGGGAACATTCGACTATTTTTGAAAACGGCATCACCCGACTTATTTACGAGGAAAATTAATTTCGATATTTTTTGGCGATTTTTTGAAAAGGAGAGGTTGGACCCGATGAGGGTTGCCTACGTATCTCACACCCTGTGAGAATCAAACATGCGTAGTTCGGTCAAATAAAATAAACTACATCTGTAAATGGAACAAACTATTTTTATTTTATTTTTTTGAAAAAACAATTTAAACCATTTTTACAAAAAGATAAATCACACATTTTATTTTTGCTTATAAACATTTTTAATTTTCTTTATTATTTAAAAAAAAATGTTTTTTTTAAGTAAAAAAACAATTTTTCCTCATTGTTTTTTCTTTTTTCAATATTTAAAAATCGGTCAACATGCAAGTCTGAAGCAAATGAATGCGTAAAAAAATAAGATGCAGCAGGATGGTCTTTTAATTTCAGGTTGTCTGTCCTAGACGGACCCAACCTCTGTGTTGAGTCCCCTAAGTCAAATGCAACATGATGCAAATAAGCGTTCCTACTAGGGATCCGGTATGAAGTTTTGTTATACTATGTTAAAAGCCTGGGTATTTGTTCTAGACAGTGTACCCGAGCAGATAACTCGAGTCGATGAAGGAGCTCCTTTCCGGGAACCAGAAAGCCAGCCCGCGTAGAAACTTTCTGAGCCTCCTTCTTATTTTAAGGTAAGACACTAATAGAATAGGGAGTCTCAACCAGTAAGCACATCCCCGAAGGTGAGAAGAGAAGGGTTTCGGCACAATTTATATATACAGTTAAAATAATATCAAACCGGTAAAAAATCATCATTTTGCATATTAAGCATATATCATATAAAAATATTAGATTGTAAACAAAGCCAAATACAACAATTATTCTAAGCTCGAATTTCTAACCCTGAACCAATGGTTCTGGGTTTATCCCTAGCAGAGTCGCCCGAGCTGTCACACCTCCATTTGGCGCTACCCGCGAGGGCGCGAGAGAGTTTTTCCAATTAAAGGACAATCGAAACGGGATTTATTATTAAAGATTCAGAGTCGCCACTTGGGAGATTTATGGTGTCCCAAGTCACTGGTTAGAATCTCGAATCGAGGAAAAAATTGACCGTATATTACAGCTGTCAGACCTCCCTTTTTTACTACCTTTCTATTTCCCGAAAAGGAGAATAAGGTATACCTCGCTAATTACCAATACACCCGGGAAAGGATATAATGATAGCAACGAGGAAGGAGTTTTTCCAATTTAAGAACAATCGAAACGGGATTTTATTTAAAGTTTCAGAGTCGCCACTTGGGAAGATAATGGTGTCCCAAGTCATCGGTTAATCCCAAATCCGAGGAAGTTGACTCTGTTTAAGCAGTCCGCGCAACAAGAAATACGGATAAGGAATTCTGTTAACCCGGGAGAAGGTGTTAGGCACTCCCGGATTCCGTGGTTTTAGCACGGTCGCTCAACTGTCGTTTTTGACATTACTTGATTTAATTATATGCTTTTTACAACATGTGCATGTTTCGGTTTTAATATTTTTATGACTTGCGACGTCGCAAAAATGTATTTCGAGTCACACCGCAACCAGTATGTCTGTGACTTTAACACGTTTCAGCTTCGTCGAGATTTAAGATTTGAGTCACATTATATGTGCACTCATATTAAGGAATGTATATTCATAATCATGTCTATAGCGTCTAACGACTTTTTATACTTTAGGAAAGACCGTGGAATTTGCTAAACGGTCTTCCCGAGTCTATCACTTATTATCATTTATATGGGGGCCTCGCGTGTTTTGTTCTTATACGAAGCTCATCCCCTGTTATTCTTAGTAGTCCAATCTTAGCAAATGCTATAATTTTCTATTTTTGGTTTTTCCCTAGTTATTTTAATTGTGTTATAGTTTCAGAATCATACCCAGGCCTATCATTTGCGTTTCCCAGGCCTGGATGTTCATGCCTTGAACTTAACAGACCCATTTGCTTATCTGAGTTCCAGAAACCCGGAATACGCTAAATTCATTATTCAGAAGCCCAAAGATAAATCTAATTGGATCCAGGCCTGTACTATTTTTCAACCCCAGGCCAAACGAAAGAAAAAGTAGAAAGCAGAATCGGAATTCATGAAAGATATACAGGTACTCAACAATCAGTAGAAAAATTAACCAAATTGTATTTATTCTAGAAGAGAACAAAAGTACAAATTTAACTATATCAATTCTAAATCTCAGTTATCTATCACTAATCAAATTTGAACAACGGGCTACTATTTCTCATACTTTATTAACCACATGCTACTCAACCACGCGAATTGAACTGTTATTAATCACTATTTGTAACGCATACTATTTTGATCATGATTATCGATTACTAATTGAACTCAAACAATAAGCTATTTGTGTCAACTATTTCAGATAGTGATATGATACTTAGCTCTGTAAATTAATTACAGATTCTATCTTACACCATTTCTAATTGTTATTTATCTAATTGAGGTAAAGAAATAGACTCTAACGAAGTCGATCATATTTAACTATCACAATCTAATTCATGAAATCTAATGTGGTTATTATGCAGATTATGAAATTATTCTTAACTAGGTGAATTGATTTTAATGAGTTAACCTGTTTTTTAAACTAAATTTAGTGTTATTATATCTACAAGTATTCTATACTACGCTATCTATTACATTGTTCTAGTTTCGCACATATTTAACTATTACATTTTTGTTCCTATCGAATTACAGAAAATCTAACAGAGAAGTAACATAAACTTCAAACTACAAAACAGATTCCAGCAGAATAACTCAACACGATTTCATTTCTTCAAATAGCTGACAATTACATATCTGGGTCGAAATGTGTACCTGATTCAGCAAAGTAAAGGCTTGTAAGTCTAGGATGCAAATAAATATGAAGGATAGTCAGTGATCACATCAGCAGAATCAATAGAGAGCAAATCACACAGCACATCGAATACACAGTCAAATATAATCCTCAAGTTCAGCACATAAACAATCCAAAGAGCATACTTGAATGAAATTCAATAGAATCCAATAGTATAGAATAACAGAAGATCCTAATTGAATTCCAAAACTATACTCGACTATACTCAGAATTTTCTCTCTATTTGTGGTGTATCGCTCTTAATTGCATAAAGTTTTTTCTGAATTTCTAGAATCCAGCCCTTTTTCAGGCTTAGTTACAGCCTATTTATAGAAATTTTTGGTGAAATTTTGAGGTGGAAATTCAAAAATCTTATTATAAGTTCCCTCCTCTTAATTCTCTAATTAATTGTAGTTTGGTACCTTATTTAAGATTTTAAATGCCTTCTAGCCCTTGCTGGAAGGTTCCAGGGCATTCTTTTTGCTTCTTTTAAGGGTCTATTACTATAGTGCCCTAACTTGCAAAGGATTTTAACAGTTATGCCTTTTTATTGGGTCTGTTTTACCATTTATTTTATACCTTATTGCAGAAATACTAAGCCTGAATGTCTATTTTATCCCTGCATGCTCTATTAAATCTACAATTATGCCATTTCCTATTCCTTTTATACCCCTATTACTGTATATTATTTACCCGACCTGTTAATGTTCTGGGTATCCTGAATTAGTTACTTATTTAACTGCTGGCCATTATTTATAAATTATTTAAGACTTGGCCAGCTTTAACCTTAGTTCTTTTCAGGTTTAACCTCTTTAAGAGGTAACCCTTTTTATTATTACTTAACTAATTGGAATTGGATTTGCAGGACTAGCTTGTTTATTATTTAGACTTAAATTTGCAGAATTGGCCACTCCAATGTTTCAGGAGTGGCCCAATTAATCAAATAGTCTTAACTCATTTCACTTATAACCAGATTAGGTTACTTTTCAATAATAGCCAGTTTACTAATCTTTGTCTATTACAGCTATAACCAATACCCTAAAGCACAGTAGGATTAATCATAGTCTAACATATGAATCTATTATAATTACAGCCAACTTATGTCAATTTGCACACAGAGCCACAATCAGAAATCACTTATCAATTAACCAAAACTCATAGGGAATTAGATAATGGTTGAATCTCAATTAACTAACTCATAATTTCAGACTTAGGCATAGTTAACAACTCAGACATAAAGAAGCATATTTTCAACAAATTCATGTGTTGACTTATAGAAAAATCCTAAAAGGCTCGGTATATCAAGTATGCGTAATGAACAGGATAGATGAGATAGGCTAAATGATAGAAACCCTCAGAAAGTTTATCAAACAAGAAATCAAAAGAGTACAGAAATCAGAAGATGAATCAGTCAAAGCATGCTTAGAACAGAAGATATGTAGAAGATTAAACAATCAGAAGATATGTAAAAGATCAAAGTATAGGAAGCTAAAAACAAAAAACATGCAAAGATTAACTAAAGAAAAATAATGAAAACACTAATCAGAGATCATGCAAAAATTAACTACAGAAGCAAAGAAGGCAAATAGACAAAGAAAAATATGCAAAAGATCGAAAACACAGAAGACATGACAAGATATACTTAGCTTAGCAGGATTTGTCTCCTATTCTCTTTATTTCTTCTTTATTTCCTTTTTCTTTTCTTTTTCTTTTTCTTTTTTTTTTCTTTTCCTTTTCTTTTCTTCCAGTCTCCAAGACTTCAGAGACTCGAAGTCTTATTTTTCCAGATTTACTCAAACAATTTTATTTTCTTGGGTTTTGGTGGTAAAGGGGTGTTTATATGTGTAAAGGGGTGTGTTTTGGGGGTGGGTCTTGTTTGGGTGTTCGCCGGAGATAGGGTTCCGGCGAACTTCTTTTGGACATTCGAGCATTTACAATGATATTCGAAAGGAACCAACTAGGTAGGGTGAAAGATCCCCTCGTAGTGGTTATATGGTGTTATTTTGAGAGGTGGATTCAAAGGTTGAAGGTCACGGCAAAGATTCCGGTGACCGGACTTTCAAGAAGTCGGGATTTTTCTGGTTTTCTAAAGGTTTCAGGGTGGTCTTGGGTGAGAAAGGAAGAAAGAGTGAAGTTTGGGGTTTAGGGTGGCCGGAGACGGCCATGAATACAGGCCAGTCTCAATGAGAACGATGACGGAGATGATGAAGAAGAAAGGAGAAGGGCGGTTAGGGTTTGAAGTTTTGGTTTGGTCTCTGAATAAACGAGAGACTAAGCTTATATACTCCCTTGGGGCTGGGTGATCCTTGCCCTTGGATCAATTTTGATCAACGGCCAGGATTAGTTGACCCCATATGCTGTCGTTTGGGTTTTAATGAAGAACACCTGGCCTCCGTTAGATCATCTGATGTGGACGGCCAGGATTTACTCTTTCAAAACGTTACAGTTTGATTTATTTAACGAGATTCAATATCATACGTTTGATCAGTTATTTGGACGGTCAGGATTTAGTCTTTCAAAACGCCATCGTTTTCTTTTATCAAATTGGACCGGACAGTTTCTCTTTTGGACTGATATACTTTGGGCTTGAAATTTTGGCCCAATCTATTGTATTTTATGTATTTCTTGTGTATTTAACTATTATTTTGTATTCTTATTTTTGTATTTTTTTTTCTCTTTGGGTATTCTTTTCAATTAATGCTTCTATTTTATTTTCCTATTTTTTTCTAAATTTTCTGGTATTTTTATGACATTTTTGCTATTTTTCTTTAATTTTCCGGTATATTTGTATTTTTTGTTAATTTCCTTAATTTCTTTATTTTTTGTGACATTTTCTAATTAGCCTCTTTTTTTATTTTTTTATTTCTAATTTCAAATTGTTTCAATCAAAATCACACATTTTATTCAATTAAGCACAGAATTACACATCAAAAATGTTATTTATTTGCCTAGGGCAAAAATCACGTGCTCACAGTTGCCCCTCTTTGCTTGGTAACACGAAGAGTTTCAGTGCAAAGACAAGTGAGCAGTAATGAGAGATTTTCGCCCATTGGCATATTCCGTGAGAAGCATTTTGAAAACCTTTTGACCGCACCCTGCCTCAGAGGTTGCCTACATATCCTGGGCTAAACAGGAATCAGGTCAGTGTAGTTCGGGAAGGTCTGGTAGTTTGAAACTACCTAGACTTTGCTGCTGATACTACTGTCGCTATGATCACTGACTATCTCATTATTACACCAGGGATAAAATGAAAAAGAAGCTATTCTAAGCTATCATCCTATGAATTACAATGATTCATATCTACTTCTTGTCATCTTATTCTTCCTTGCTTTTCCATCTCTTATGCCATCATCATTCTTTTGTTGATTTTTGATTTATTTTCTTGTTTCCAATATACTGCTTCTTTCCCTTCGGTGTGACTTCCAATTGTGTTTCTTGCTTCCAGGTTGATACATGTTAAAACAAAAACAAAAACAACGAAAACTTTTTCCTCTGCCCCAGTGTGGGCTTTTCATGTGTCATGGTGTTACTTATGTTAGAAAAAGAAATTAAAATTACAGAAATGTATTCCCTTGTTATACAGGTGGGCGCCTGAACAGAAAATAAAATTGCAGAAATGTATTCCCTTGTTATACAGGTGGGCGCCTGAACAGAAATTAAAATTGCAGAAATGTATTCCCTTGTTATACAGGTGGGCGCCTGAACAGAAATTGAAATTGCAGAAATGTATTCCCTTGTTATACAGGTGGGCGCCTGATGCATGAAAATGAAAATGCAGAAAATATTCCCTTGTTATCCATGTGGGCGCCTGATGCATGAAAATGAAAATGCAGAAAATATTCCCTCAGTTTGATAACTGAGGTATGAGTTTCGAAAAGATAATACCTTCCTTGTATGTTTTTAGGTAATTTTCTTGTTGACTGAATGAGTCCTCCTCTACGGATTCCTCCTTTTATTGTTGTATTTCTTTTTTTTTTCTTCCACATTGGTCACGTTCACTTTAAAGTGATTAGTCAGAATTTGAATCTTTTTGTTCCTGTCTAAATCAGAGAACAATCTGTTATATAATGTTGGCAACTGGCATTTCGTTGACTTTGCTTCCATTGCCTGCCTCTTTTTGCTTTGTCCTTCCATGCAGCCCTTTGCCAGATTTCTTCAACTTTTCCTCTCTAGTCTCCTTTCTGCCTTTTGTCTTTTTTGTTTCCTTTCTTTTCATTTTCTTTGGCTTTGATTGCCAACCTTCTTTATTTGTTTTTCATTTATTTTTTATCTGACCCAGTGTTATTACGCCTCTTAACATGAGAAGCTGGTAGTTAGCTTTCAATGGGCAACTGGTTTTTTGATAATGAAATGCAGAAAAATATAAATTTAAAAAGGGTATTTTGGAGTAGAGACAAAACTTATCTGGGTATGACGGCTGATTCCTCTGACCATGCCATGTATTTAAACTCCGACCCAGTCTGTCCAATCGAATTGTCACTATCTTAACTCCATCTTTTCCTTTGACCCAAACCAATCTTGTTTTTGCTGTTTTTCTTCTTTCAACAGAATATTCCTCACAGTCGCCTTATGGTGCTGGTTGAGGTTTTCACCAATAAGACTCTCCCATTTATTCTCTCAATCTCAAAGTCGTCTTACGATGCCGGTTAAGGTTTTCACCGATAAAACTCTCTCCTTTTTATTCTCTCAATCTCACAATCGCCTTACGGTGCCAGTTAAGGTTTTCACCGATAAGACTCTCTCATTTTTATTTATTTTTATTTTCCTTTGATTTCTGAACCAACAGGTACTATCCATGCCATGTTTTCCTTATTCTCATTGTATTGTCATTTTCTTGAAATTCATTAGAAGGTCTTTCTTTGGACTGTAACGTGGCTTTTGGATGGGTCAGAAAGAAGGGTATAAAAGGCTCAAAATTTAATGAGGGTTCAAAAATATTTTACAACTCTCGAAATCACAAACATAACTTCTGCCCCAGTTTCATTATGTTGGGAATCTTGGATTTTATTTTTATCATGACTGAACCTCAAAGAGGCTGCCTATGTACCCTTTCGGGATCAAGTCAAAACGTAATTCGAACCATAAGATCACTTCTTTATTGCGATTTGACTTTTTCCCGATTTTCTTTTGTCTTTTGTATGCATTTTCTTTTGTTTGCATTTGCACTTTTTCTTTTCTCTCTCTTTTTTTCTTTCATCATCACTTTTCATTTTCTTTTCTTGCATCAAGAATGATTCCGAGAGAGGGATATGAAAGAATAAAACAAATAAGGCTCAATGGGGACGTCAATGGATAGAGTGTTTGGATAGATAATAAAATGCCTTCATCATTTCAATTCCAAAATTATGACAGATACAATTATACAAATGAAAAAGGGATCATACATAATATCTCTTGACTGCATCTAAGTTGATAGAAGTCTCTACACATTTTCCTTCAACATCTGTCAGATATAGAGCTCCATTGGACAATACCCGTGATATCATGAACAGTCCTTACCAATTCGGTGCAAATTTGCCTTTCACTTCAGCCCAATGCGGCAGAATACGTCTTAATACAATTTGTCCCACTTCAAATTTCCACGGACGTACTTTCTTATTGTATGTTCTGGCCATTCTCCGCTGATATAGTTGCCCATGGCAAACCGCTGCTAACCTTTTTCGTCAATCAAATTCAATTGTTCTAACCGGGCCTTTACCCATTCATCATCATCGATTTCAGCCTCGGCTATGATTCAAAGAGATGGTATCTCAATTTCTGCAGGTATGACTGCCTCCATTCCATATACCAATGAATAAGGTGTGGCACCGATTGAAGTACGTACGGTTGTACGATAACCCATAAGAGCGAACAGTAATTTTTCATGCCATTGCCTTGACTCTTCCACCATTTTTCTGAGAATCTTCTTTATATACTTATTCGCAGCTTCTACCGCTCCATTCGCTTTAAGCATGTAAGGTGTAGAGTTACGATGCAGGATTTTGAATCTTTGACATGCTTCTGCCATGAGGTGACTGTTTAGAATTGCACCATTGTCTGTGATAATCACTTTAGGAATTCCAAAGCGACATATGATATTTGCATGCACGAAATCCACCATTGCCTTCTTTGTCACTACCTTAAATGTCTTCGCCTCCACCCATTTGGTGAAATAATCAATTGCGACCAAGATAAATCGGTGCCCATTAGATGCTACAGGCTTTATTGGTCCGATTACATCCATGCCCCAAGCAACGAATGGCGAGGGTGCAGACATTATATGCAACTCATAGGGTGGGTAGTGATTCAAATCTCCATGTATTTGACATTGATGGCATTTCCTCACATATCTAATACAATCATGCTCCATGGTGAGCTAATAACATCCTGGACTCAGTATTTTCTTGGCTAAAATGTATCCGCTCATATGAGGTCCGCAAGCTCCCGCATGTACCTCAGCCATAATGGTGTCAGCTTGCTGCGCATCTATGCATCTCAATAGCACCAAATCTGGTGTCCTTTTGTATACAACTTCTCCACTGAGGAAAAATCCATTTGCCAATCACCTTATAGCCCTTTTCTGATCTCTAGTGGCTTGTTCTGAGTACTTTCCTATCCTCAAGTATTCTTTGATATCATGATACCACGGCTCTCCATCAAGTTCTTCTTCCACGGCAAAACAATAAGCATTTTGATCATGCACCTGTATCTGTAGTGGATCTACATAAGCTTTACTTGGATGATGCAACATGGAGGATAATGTAGCCAAAGCATCTGCTACTTCATTGTGCATTCTTGGGATGTGTTTGAACTCTATAGATTGAAATCTCTAGGATATTTCATGCATACATTGTCGATAAGGTATCAACTTTAAATCTCTTGTCTCCCATTCTCATTGAATCTGATGTATCAAGAGATCCGAGTCACCCATGACCAAAATATCTTGAACACCCATATCTATCGTCATCCTCAATCCCAATATGCATGCTTCATATTCAGCCATATTGTTGGTGCAGAAAAATCAAAGCTGAGCGGTAACGGGGTAATTCTAACCCATTTCTGAAATAAGTACTGCTCCAATTCCAACTCCCTTACTGTTGACGGCTCCATCGAAGTACATTCTCCATCCTGGCTTGTCATCTTGCTCTACTTCTTCGACATTCATTGCCTCCTCATCAGGAAAATATGTTTTTAACGGCTCATATTCATCATACACTAGGTTTTCTGCTAGATGATCTGCAAGTGCTTACGCCTCCATTGTAGTACGTGTTACATAGATGATGTCAAACTCTGTGAGCAGAATTTGCCATTTAGCAAGTCTTCCTGTAGGCATAGGCTTCTGAAATATATACTTTAACGGATCCAACCGTGATATCAAATATGTGGTATAAGCTGATAGGTAATGTTTCAGCTTTTGAGCAACCCAGGTTAGAGCACAACACGTTCTTTCCAACTGTGTGTATTTCACATCGTAAGATGTGAACTTTTTACTGAGGTAATATATTGCCTGCTCTTTCTTTCCCATCTCATCATGCTGCCCCAGTACGTAGCCAAAAGAATTATCTTGCACAGTCAAATACAAGATCAGAGGTCTTCCCGGTTCTGGAGGAACTAATACTGGAGGATTGGCCAAATATTCCTTTATCTTGTCAAAGGCCTCTTGGCATTCATCAGTCCAATTTACCGCAGCATCCTTCTTCAGCAGTTTGAAAATGGGCTCACATGTTAACGTTAATTGAGCAATGAACCTGCTGATATAATTCAATCTGCCCAATAAACTCATCACTTCTTTCTTATTCTTCGGCGGAGGCAAATTCTGGATTGCTTTTATCTTTGACGGATCCAATTCAATACCACACCGGCTTACTATAAACCCCAGTAACTTTCCTGAAGACACCCCGAAAGCACATTTTGCTGAATTGATCTTGAGATTATATCTTCGGAGTCTCTGGAAAAACTTTCTCAAATCTTTGACATGGTCACATTGCTTTTTGGACTTAATGATGACATCGTCCACGTATACTTCTATTTCTTGGTGCATCATGTCATGGAACATAGTGATCATCGCCCTTATATATGCAGCCCCGGCATTCTTCAACCCAAACGGCATTACCCTGTAACAATATGTTCCACAAGGCGTGATAAAGGCTGTCTTTTTGGCATCTTCTTCGTACATTATGATCTGATGATAACCCGCATAACAGTCCACAAAAGAGCCAATTTCATGCTTGGCGCAATTGTCAATTAGTATATGGATATTTGGCAATGGAAAATCATCCTTTGGACTAGCTTTATTAAGGTCCATGTAATCAACCCACGCCCTGGTTTTTTCATCCTTATTCGGAACTGGCACAATATTAGCTAACGAGGTGGGATATTTAGTGACCCGTATGACCTTCACCTCGAATTTCTTATTAACTTCTTCTTTTATTTTCATACTGATGTCCATTTTAAACTTTCTTAGCTTCTATTTACCATCCGGAATTCCGGATAAATGGGCAATTTATGTACTGCCAGATCAGTTCTGAGTCCGGGCATTTCAACATAGGACCAAGCAAATATGTCCTTATATTCATGTAACAACTTGATTAGATTTTCTCTGATGGATTCCTCTAAATGCACACTGATCTTTGTTTCCAGGACATTCTCCTCACTTCCCAAATTAATAGATTCTGTCTCATTTATGTTTGGCTTGGGTTTCTCCTCATAATGATTCAAATCTTTACTGATTTCCTCCAGTATTTCCTCATCCTCATATTCTACTTCATGTTCATTTTCAATTTCCTGTATAACTATTCGATTATCAAGACTGGACCGGGAATCCTTCATGCATGACATTGGAATCAGCAAATATTGAACTGTACAAAAGAAGAAAAATAAAATAAGGCAAAAATGGAAGAAAGAAAGAAATTGCATTTCATTGATTTTTCAAAAAGGTAACAAACATTGGATACATTTGTTTTTGATGGGGTGTGGGATTACAAAACAAGACAACTTTTGGGGAAATAGAGTATTTAATGCTAACCACCACAGCTCCCTCCTTATCGGAAGAGGAGTAGCTTCCCAGTTATTAAGCGCAATGCAGGGTCCCATGAACTGAACTTCCATTTTACTCATTCCCTCACCCATCTCCAATATATTCACATCTTCAAATAGCATCTTGAACCTTGCTAGGAATTCAGCATCCGGTTTTATTTCAGCGCGACTTGGCATAACAGTCGCCAAATATCTTCGTGTACCAAGCCTAGTAAAGGAATCAGATAGTTTTGGAATAGGTTTTGGGAGGGACCAATTTTTCTTCTTCATTTTCTTGGCTTTTTGGATATCGGCAACGGTTGGCTCGAAACCCAGACCAAAAGTGTCATTACTTCCCGGCAAGTGGATGGGTTGTGTTATACCTTGTAGAGTTACCCCTAAGCCTTTCCCCGGTGCAAACCCATTTCTTATAATTTCCTTGGCTACCATCACTGTTGTAGGAGCCACTATGGGAATCGGCATGTTCTCCCCTTCGGATATTTTATTTACCACCACAGCGTCCATGACTTGATATACCCACGGGCCCTTATCTCCTTCAGTTTCTTCGAACGGCGTGATAGTATTATAGATATTATCTTCTCCATGCCCTATGATCTCCTGTTGTTCCCATTCGAATTTACCATCTGATGCAGAGAGGATGGCACTGCTTTCGCTGCTTAGATCCACGGACGTCCCAATAAAAGATTGTATGAAACAGCAATATCTAGCACTTAGAACTCCATAGTGAAGTCTACCAGTCAAACAGTAATCTTCAGTACTATATCCCCTACAGTATTCTTGCAACCTCCATCAAAGCCCCGTACACATACGTTGTTCCGATGAATTCTATTAGGATTGACATTCAGCTTTCCCAAGGTTGAGAGTGGGCAAATATTGGCACTTGACACGTTGTCCACCAGAACACGGGTAACTACACATTCTTCACACTTGACTGTGAGATATAGGGCTTTGTTATGCTCCGTTCCTTCAAGCGGCAACTCATTATCTGAAAATGTTATCTTGTTTGTCTCAAAGATCTTATTCGTGATTTTCTCCAAATGGCATACTGAAATCTTCTCAGGCACATGTGCTTTATTCAAAATTTTCATCAACGCCTCTTCAGAATGAATTAGCAGTGATAATAATGAAATCTGCGCGGGCGTTTTTCTCAATTGCTCCACTATTGAGTAGTCTTGAGCCTTTATCTTTTTCAATAACTCTTCTGCTTCCTCTTCAATAACTGCCTTATTCACATGAGTCGGGTTCTCCTTTACCACTTTTGTCTTTCTTAACTCTTCCGGGGCAAAGCATCGCCTAGAGCGAGTTAGGCCATGTGTTTCACTGACTTCTCATTTAACCTCCTTCCCTTTGTACATCACTGTAACATTATTATAGTTCCACGGTATAGCCCTGGCATTGACGACTGGCATCTGCACCACCGGTTTGATAACCACAGGTTCCACATAAGCTCCCTTCACGGCCAACAAAGGCTTAGCTCCCGGAACTACTACTTTCACAGGCTCAACCACTGATGGTTTCTTCATTGGTAACTCAGCTGATGCTTTCTCCTTTTCAACTTCCCCTTCTAACTTGTTATTAGCTTTAATCATCATCACTGATTGAGAAGGTTTCATACTGCTCTCTCTCTGCTCCAACTCTGTCATGTGCATCTCATGATGGGTTGGCAATGTATTCTGTGTGATATTGGGAGTTTTCGGAGCTTCCACCTCGATCCTCCGAGTATCAATAAGCTCTTGTATGGCGAAATTTAAATGTCAACACTTTTCTGTATCATGTCCCGGCGCCCCAGAACAATACTCACATCGGACTGATTGGTCTAGATTTCTCGGTGGTGGGTTTGGAATTTTTGGCTCAATAGGGCTTAACATCCCTAGCTCCCTCAAGCGGTGAAAAAGACTGGTATATGACTCACCTAACGGAGTAAATGTTTTCTTTCTTTGGGTTCTATCTCCTCTTACTTCTGGATTTGGACGGAAATTGGGTCAATTTGGATTTTTGTATATTTTGGAAGGCGGGTAGTTATTTTGTGTGTGGTAGACATTTTGTGGAGCTGGGGTACGCCATACATATGGAGGTGGTGGGTAATATTGAGCATGTGGAATAGAAAAATGTGGAGTGGTGGGAGGATAATATGGTGGAGGTGGATTGGAAGGTGTTGGTGGATATGGTTTGTATGGGAGAGGTGGATGATGATATGTATTGAGGCCCCGAGACCATGATCTACTTTCGATGACCGCAACTTCCTCCTTCTTCTTCTTGCCAATCGATCCCCCAGTCCCAATTTGTATTGCTTGGTTTGTGGCTTAATGGCCGAATAACTCATGATCTTATCTCTTCTACAAAGCTTCCCATTTTGACTACCTCGCTAAAGGTTTTTCCAATTGCCAATACCAGGTGACCGTAGTAGGTTGGCTCCAAAGCCTGTAGAAATAATCCACCATTTCTGATTCTTTCATGGGAGGGTCTACTCGTGCAGCCTTCTCCCTCCATATGAACCCGTATTCCCGGAAACTTTCCCCGGGTTTCTTCTCTATTTTAGTTAATGATAGCCCGTCAGGGATAATCTCTAGATTGTATTGGAAATGGTTGGCAAATCATTGAGCTAGGTCATCCCAGATGAACCACCTGGTATGATCCTGTCGAGTATACCATTCCAGCGCTTAACCACTTAAGCTCTGGCTAAAATAAGCCATAAGTAACTCGTCTCTTCCCCCTGCTCCGCGCATTTTACTACAGTAACCCCTCAGATGGGCTATTGGATCCCGTAACCGTCATACATATCAAACTTGGGTAGCTTAAACCCAGCCGGGAGCTGTACCTCCGGAAACAAGCATAAATATTTATACGCAACACTCACTTGGCCTCCTAGCCCTTGTATGTTACGGAAGGATTGTTCAAGATTTTCATCTTATGGGCCATCTCTTCCTGTTCAAAATTTCTGACAGGCTTTCCCTCTTCTGTCATGTCTATTAGCGGTGTGTAGGAGTCATGTTGCTAGAATGTTGGCTCTGGTGGATAATAATGAGTGTCCTGAACATGGAACACAGCTTCGCTAAGATTTGTGTAGAGCAGAAGGTGGCGATGCCACGTATACTGGAGCGACCTGAGGTGGGGGTTGTGGAACTTGTTTGGACAATGTTGGTGGTGCTTGTGAAGTTGTAGCATAGTAATGTTGGTGTCAAGACCCAGATTTTCCCCCGTCATCGGGATCGTGATGGCGCCTACTCGTGGTAGCTAGGCAAGCCAATTCATTCAACATTTTCCTATTCATACTATCATTTTTGTTCTCATTTTCAACAACAAGAAATAATTACTCAATTTGTTAAGTGCGGAAGTCTTTCTAAATAGAGATGAATAATAATAATGTAAAACAACTGATAAAATCCTCTACCTAAGATGTGGAGTCACCAACTCACGAACTACTAAGGAATACTACACATAATGGTCTGAAAGAAAATAATAAACATCTGTCTTTCTCGGAACAATGAGACCACAGCAATAAACATAAATAAATAGAAGAGACGTCGGGCCTGTAGATGCCTGCAAGCTACCTCGGTCTCGAAATGCTCAAAAATTCCACAAGTACTCTACTGCTGCTGCTGCTCCTGCTCGAAACATGGACCTCTGCAAAAACGCACAGAAATACAGTATCAGCAAAATCCGACCCTATGTGATGGTAAGTGCCTGGCCTATCCCGGCGAAGTAGTGACAAGCCTAGGACCAGACACTTACATAAACCTGTACAGTTCTATATATGTACATACCATAAAATAACAGGATTATCAAGTAACACGATTAACAAAGAAGTATCATATTGGGGAAACAAATGAGAGTGAAATAAAAATAGCTATTATCAAAACAAGGAAATTTCAAATAGTTGCACGGCATCACCCTTCGTGCTTTTACTCTCATTCTCACATCCATGGCACGGCATGATCCTTCATGCATGGTCCAAATAACAATGGCACGGAATGTTCCTTCGTGCATAATCAATATCACAAGGCACGTCATTACCCTTCGTGCATAATCAATAAAACAAGGCACGGCATTACCCTTCGTGCATAATCAATAAAACAAGGCACGGCATGATCCTTCGTGCATAATCAATAAAACAAGGCACGACATCACCCTTCGTGCATTATCACTCTTCCTCACCCAAACAACAATTACAGTTAAGGGCAAAAGAATGAAACAAATAATAAGAACCGTCCCAGCAAGGGACACAACATTTATCACAGTAAAGTCCCGGCAAGGGAAACAATATTCAACTTCAAAATAAAGTCCCAGCAAGGGAAAACAATAATCAACTTCACAACCCGGCAAGGGTTCAAGATTATGTCTTAAAAACAACCCACAATATATGTCAAGAAACGACTCACGGTCATGCTAGACGCCAGTGTATGGATGCTCGTCACCACAGCCCATACACCGCACTCGATCACATAGCAATTAGCACATTAATCCGATTCCCTCAAGCTAGGATAGATCAAACACTTACCTCTAAGCCTTGAAGTCCAATTATCCGTCAATTATAGCTTTACCTCGAATTTCAGCCTTCAGCTTGCTCGAATCTAATCACAATTGGTTCAATTACTTTAATAAATACTATATAAATTGGTTTGGATGCTTAAAACGGTTTTCTCAAAGTTTAACCCAAAATTTCCCAAAACGCCCCTAAGTTCTACCCAAAAATAAGAATTTCCACCATCAAAACCTTTGATTTCTCTTGAAAACATGTTTTATGATGTTAGGAATTGAAAGAATTAAGTAAAAAGTGACTTACAAGTGTTTTGGAGTGATTTTGCTCTTAGAGAATCGTGTGTGGTGTGTTGGGTTTTGAATGAATGAAGAAAAGAGGTGTAGAATTCGTTTAAGTATCAGATTGCACAACTGCGGATACGGGAATTGCGAACATAGCAGGTTTTTGACTGAGGCCCTCGCATTTGCAATAATCCGTTCGCATTTGCAAACTTGGCTCAAAACTGGGACCTCCGCATTTGCGACATTTTAGTCGCATTTGCGAACATGGGTTATTCACTGAAGGCCTCGCATTTGCGAGGTATAATTCGCATTTGCGAACCCATGCATTCCCCTACCATTTTCGCATTTGCGAAGATTGGTTCGCATTTGCGAACCAAGGCTAATCTGAGTCTTCTCGCAATTGCGAGTACTTCTTCGCAATTGCGAAGATACCAGCTGGGTGAACATACCAGCTGTGTTATTTTCAAAATCTACTCCAACGACCTATCAAATCTCTACCCGAGCCCTCGGGTTCCAAACCAAACATGCACACACCTTCAAAAACATATTACAAACTTGCTCGCGCGATCAAATCGCCAATATAATATCATTTTCATCAAATCAAGCCTCAAGTTCATGATTTCCTTCCTTTAACTTCATAAACTTTATTTTGGAACTCAAGGTTCAAAACACATCAAATGTCGTCAAACTTTGCAAGAAGTACTTAAATAATATTTAAGACTTGTACCGGGCGTCGGAACCAAAATACGAGCCCGATACCATGGTCACTTAATCAATTTTCATTTAATAATTTTTGCAAAAACAATTTAACAGAAAAATTCATATCTTGGGCTCTAGGCCTCAGAATTCGACTCCAGACACATGTTCGAGCCCCATACTTTCCTATGGACCTTCCGGGACCGTCTGACCTCGAGTTCGGCTCCATTTACCAAAAATGTTGACCGAAGTCAACTATATCAATATTAATATCAATTTTCTTCAAATGTTTCATAAAATTCACATATTCTAGCACAAAATCTTTCCGGCTACATGCCCGGACTATGGATGTAAATTAATACAACATAAAATGAGGTTTTCAAGGCCTCGAGAGCATAGGGCAAATGAGAAAAACAGATGATGACCCTTTGGGTCTTCACATCCTCCACCTTTAAAACAACCATTTGTCCTGGAACGGACAAGAGAAGGAAGTACGTGAGTCGGGGAACAAATGTGGGTAACGGCTCCACATATCAGACTCGGACTCCCAGGTTGATGCCTCAGGAGGCTGACCTCTCCACTGAACACGCATAAAAGGAATACTCTTCAACCTCAACTGTCGAACCGGCCGGTCTAGAATGGCCACCGGCTCCTCCTCGTAAGATAAGTCATTGTCCAATTGGACAGTACTGAAGTCTAACACATGTGTGGGATCACCGTGGTACCTCCGAAGCATAGTTAAGTGAAAAACTAGATGTACGGCTTATAAGCTAGGTGGCAGTGCTAGTCTGTAAGCCACCTCTCCCACTCGGTTTAGAATCTCAAATGGACCAATATACCTAGGACTGAGCTTGCCCTTCTTTCCGAACCTCAGCACGCCGTTCATAGGCAATACCCGGAGCAATACCCGCTCACCAACCATGAAATCTACATCTCGGACCTTACGATCCGCATAAGTCTTCTGTCTAGACTGAGCTGAACGCAATCTCTCCTGGATAGTCTTGACCTTTTTCTAAGGCCTCCTGAACTAAGTCTGTACCCAGCAAACGAGCCTCTCCCGGCTCGAACCATCCGACCGGAGACCGACATCGCCTACCATACAATGCCTCATATGGAGCCAACTGAATGCTAGACTGGTAGTTGTTATTGTAGGTGAACTCTGCCAATGGCAGAAACTGGTCCTACGAGCCCCTAAAATCTATGACATAGGCTCGGAGCATATCCTCTAGGATCTGAATAGTCCTCTCGGACTTACCGTCCGTCTGAGGATAAAAAGTTGTACTCAACTGAACCTGGGTGCCTAACTCCTACTGGACCGCTCTCCAAAAATGCAAGGTAAACTGCGTACCCCGATCTGAAATAATAGAAATCGGCACCCCATAAAGACGAACAATCTCCCTAATGTAAATCTCTGCTAACTTCTCCGATGAGTAAGAGACGGATACTGGAATGAAGTGTGCTGACTTGGTCAGCCTATCAACAATGACTAGTATCAAATATCCTTTGAGTCAAAAGAAGTCCAGTAATGAAATCCATTGTAATCTACTCCCATTTCCACTCGGGAATTTCAATTCTCTGTAATACACCACCCGGCCTCTGGTCCTCATATTTCACCTGCTGACAGTTTAGACATCGAGCAACATATGCAATGATTTCCTTCTTTATCCTGCGCCACCGATAGTGCTTCTGTAAGTCCTGATACATCTTCGCGGCGCCCGGGTGAATAGTATACTGCAAACTGTGGGCCTCCACTAAGATTAACTCTCGAATCCCTTCCATATTGGGCACACAAACTCGCCCCTACAATATCAATACTCCGTTATCATCTAGAGTTACCTTCGTGGCACCTCCCCACTGTACAGTATCCCTCAAGTCACGCAAATAGGCATCATCAAATTGCCTCTCACGGATACGCTCTAATAGAGAAGAACGAGCGACCGTGCAGGCTAACACCCTGCTAGGCTCAGAAATGTCTAGTCTCACGAGCCGATTGGCTAAGGCCTGGACATCTAGAGCAAGTGGTCTCTGACTGACCGGAATGTACGCGAGACTACCCATGCTGGCAGACTTACTACTCAACACATCGGCCACCATATTGGCCTTACCTGGGTGATATAGGATAGTGGCATCATAGTCTTTCTGCAACTTTAACCATCTCCTCTGTCGCAAATTCAACTCCTTTTGCTTGAATAAATACTGTAGGCTATTGTGATCCGTGTACACCTCGCACGCCACACCGTATAGATAATGCCTCAAGATTTTTAAGGCATGAACCAATGCTTCCAGCTCAAGATCATGAACCGGATAATTCTTCTCATGGATTTTCAACTATCTCAAAGCATAAGCGATAACCTATCCATCCTGCATTAATACCGCTCCAAGCCCAGTACGGGATGCATCACAGTAAACTGTGTAAGGCCCTGCACCTGTAAGTAATATCAACACGGTTACTGTAGTCAAGGTTGTCTTAAGCTTCTGAAAGCTCGCCTCACACTCATCTGACCACTTGAACTGGGCACCCTTCTGGGTCAACCTGGTCATCGGGGCTGCAATAGAAGAGAATCCCTCTACAAATCGACGGTAGTAACCTGCTAACCCCAAGAAACTCCGGATCTCGATCATTGAAGCTGGTCGAGGCCAATTCTGGACTGCCTCAATCTTCTTTGGGTCCACCTGAATACCTTCCACTGATACGATATGACCCATAAATGCCACTGAACTCAACCAGAACTCACATTTCGAAAATTTGGCATATAGCTGATTATCCTTCAAAGTCTGAAGAACCACTCTGAGGTACTGCTCGTGCCCTTCCTTCTTCTTCACAAATAACACAGGTGCACCCAGGGAGAAATACTGGGCCTGATAAAGCCCTTTTCTAGAAGGTCTTGCAACTGATCTTTTAACTCCTTTAAACTCCGGTAGGGCCATACGATAGGTTGGAGTAGAGATATGCTGAGTGCTCGGTGCCAGATCGATACAGAAATCAATATCCCTGTCGGGTGGCATGCCCGAAAAGTAAAAAAGAGAAAACCCCAGGAAACTCCCGTACAATAGGAACTGGATCAATAGAAGGAATTTCCGTGCTGGAATCACGAACATATGCCAAATAAGCTAGACACCCCTTTTCGACCATGCGTCGAGCCTTAACATAGGAAATAACAGTGCGAACAGAGTGGCCTGAGGTCCCTCTCCACTCTAGTCGGGGTGATTCTGGCAAGGCCAAGGTCACTGTCTTGGCATGACAGTCTAAGATAGCATGATACGGTGACAACCAGTCCATCCAAAATATGACATCGAAATCCACCATGTCTAATAGCAATAAATCAACACGGGTCTCAAGACCCTCGAATATAACTACGCACGAATAATGCACCCGGTTGACTACTACAGAGTCACCCACCGGTGTAGACACATAAACTGGAATATCCAGGGCATAGCTAGGCACGGCCAGGTATGGTGCAAAGTAGGAAGACACATATGAATATGTAGACCCAGGGTCAAATAATACTGAAGCACCTCTGTCACAAACAAGAATGGTACCTGTAATCACAGCATCGATGCCTCTACCTCTCGCCTAGCTGGTAAAGCATAAAATAGGGGATCAGCACCTCCCCTCTGAGCTATGTCTCTGGGATGGTCATCCACTGGCTGCCCTCTAACTCTGGCGGGATGGTCTCCACCTCTATGGTCTTGACCTCCACCTCTATGATCTCTAACCCCGCCTCTGGCTGGCTGGGCAGGCTGTGGGTCAGTTGGGGCCTGAATCATAGGACGAGGACCCCGCTGTTGAGTATTGCCCGTTGCTCAAAGGCAAAACCTGACAAGATGACCTGGGTCACCACAACCGTAACAACATTTAGGCTGATGGTGCTGCTGGCCCTGATGACCTGAATGGCCCCCACGAACACTCTAAAGAGGCTGAATAATAATGGGAGGCTGATCTGAATACTACTCACAAACCCCACGATCACCTGGACCACCATGCAAAGCCTGGAGGGCTGACTGAAAAGGCCTCGAAGACTGGCCCGTATCATAAGAATCCCTGCCTCCAGAAGAAGTACCACTAAATCAGCCGGAATGGCGAGGCCTCTTGTATGAAGGATAACCACCTCCCCGAGCAAGCGCCATCTCAACTCCACAAGCTACATTAGCTGCCTCCTGAAAAGATATATCAGTCTCCACTCCCATAGCCATCTGAAGTCGAATCGGCTGATTTAGCCCATCTATAAACCTGCGGACTCTCTCCCGATTTGTGGGGAGTATCACAACCACATGACGTGCCATATCAAAAAACCTCGTCTTATACTGGGTAACAGTCATAGTGCCCTGCTGGAGGTGCTCAAACTACCTTCGAAGTGCCTCCCGCTGGGTAATAGAGAGAAACTTCTCCAGAAATAACTCTGCAAATTGGTCCCATGTTAAAGCCGGCGACCCTGCTGGTCGAGTCAAGCAGTAATCTCTCCACCAAGTCTTGGCAAATCCTGAAAGCCTGATTGTGCAGAAATCAACTCCATTGGATTACACTATACCCATAGTCTTGAGAATCTCATGGCAACTGAATAAGAAGTCATGGGGATCCTCTGATGTGGCGCCGCTGAAAGTAGTGGTAAACAGCTTGGAGAACCGATCAAGTCTCCATAGAGAATCAGAAGTCATGGTCGCTCCATCTCCAGCCTGAGTTGTGGTGCCTGACTGAGTGGCCACAACTGGCTGAACCACTGGTGCCTGAGGCTGGGGAGCTACTGGCTCCGGAGTACATGCAATAGGAGTCTGGACCCCTCCTCCAGCCTGAGAAGTGGCTGGTGCAGCTGGTAATAAGCTTGCTCTGGCAACACCGTCCATAAAACCCGATATTCTAACCAGAGCCTCCCGAAGATTCGGGGTAAATAAGACCTCCATTGGGAGCTTAGCTAGGCCCACTGGAGCTGTTGGGGCTGGAACCTCCTCACCAATCTCAACATAAGGCTCCACCTCTGAAATTGCTGCCTGGGCTAAGCTCTGCCCCTACCACGGCCTCTGACACGGCCTTGGCCCCTACCCCTCACGGGAGCTGCCTGGGGCTCAGGCTGCTGATCAGCGGATAAAGAAGCGCGTGTCCTCACCATCTGCGAAGGGACAGAGTAGAAATTCAATCAGTATTTGGGGAAAAAATCGCACGATAAGAAGGAACAAATGAGAGACTTTTTCCTAACTCAATCGACTCTGGAGGACAAGTACAGACGTCTCCATACTACCCCTCCAACTCTACTAAGCTTGTTCGTGAGTGGTGAGACCTATGTAACCTAGAGCATTAATACCAACTTGTCACGACACGGATTTTACCCCGTCATCGGGATCGTGATGGCGCCTACTCGTGGTAGCTAGGCAAGCTAATTCATTCAACATTTTCATGTTCATACTATCATTTTTGTTCTCATTTTCAACAACAAGAAATAATTACTCAATTTGTTAAGTGCGGAAGTCTTTCTAAATAGAGATGAATAATAATAATGTAAAACAACTGATGAAATCCTCAACCCAAGATGTGGAGTCACCAACTCACGAACTACTAAGGAATACTACACATAATGGTCTGAAAGAAAATAATAAACATTTGTCTGTCTCGGAACAATGAGACCACAGCAATAAACATAAATAAATAGAAGAGACGCCGGGTTTGCGGACGCCTGCAAGCTACCTCAATCTCGAAATGCTCAGAAATCCCACAAGTACTCTACTCTACTGCTGCTGCTGCTCCTGCTCGAAACCTGGACCTGTGCAAAAATGCACATAAGTGCAGTATCAGCATAATCCGACCCCATGTGCTGGTAAGTGCCTGGCCTATCCCGGCGAAGTAGTGACAAGCCTAGGACCAGACACTCACATAAACCTGTGCAGTTCTATATATGTACATACCATAAAATAACAGGATTATCAAGTAACACGATTAACAAAGAAGTATCATATTGGGGAAACACAATCAGCAACATATAATAAATCAGAAAAGGGAATCAAAATGAAATAAAATAGCTATTATCAAAACAAGGAAATTTCAAATAGTTGCATGACATCAGCCTTCGTGCTTTTACTCTCATCCTCACATCCATGGCACGACATGATCCTTCGTGCATGGTCCAAATAATAACGGAACGGAATGTTCCTTCGTGCATAATCAATATCACAAGGCACGGCATGATCCTTCGTGCATAATCAATAACAAGGCACGGCATTGACCTTCGGGCATAATCAATAAAACAAGGCAAGACATTACCCTTCGCGCATAATCAATAAAAGAGGACACGACATGATCCTTCGTGCATAATCAATAAAACAAGGCACGGCATCACCCTTCGTGCATTATCACTCTTCATCACCCAACCAACAATCACAGTTAAGGGCAAAAGAATGAAACAAATAATATGAATCGTCTCGGCAAGGGACACAATATTTATCATAGTAAAGTCCCGGCAAGGGAAACAATATTCAACTTCACAATAAAGTCCCGGCAAGGGAAAATAATAATCAACTTCACAACCCAGCAAGGGTTCAAGATTATGTCTTAAAAACATCCCACAATATATGTCAACAAACGACTCACGGTCATGCTAGATGCCACAGCCCATACACCGCACTCGATCACATAGCAATTAGCACATTAATCCTATTCCCTCAAGCAAGGATAGATCAGACACTTACCTCTAAGCCTTGAAGTCCAATTATCCTTCAATTATAGCTTTACCTCGAATTTCAGCTTTTAACTTGCTCGAATCTAATCACAATTTGTTCAATTACTTTAATAAATACTATATAAATTGGTTTGGATGCTTAAAATGGTTTTCTCAAAGTTTAACCCAAAATTTCCCAAAATTCCCCTGGTACCACGTGGTCAGAACTCGGGGTTCAGACCAAAATCTGGTTACCCATTCCCTCACGAGTTCAATTATATGATTTGTTTCGAAATCGATCCTCAAATCGAGGTCTAATTCCCCAATTCATGAAAAACCTAGGTTCTACCCAAAAACAAGAATTTTCACCATGAAAACCTTTGATTTCTCTTGAAAAACATGTTTGATGATGTTAGGAATTGAAAGAATTAAGTAAAAAATAACTTACAAGTGTTTTGGAGTGATTTTGCTCTTGGAGAATCGTGTGTGGTGTGTTGGGTTTTGAAAGAATGAAGAAAAGAAGTGTAAAATTCGTTTAAGTATCAGATTGCACAGCTACGGATATGAGAATTGCGAACATTAATTTGTTCGCAATTGCGAACATAGCAGTTTTTTTACTGAGGCCCTCGCATTTGCGATAATCCGTTCGCATTTACGAACTTGGCTCAAAACTGGGACCTCCGCATTTGTGACATTTTAGTCGCATTTGCGAACATGAGTTGTTCACTGAAGGCCTCACATTTGCGAGGTATAATTCGCATTTGCGAACCCATGCGTTCCCCTGCCATCTTCGCACGCAAAGATTGGTTCGCATTTGCGAACCAAGGCTAATCTGAGTCTTCTCACAATTGCGAGTATTTCTTCGCAATTGCGAAGATACCAGCTGGGTGAAAATACCAGCTGTGTTATTTTCAAAATCTGCTCCAACGACCTATCAAATCTCTACCCAAGCCCTCGGGTTCCAAACCAAACATGCACACAACTTCAAAAACATATTACAAACTTGCTCGCGCGATCAAATCGCCAATATAACATCGTTTTCATCAAATCAAGCCTCAAGTTCATGATTTCTTCCTTTAACTTCATAAACTTTCAATTTTGGAACTCAAGGTTCAAAACACATCAAACGACGTTCAAATGTCGTCAAACTTTGCAGGAAGTACTTAAATAATATTTAAGACTCGTACCGGGCGTCGGAACCAAAATACAAGCCCGATACCATGTTCACTTAATCAATTTTCATTTAATAATTTCAGCAAAAACAACTTAACAGAAAAATTCATATCTTGGGCTCTAGGCCTCAGAATTCGACTCCGGACGCATGCCCAAGCCCCATATTTTCTAACGGGCCTTCCGGGACCGTCCGACCTCGGGTCCAGGTCCGTTTACCAAAAATGTCGACCGAAGTCAACTATATCAATATTAATATCAATTTTCTTCAAATCTTTCTTAGAATTCACATATTCTAGCACAAAATCTTTCCGGCTACACGCCCAGACTATGCACGTAAATCAAGACAACATAAAATGAGGTTTTCAAGGCCTCGAGAGCATAGGGAAAATGAGGAAAATAGGTGATGACCGTTTGGGTCGTCACAGTTGGTTGGTTGGGTATGTGGAGGATGAATTCATAGTGGGTGGTTCAGGATTTGGGTTTGTAGGAGGGACATATGCTGGGTTAGCTGGATAGGAAGGCAAAGGTTGACCCCTAGACCAGGCCTGGTACATCTCCGACATTTGCTGTCTTAATTTGTACATCTCGTCTTTCATACTAGCTAAGTCCGCAACTTCTTCCTCCTGTACCTGGTCCATAATGGTGGGCTCAGTCTCCTGAGTCACTGCTTTAGTCATAGCTTTTGAGCATGTATTGTAGCTGTGATGTGCCAGAATGCTAGTTGCCAACCGAAAATCTGATACTCGTCAACAATAAAACTCGTTAATAGTTAGCTCATAAGGGGTAAAACATCATAATTAAGAATCACAACTTTTGCCTTAGTCATTATGCATCATCCCAGCATTTATTCCTCCTTGAACCACCGTTTTTCTTTTCACTTCTGTTTTCATTGCTTTTCTATTTGTTTCTTTTCCTTGTTTTCTACTTTTCCATTTCTCTCTTTTTTTTTTTTTTTTTTGCTTTTTCATTCCTACATGTTTGCCTATCGCCTAGACAATTTGTATAAAATGGAAGAAAAAACAACAACTTCTTTTTGAATTTTTCATTGATACTTAAAACATCGGTTACAAATGATGTTGTACTACAAATGCAGAAGAAAAATACAGATACAAAATGCATGCCCTATGAATACATTAAAGCTCCTAGTGCCCGCGAGACATCGTTCGGTATTGCCGCGGGCCTATATGCTAATCCACTTTGGAGTTTATCCAGGTCGGTCATTACTTGCTTTACAAAGAACTTTACTGCTGATGTGAATGTTTATTGGGACATATCTTCACATAATTGGCATTTCCTTGTGATGTACTGAGCAATGTTGACGATTCTTTCCCTGATGACCATTTTTTCCTGAAGCAGCCTACCAATCTATTTGGCATGAGCGTCTAAGGTTTGTTGGTTCTCTTTTTGTAGTTGTTGTAGCTCCAACTCTAATCGAACCATTGCCATGTAGCAATGTTCTCTCTCTACTTAGAACTCTTTGGTTTGTTTGCTACTTTTGACTTCGGCTATAATGATTTTCTTTCTCAATCGGGCTACCTCAACCTTGTGTTCATCTTGTAATTGCTGAACCATTCTAACTCTTTCCTCAGCATTTCTGGCCAGTTGTTTCCGAACCCCGACTAACTCCTTTTCAGCTTTATCAAGATCAAAGCTATAGTCATTCACTTTACACCGAAGATTTTCAATCAATTGCTCATCTCGGGCTAGGCAAACTGGGGTTTCGGCTGCGGTTTTCATCTTTGCAATTTAAGCCTTCAAAATTTCATTCTCTTTTCTCAGCTGCTTTTTTTCTCCTTCATCAAATGCCGGTTATAAGCTGCTCTCGAATTTGAGGTCTTGGAATTGTTTCTCTAACAAGCAGATTCTGGCTCTGTACTCATTTTCTCTGGCCACCCAATCTTTGTGTCCTTAGACTGCTCGGCCAATTCTTGGATGTGGGGCCTTTTTGTTGGTCTATCATGCTCGATATCCCGGCGATACCATGCCGCATACCCTGGTGATACTTCCCCTTGAGCTCGGTTTCCCACACAAGTGTCTACCTTCAAGCATTGGCATTTATTCCAAATCTATCGAATCTTTGCTTCCGAGAATTGTCCGTCCGGACTGATTTCTACGGCTTGTAGGCTGAGGTCCCCATCTTTTGGTATAACCTGATATCTCCTAAGCTGCCGTAGTACCCTGTACGGCGCATAAGGCTAAACGCTTTTAAGACCCATTATCAAGAAATGCAACCTTTCTGTTGGCATGTACATTACCTCGTTGAGGGGCAACCATCCGTATGCCCAATCAATTTGGCTAACAGTCAACGATCGCAAGTATATAATCCAAGCTTTTGCTCCTTCTGGCAGCTTAACTTCTTTTGTTCTCATATAGAACTCTTCAATGCACGTCTTTTCAGATGACCTGTAACTCGAGAACGGAGGGTGACGACACAAATGTTCTATCAACCATATCTGGAGAATCAAATTGCATCCCTCAAAGAATTCATGCCCTGCTTTACAAGATGTGAGGGCACAGAAGATGTCAGTTGCAATCATCGGCGCCAGTGTGCTATTATCTAGCACAAGAAGAGTGCTGGTAACCCCGGCAACCCTTATATCAATATTTCCATCTTTCCTCGGGAATATGACTAATCCCAGGAATGCCACTATAAAGGCAAATCGCCTATGCTCTTCCCACTTGACTCGGTTAGATTTACTGCAGAGCTTGTTCGTAGGGTCATTAAATCCCCCAATATGACCATATCTGCGGTAGATGAAACTTAAAGTACAAAATCCATGAGCCAAGTCTTCATTATGAACGTTCCTAGCGATTTTTAGGGAATCGAGGAATCTGTGCACTGTTATTGCCCTCTAAGCCACCGGGTATTTATCCTTCAGGGGAACCTCACCTTTCCCGATATAATAATCAATTTCTTCTAATGTAGGAGTGAGCTCAAAACCTGAGAAGTTTAGAACATTATGCGCAGGATCCCAACAAGTGATGAGAGCCCGAATGATATCACCACGGGGTATTATGTCCATCAATCCAATAAGATCTTTCAAATAGCGTTTGACCCAAACCTGCCCTTCTTGACCCAGATCGTTCCACCATAGTCTCAACTCCAAAGGGATTTTATTCATTAAAGCAAAGGGTTCATTTTGTACTTTGTTCATCCTGCACATTTATTAAAGGCGATTTTATTCAGAAAAAAGGAAAAATATTTTTTTCAAAGACAATTTTCATTTTTGAAAGAATTAGCCTTTTTGGGCTATTTATTTTGAAAAGAAAAAGACATGACTTCAAAGTGGCCATTTTTGCAAAAGCAGCCTTCCGGCGTCCTTTCGGAACATTCAACCATTTCCAAAAACAGCAATCACTTTGATTTATTGAAACTGAAACTCAATATTTTTTGTCATTTGCTAAAAGGGTGGTTGGACCCGATGAGGGTTGCCTATGTATCTCACCTAGTGGCGAGAATCAAACCTACGTAGTTCGGTCAGATTGTTATGTGACCAATTATTTCAACAAATTGTTCCACCTATTTTTCAAACTTTCTTGTCAAATTTTGGCAGCGTTTCGTCTACATTTCAATATTTTATCTTCTAGATTTTCTCTTTCTTATTATTTTCAGGGATTTTGCCGGTCCGCATAATGATCCAGGACAAATAAATGCAACATATAATATGCTCGGTCTTTAATATTCCGGGTCACTTGTCCTAGACGGACTCAACCCCTGTGTTGAGTCCCCTAAGTCAGATATGATGCAAATAATCATCCTAGACCTAGATTCAATATCATGTTGTTTCATATGGTGATAGATCGTGTAAATATGCCCGGGTGTATTGGTAATTAGCAAGGTATACCTTATTCTCCTTTTCGTGTACCCGAGTAGACAACTTGATTTCTCAAGTCACCGGTTAATCCCGAATCCGAGGAAGTTGACTCTGTTTAAACAGCTCGCGCAACAAGAAATCTGGATAAGGAATTCTGTTAACCCGGGAAAAGGTGTTAGGCACTCCCAAATTATGTGGTTTTAGCACAGTCGCTCAACTGTCGTTTTTTTACTTTACTTGATTTCACTATATGCTTTTTACAACATGTGCATGTTTCATTTTTAATATTTTTATGACTTGCGGCATCGCGGAAACGTATTTCGAGTCACATCGCAACCAGTACGCCTGTGACTTTAACACGTTTCGGCTTCGTCGAGATTTAAGATTTGAGTCACATTATATGTGCACTCGTATTAAGGAATGTATATTCATAATCGTGCCTATAGCGTCTAACGGCTTTTTATACTTTATGAAAGACCGTGGAATTTGCTAAACGGTCTTCCCGAGTCTATCACTTATTATCGTTTATATGGGGGCCCCGCGTGTTTTGTTCTTATACGAGGCTCGTCCCGTTATTTTTAGTAGTCCAATCTTTGCAAATGCTATCATTTTCTATTTTTGGTTTTTCCCTAGTTATTTTAATTGTGTTATAGTTTCAGAATCATACTCAGGCCTATCATTTGTGTTTCCTAGGCCTGGATGTTCATGGGCTTGAACTTAACAAACCCATTTGCTTATCTGAGTTCCAGAAACCCAGAATATGCTAAAGTCATTATTCAGAAGCCCAAAGATAAATCCAATTAGATATAGGCCTGTACTATTTTTCAAGACCAGGCCATACGAAAGAAAAAGTAGAAAGCAGAATCGAAATTTCATGACAGATATAAAGGTACTCAACAATCAGCAGAAAAATTAACCAAATTGTTTTATTCCAAAAGAAAACAGAAGTACAAATTTAACTATATCAATTCTAAATCTCAGTTATCTATCACTAATCAAATTTGAATAACGGACTACTATTTCTCATACTTTATTAAGCACATGCTACTCAACCACGTGAGTTGAACTGTTATTAATTACTATTTGTAACTCATACTATTTTTATCATGATTATCGATTACTAATTGAATTCAAAAAATAAGCTATTTATGTCAAATATTTCAGACAGTGATATGATACTTAGCTCTGTAAATTAATTACAGATTCTATATTACACCATTTCTAATTGTTATTGATCTAATTGAGGTGAAGAAATAGACTCTAATGAAGTCGATCATATTTAACTATCACATTCTAATTCATGAAATCTAATGTGGTTATTATGCAGATTATGAAATTATTCTTAACTAGGTGAATTGATTTTAATGAGTTAACCTGTTTTTAAACTAAATTTTGTGTGATTATATCTACAAGTATTCTATACTACTATATCTATTACATTGTTCGAGTTTTGCATATATTTAACTATTACATTTTTGTTCCTATCAAATAGAGAATTAACATAAACTTCAAACTACAAAACAGATTCCAGCTGAACAACTCAACACGATTTCATTCTTCAAATAGCTGACAATTACATATCTGGGTTGAAATGTGTACCCGATTCAGCAAAGTAAAAGCTTCTAAGTCTAGGATACAAATGAATATGAAGGAAAGTCAGTGATCACAGCAGCAGAACCAATAGAGAGCAAATCACAGCAGCACAGCGAATACATAGTCGAATATAATCCTCAAGTTCAGCACATAAACAATCCAAAGAGCATACTTGAATGAAATCCAATAGAACCCAATAGCAGAGAATAACAGAAGATCCCAATTGAATTCCAAAACTGTACTCGACTATACTCAGAATTTTCTCTCTATTTGTGGTGTATCCCTCTTAATTTCAGAAAGTTCTCCGAATTTCTAGAATCCAGCCCTTTTTCAGACTTAGTTATAGCCTATTTATAGATGTTTTTGGTGAAATTTTGAGGGGGAAATTCAAAAATCTTATTATAAGTTCCCTCCCCTTAATTCTCTAATTAATTCCAGTTTGGTACCTTATTTTAGATTTGAAATGCCTTCCAGCCCTTGCTGGAAGGTTCCAGGGCATTCTTTTTGCTTCTTTTAAGGGTCTATTACTATAGTGCCCTTACTTGCTAAAGATTTTAACAGTTATGCTTTTTTATTGGGTCTGTTTTACCCTTTATTTTATGCCTTATTGCAGAAATACTAAGCTTGAATGTCTATTTTATCCCTGCAGGCTCTATTAAATCTACAATTATGCCATTTCTTATTCCTTGTATACCCATATTACTGTGTATCATTTACCCGACCTGTTAATGGTCCGGGTATCCTGAATTAGTTACTTATTTAACTGCTGGCCATTATTTATAAATTATTTAAGACTTGGCCAGCTTTAACCTTAGTTCTTTTCAGTTTTAACCTCTTTAAGAGGTAACCCTTTTTATTATTACTTAACTAATTGGAATTGGATTTGCAGGACTAGCTTGTTTATTATTTAGACTTAAATTTGCAGAATTGGCCACTCCAATGTTTCAGGAGTGGCCCAATTAATCAAATAGTCTTAACTCATTTTACTTATAGCCAGATTAGGTTACTTTTCAATAATAGCCAGTTTACTAATCATTTGTCTATTACAGCTATAACCAATACCTTAAAGCACAGTAGGATTAATCATAGTCTAACATATGAATCTATTACAAATACAGCCAACTTATGTCAATTTGCACATATAGCCACAATTAGAAATCACTTATCAATTAACCAAAACCCAAAGGGAAATTAGATAATGGTTGAATCTCAATTAACTAACTCATAATTAAAACTTAGGCATAGTTAACAACTTAGACATAAAGAAGTATATTTTCAACAAATTCATGTGTTGACTTATAGAAAAACCCTAAGAGGCTCAGTATATCAAGTATACGTAATGAATAGGATAGATGAGATAGGCTAAATGATAGAAACCCTCAGAAAGTTTATCAAACAAGAAATCAAAAGAGTATAGAAAAAGATGTATCAGTCAAAGCATGCTTAGAACAGAAGATATGTAGAAGATCAAACAATCAGAAGATATGTAGAAGATGAAAGTATAGGAAGCTAAAAACAGAAAACATACAAAGATTAACTAAAGAAAAATAAAGAAAACAACTAATCAGAGATCATACAAAAATTAACTACATAAGCAAAGAAGGCAAATAGACAAAGAAAAATATGCAAAAGATCGAAAACACAGAAGACAGGAGCAGATATACTTAGCTTAGCAGGATTGGTCTCCTATTCTCTTTATTTCTTCTTTATTTCCTTTTTCTTTTCTTTTTCTTTTTCTTTTTTTTCTTTTCCTTTTGTTTTCTTCTAGTCTCCAAGACTTCACAGACTCGAAGTCTTATTTTTCCATATTTACTCAAACAATTTTATTTTCTTGGGTTTTGGTGGTAAATGGGTGTTTATAAGTGTAAAGGGGTGTGTTTTGGGGGTGGGTCTTGTTTGGGTGTTCGCCGGAGATAGGGTTCATAGTGATATTCGAAAGGAACCAACTACGTAGGGTGAAAGATCCCCTCGTAGTGGTTATATGGTGTTATTTTGAGAGGTGGATTCAAAGATTGAAGGTCACCGGCAAAGATTTAGGTGACCGGACTTTACAGAAGTCGGGATGATTCTGGTTTTCTAAAGGTTTCTGGGTAGTCTTGGGTGAGAAAGGAAGAAAGAGTGAAGTTTGGGGTTAAGGGTGGCCAGAGACGGCCATGAATACAGGCCAGTCTCCATGAGAACGATGACTGAGATGATGAAGAAGAAAGGAGAAGGGCGGCTAAGGCTTGATGTTTTGGTTTGGTCTCTGAATAAACGAGAGACTAAGCTTAAATACTCCCTTGGGGCTGGGCGATCCTGGCCCTTGGATCACTTTTGATCAACGGCTAGGATCAGTTGACCCCATACGATGTCGTTTGGGTTTTAATGAAGAACACCTGGCCTCCGTTAGATCATTGATTTGGACGGCCAGGATTTACTCTTTCAAAACATTAGCGTTTGATTTATTTAACGAGATTCAATATTATCCGTTTGATCAGTTATTTGGACGGCCAGGATTTAGTCTTTCAAAACACCGTTGTTTTCTTTTATCAAATTGGACCGGACAGTTTCTCTTTTGGACTGATATACTTTGGGCTTGAAATTTTGGCCGAATCTATTGTATTTTATGTATTTCTTGTGTATTTAACTATTATTTTGTATTTGTCTTTTTGTATTTTATTTTTCTCTTTTTGTATTCTTTTAATTATTACTTCTCTTTTATTTTCCTATTTTTTCTAATTTTTCTGGTATTTTTATGACATTTTTGCTATTTTTCTTTAATTTTCCAATATATTTGTATTTTTTGTTAATTTTCCTTAATTTCTTTATTTTTGTGACATTTTCTAATTAACCTCTTTTTTTTATTTTTAATTTCTTATTTCAAACTATTTCAATCAAAATCACACATTTTATTCAATTAAGCACACAGTTACATATCAAAAATCTTATTTATTTTTAATATTGGAATTTATTTGCCTAGGGCAAAAATCACGTGCTCACAACAGTCCACAAACCAGAAATCCGGATAAGAGATTATGTTAACCCGGGAGAAGGTGTTAGGCATTCCCGAGTTCCGTGGTTCTATCACGGTCGCTCAACTGTCATATTCGGCTTATTTATCTAATTTTGTTAACATGCTTTAACTTATGTGCAAATTTTAACTTTCGGCCGCATTTGATATTATTATTATTATTATTTTAACAAAAGAATTGCAACGTTGCGAAAATATATCTCGAACCACATCGTACCAGTACGCTGTGATTTTTTGACACATTTTAACTTTGTTGAGACTTAGAGTTGGGTCACATAAATATGCGCCCAGAGCAACTACGCGTTGATATATTTGTGAAAGGCCATGAAAATTCGCTAAATGACACGTCCCAAATTCTAAGTACTAAATTTAATTAAGTGACGGTCATAAGTGTGCTTGCAATTTTGGGCATTAGTAAAGTTAGAATTAAGCAAACCATAATTATATTGGATCCCTTTAGTCCAAATAAATCCTTACACTCAGCATATCCCAATCCCATCTAACAAAAGTTATTGTCGATCAATTCTATTAACTAATACTTGAGATTTGACCAAAATATAGACACGGAGAAAATAAATTAATTGTTAAAAGGAAGATTATTTCATCAGATAAATTGATAACTAAGGAAATGACTCAAAACAAATAAGGAAAAGTTGGACTACTAAAGACATTAACCATATGATTTGCTAAAAGAATGACCGAACATGAAACACACTCAATAGATTAGTATTCAAACATAAAAAAAAACTAAAATAATAAAGTCACCCACAATACACCAATTAAATCAATATCAAAATGATCCAGAATATTAATTAGAAGAACAATATCAGGTTACTGGCCTCGTAACAAGTTTGCTACAGTAAACCCATGTTTATTAATCTCTTCATGTCAATCATATAAGAACTTAACAGATTTAAACAAAACTAAAGAGATCTAACAATTAACACAGGGAATCATTTCTATCTCAATGAAGCTAAAATAGCATATAACATACATTCATTTATTTATGAAACAAATGAGTAGAGTTGCGAATAGACCTCAGCAAATCTGTTTTGAAGCTCGAATGAAGGACAAATGACTCGAACAAAACCTCACCCCGGACAACGACGACCTCAATCCTCAGCTCGACCCTGTTTGCGAACCCAAATCTGGAAAATGACACTTATAAAACTCGATCGAACCTCGCTAGTTTTGTATAGCAAAAACGTTGAGGGTCGACTAGACAAGGAAGCTGGCGGGTTAGAGGTTGACGAGTTAGTCGTTTGGTTTAAGCTAGCGGACTGGTTCGCTGGAGCAGTGACAGGCGTCCATGGTCAACTTATCGATGTAACTGGCTGCTGGTCGTGGACTGGGGGCTGGTATGGGTGTTGCTGGTCACTGGATGGGGTTCGACGTTGGTTGCTGGACAGAGCTGATGGTGTGTCGTTAATGGAGGTTGCTGGTGGACGTGATGATGGAAAGCTGGTTCGTTGCTGCTGGTTGTGCGATGGACTGGAGCTGACTGGTTATGGTTTTTTTTGTAGGGTTTTTGTTAGTGTTTTCGGTTCTTTTTGCCTGAAGGAGATGACTCCACAGTGTATGTATCTCCTCCTTTCAAATTAACTCCCCCCAACCGTAGTCTCCCCTCCACCTTTTGGATATATATCAAGAAAATGTGTCAGCTTGGAGGAAAAGAAAAAGGTCCAAACTTGTGGACCCCTTCTCCAAATCCGTAAGTGAAATCAGGAAAAGGAATTGTTTCTATTTCTTTGTGGAAATTCTTTCAAGGTGGTGGGTCCCTTAGAAAATAAAAAAAAAATTATTCATTTACTTAAGAGAAGAAGAAAAAAAAATGATAAAATGGGTAAGGGATCACGTGAATTAAATTTGAAAGTTGGGCAAAAATCTACTTTCCCTATTTATGTTTCTTTCTCTCTTTTTCTTTTGTTTTGCTCCATTTATTCTTTCTTTTCTTTTAAGGATATAGTTACACAAATTATTAAAAACCTAGGGCAATAGGTGATATTAATTAAAAAAAAATCTAACTTCTATTTAGTATTCACTTATGACCAACAACTTAAATATCATACTAAACTAAGTAAAACTAATATTTTTCTAATTTTTATTTTGTGACAAAATAAAATAAAAAAGAATCAGAACTAGTTGAAATAACTATATTAGATCTAAATTGAATATTTACGCTAAAAATATAAAAAGTTTCTAGAAGAATCAGATTAAACAATTTGGTAAAGGCAAGAGTGGTGGGGCTGCAGTACGCAGAATGACTCTAGCTAGCAGCGGTTGTCTATCACGTTTGGCAAAAAAGGAACTATGTCATTTTTCAGAAGAAGAAGAGGTCAACCAAAGCCATACTTCGACTGATCATCCAACAAATTTATGTGAGGGCTAGTTTGTTCCCTAGGCTAGTGAGAACAGTGGAACAGTTGAATTGGTTTCCAGAACTTGTCTAGGTAGAACCAGAAGAATGAGGTAAAAAGGTAGTGAGAATTAGGTAACTCCAAGCTGGGGCACCATGTTCAGTTGGAGTTATGCTAAGTGCAAACTGTGATGTGTTGATTTGTACATAATTATACTTCATAAATAAAATTATTTACTTATCAAAAAAAAAAACCCAACTTTTAATTTCATTGTGTTCTATTTTAAATCTATATCTATATTATATTAAAAGCACGAAAGCCCTTAGCGAAATGTCGTTCGCCTTTTTTACCCTCCATAAATACATTTTATAATGGATAAAATTGTAAACACAAACAAATGAATTTTAGAAAAAATAAGGAAAATTAAGAAGAGACGAAGTAGTAGGAAAGTCAAACTTTTAGGTGAAATATTCGTAGGTTAAAAAAAAGAAAAAAACAAGACAATAAGTAAGAGATCCAGTATTTAATATCATTATTTAGTATGCTATTAAAGAGGTCAAATTTTCAGTAGTTAAAAAGAGGAAAAGAATTTGAGGTAAATTTCTTACATTTATTTTGTTCTCAAAATTTTGTGATAATAAACGTCTTCTAAGATTTTTATAGTGCGAAAACCTCTTGCGATTTTTACGGATTGATCAAGCCACCAATTCAAGTCTATAATTATATTGAATAATGTTCTTGTAATTTTTTATAAGTAATATATTTATATCATAAATGTATTTTGTATATTACATTAGAAAAATCTGTATTTAACATGTCTTTTTTCTATAAAAATGTAATTTATTGTTTTGAGAAAACATTCTAACAAAGAAAGAATTGCATAAAATTAGAAACATCAGCTTAAATATACATGACCAATCAAATTCACATAAAAAGATATCATTACAGTTAATAGTGTGCATGGCTAAACTACTGAGGAGATAAAATTGGCCTAATTCTCGAAGATGCTAGGAATATAATGTCATTAAAAATTTATAATTTTAGAATATAAATTCAGTTAATTTACATTTTGCTTGCAATAAAACAGAAGAAGGTCTATTATCAGTTAGATGATCTTATGTGTATTTTTTTGAACGAAATTAAGTGTCTATACTTCTCAAGAAGATTTCGAAAAAAAATAATTACATTTTCAAAAGTTTATGTACTCTCTGATGAAAGTAAAAAAAAAATAAGCATGGCAATTTCTGAAATTTTAAGTTAAAAATATTGACTAAGATAATTGAGAACTTCTATATTATTATTCATTTATTGAATTTTTGAATAAAATCAACAATCATTATTTTTCAGGAACATATATTTTTTTCCTTATACTTATTTTATAACTCAAATATAATTAGTTGTCACGACCCTAGTTCACCAATCGTGAACATGTCGTGACGGCACCCAGTCCCCACGACTAGGTAAGCCTAACACTTTGCGGAATGTACAAGTTTATGAACTTTAAACAAGAAATAGCGGAAAAAGATATAAATAGGAATGTAATCCGTGCCGCTTGGCACATACACTCGTCAACACACTGCATAAAAATACCACCAAGACCCGGAATCCCACGGGTAACACAGACTAAAAGAAATACAACTGTGGCTCTATGTGTAAAGAGTATCTAAAACAACGAAATGAAGGAAAACATCTACTAGAACTATCAGAATAGAAGGAGGGCCTCCGGATCCGCGGACGTAGCAGATCATACCTCGAGGTCTCCAAGTGTGCTGCCGATATCACCTAGTATGGGCCTGTCCTGATGTACCTGGATCTGCACAACAAAAGTGTGCAGAAGAGTAGCATGAGTACACCACGGCGGTACTCAGTAAGTGCCAAGCCTAACCTCGATGGAGTAGTGACAAGGAAGGTCAGGGCCCTACTGAGAGAACAATAATATAATGATGATAACAATAATAAGCGGTTTAAATAATAATGAATCTGAATGACGACAGTAAAGTGATTTCTGCAACCGTCTACAATGTAAGCTAGCAGCAAGTAAATAACTAAATAAAAACTCAATCAGCAAGTCAGGGACCTGTGGGAATCGAACCCACAATCCCATTGACAGTACCTCTGGGTCTCCGGGAATCGAACCCGCAGCCCATATCTCAATAAATAATCAATAACTCAGGATCTCCGGGAATCGAACCCGCAGTCCCTACCAATAACTCAAGATCTCGGGAATCGAACCCGTAGTCCCTACCAATAACTCAGGATCTCGGGAATCGAACCCGTAGTCCCTACCAATAACTCAGGATCTCGGGAATCGAACCCGTAGTCCCTACCAATAACTCAGGATCTCGGGAATCGAACCCGTAGTCCCTACCAATAACTCAGGATCTCGGGAATCGAACCCGTAGTCCCTACCAATAACTCAGGATCTCGGGAATCGAACCCGTAGTCCCTACCAATAACTCAGGATCTCGGGAATCAAACCCGTAGTCCCTACCAATATCACGCCGGGTCTCTGGGAATCGAACCCACAGCCCTGGGTCTCCGGGAATCGAACCCGCAGTCCACAAACAATATCACTCCGGGTCTCTGGGAATCGAACCCACAGCCCTGGGATCTCCGGGAATTGAACCCGCAGTCCAGAAACACATCAAATAAAGAAAACACACAGAGAGAATATAATATGTTAAATTACAACTTCATCAAAATTAGTGCCAATAATTTATCAAGAGTTCAAGTAAATCAACTAGGCAATTAAACATGTTGAATCCTAGCTAATCATGCTTTTCTAAGTAATACCGGGTAATGGTAACGCTTTTATCAGCTAAGAGCAGGAATATCACTAATCGGACAATTCAAGTAAAGTGTGTGTTACAACAACCAGCGCATGTACACGCCCGTCACCTCGCGTACAAGGCATTTAAACTATCACATAATATCCTAGGGGTGAAAGTTCCCCCACACGAGGTTAGACAAGCCACTTACCTCGACTCCGGTACAAAACCGCTAAGAGACAACCCTCTTGCCGCGAATATCCGACTCCGAGTGGCCCGAATCTAGTCAAACCAATTACACAGTATAAATAACATCGCAAGTAACTAACTACAATGATAAAATTACAGCTACGGCGCGAAAGTGGGTGAAATGACCAAAATACCCCTGAATCCATCGGCTTGGAATTAAAATATTTTTATGTTTTCAGAACCCTCGTACTCTCACGAGTCTAACCATATAAAAATCTCCCAAATCGGACCACAAATGGCCCTCCAAATCCCAAATTTAAAGTTTTTGCTCCAAGCCCTAATTTCTTACAATTTTGCTATGTTTTCATAAATTTCAAGGATGATTCTTCAATAAAATCATGTATTTAGTTCATAGGACTTACCTCTAATCAATTCTTGCAAAAACCCCTTCAATTCTCGTCCAAAAGCTCTCAAGAATGACCAAAAATGGTGGAAAAATGGGTTTGGTTCGCGGATGGAATGTTTTTAAACATTCTGCCCAGGTATTTTGTTCACTGCGATCGCGGGAAATGCTTCGCGATCGCGGAGAACAAATTCTTGGCCAAAAATTACCCTTCGCGATCGCGGGAAATGCCTCGCGATCGCGGTGAACAAGTTCCAGTTCCTCCGGACAGGCTTCAGTAAAATGGCCATAACTGTTTACACACAACTCCAAATGATGAATGGTTTGATGTTCTGGAAACTAGACACACAGGGCTATAACTTTCATTTGTTGATCATTTCCTGAATCCTTATACATTGCGAGATACAAGCTTCCAAATCCATTTATGTGTTTTAGATATCCTTCTCGGACAGCATAGAGTGTAACGTACATAACTTTTTCTACAAATTTCCAAATGAGGATTTCTTTAGCTTTCTGAAAACTAGACACGATGGGCTACAACTTTCGTTTTTGAATCACCTCAAAATACCTTTTAGATAAAAAGATATGATCTTCCAAAGTAGGGCCTGCGCGACAGAAATCTCTTCTTCGCGATCGCGAAGCCATCTACGCGATCGCGATTCATTAGTTCATTTCTCAGATTTTACTCACCGCGATCGCGACCAATACCCCGCGATCGCGTAGAGCACTGCTGTAGCCAAAAACCAGCAGTGAAAAATGGCCTAGAAATGGTCCGAAACCACCCCGAAACTCACCCGAGGCCCCCGGGACCTCAACCAAAAACACCAACACTTCCTATAACCTTATTCAAACTTGTTCTAATCATCAAAACACGTCTAAAAACATCAAAATCCATAATTCACATCGAATTCATGCCTAAATTTCTTAAAACTTTCCGAATTGCACATTCGATCTAAAACCCGACCAAACGACGTCCGAATGACCTGAAAATTTGCGGACATATCCAAAATCACATAACGAAGCTACAGAGAAATTGTCGGAATTCCATTCCGACCCCCGGATCAAAATCTCACCTATCGTTCGGATTCGCCAAAATTTCAACCTTCGGTATTTCAAGCCTAATTGAGCTACGGACCTCCAAAATACTTTCCGAACGCGCTCCCAACCCCAAAATCACCTAACGGAGCTAATGGAACCATCGGATTTCCGTTTCGAGGTCGTCTTAACACTGTTCCGGCTACGGGCCATTTTCTAACTTTAAAGCTCTCATTTAGGGACTAAGTGTCCCAAAATACTCCAAATTTCAGAACCGACTCTCCCGGCAAACCACAATAGCATAAATGAAGTTAGGGGAACAGTTAAATTGGGGATTGGGGCGTAATTTTCTAAAACGACCGGCCGGGTCGTTACATCTTCCCACACTTAAAAGATTCGTTCGTCCTCGAACGGGCATAGAAAACATACCCGGAGTAGTGAAAAGATGAGGGTACTGGCTACGCATATCCTGCTCAGTCTCCCAAGTCGCCTCCTCGACCGGCTGGCCCCGCCACTGAACCTTTACCGAAGCGATGTTCTTTGACCTTAGCTTTCTGACCTGCCTGTCTAGAATGGCTACCGGCTCCTCAACATAAGACAGATCCTTGTCTAGCTGAACAGAAGTGAAATCCAACACATGCGACGGGTCACCATGGTATCTCCGGATCATGGAGACATGAAATACGGGATGGACTCCGGCTAGGCTGGGAGGTAAGGCCAACTCATAAGCAACCTCCCCAACATGCCTCAAAATCTCAAAAGGGCCAATAGATCTAGGACTCAGCTGGGCACATTAGCCTGATATAATCTGAAGATATTCCCTCTTGTTCAACAATTAAGTCTTAGAGCCTAATTCCAACATCCGGAATTCTATGTCAGGCTTGTTTTCATCAAGAGATCACTCAATATTCCTCAAACGCCGTCCTCAAACATGACTGCATAACCTTGCTGGATTCTTACCTTGCAACACAAAATCCACAGGACCACGATAATATTTCATGATCAAATTAGCCAAAAATTCAACGAATCGGATGCTCCCATTGCACCTCACGATCTACATAGGTCTCGTTCCAACTTTTACAATACTGACACGACGGAAGAGGTGTGCCGATATCCATAACCAACTACTGAATCAACAATTCATTGGGTCTATACTCCTGACAGGATCCATTACCTTGTCCTAAACTAGAGGATGATCATTTCCTCTATAATATACTTCATATAATCAGTTTGCACTGAGCCCAAATCACATAATCTCATCTCACCCAGTACGAACTGCTCAGGCGATAAGCCACATCAGACATAATCAAAAGTTCCACAAGATGACACAATGTGCCAGTAGGCTACTAATTCGTATGTGTTACAAAAGGAAGGCGAACACTAGAGAGAACTATTCAACTCTCACACTAACATGTACCTCCTCAGAAAATAGGAAACGGAACACATAAAAGCAATTATAGACACTAAAATAAACATCACATCACTGTTGCGGCGTGCAACCCGATCCCAACAATATGACCATGGCGGCGTGCCACCCGATCCCAACAATATAACCATGGCGGCGTGCCACCCGATCCCAACAATATAGACTCACACAAAGAGTCATATGTCGAGCTGAATAGCTCATCACATCAAAATACTGAATATCGATCATAAGCACACTAAGGTGCATGATATCAGACTCAATGAAAACATATAGCGCTATAGGCTATGAACTCAAGCACAACTGAGGTGCGACATATGATATGATCCTCAAGAGCCATCATGCTCATATAACATCACCGCTGAGCGGAACCTCAACACATAAGGAACTTACCAAGCCGTCGCACACTCATACGGCGCAATATATCTTTACTTGAATTAACTAACCGCGAAATAAGACCGCGACTATCCCTCCATAAAGGGCGCATTGCTGGAAGAAACATAACCGGCCTGACGCAAGGCTCGCTTCCACATTTAAATCTATCCACTGACCTTAAGTCTAGTCTGGTCGTGCCAAGCTAAGTCAATAATATTTCACAGGTCTATAACCCAATAAGCAAAGTGCCCTCCAGGCATAAGTTCTCAAATGGATGATATCACCAAAATCCTCATACTTGGTTTAAATTTCTAACCAATCAAGTGACTACAAGTCACACCTATACAATCTTCTTGTGGGTCAAGCTCCCACCATCTTCCGAATAATTAAACGGACATGCACATTCAACCTACCGGCTGCACTAACACTGAAAAGCGATCAGGAGTCCCTAACCGGGATGCAAAGCCTTTCTCATAGAACACCGATCTCAAATGATACTGATGTTAATACCCATCTTACTCAAAACACTGAAACTCCTTTCCTGCTCATCCGAGCTCTTTATATCACATTCATTGACCAAACTGTGACCCTGGGTCCTTACTTCAAATTTCATACTACTCACTGCATATCACGTGCCGATATATGATAGACACAATTTCCATCATAGCTCTAGAACTGACGATAGGCTAATATTACATCACATAAGACTTTCCATTTAGCTCACTGCAGGAGAACTATAACAACATACGGCGAATTCTCATAACCATCAAATATGCCAATCTCTAAGTAGTGGTCCAAGCCAACATAACCCTTCCCGAGATCTGCCTACTCATAACAGGCCCTTAACAGAAGAATACTTCAGAATTACATCAATCACTGCGACCGACAAGTCTCAAATGCACCGCCACAAATCACATGCATAATTCGATCACGTTGCAGGAATTGACCATTGACACCAATACGCCAACTCAACTATGGTTGATCAATCTACTTCCTTCCAGGTTATCCTTGATTGCCTTAGAAATGTTAATATCTTCCTTCAATACCTAACTTATTCCAACCGCACTTACCCCGAGTGACCTTAAATCATGAGGCCATGCTATCTCAAGAACGACGACCATTTCATGTCTCTCAAATACTACACCACAAGTCAAAACATCATAGATCGTTTTGTGCCTTTCTTCATAAGTTGCTTTCAAAGCTTGAGCCTCAACTGTACTTATAGACTCAGAATTATCGGGCACCACACTTTACCTCTTGAATTCACTAGGACCGCTATTGAGAACCATCCGGTTCTAACTTGCCCCGATACGCAACCAACTCTACTGAATTTCTTTATAACATATGAATACCCTCTCGATAAAGCACCCAGCGGAATCACTTCCCGCAAAGTCTGCACCTATACTAACCATAACATGCATTCAACAATTCATGTACTTAAATTACCACTCATGGTCTTTTTCCGTAGCTGCAATACTCCATTAATACGCTAATATCCAGAATTCACACGGGTAATTAACCATGCAACCCAATCTTAAGTGGTGGGACTCTCCCACTTAGCCCAATGCCACTATTACACGACTCTCGAACACATTAGAACCATTCTCTCGAGTCATTTACTATTATTCAACTGCAACTGACTTGATCCAACGAATATAACCACATGTGCTCTATTAGCACTCTAACATCATAGGGTATGACCTCATCCCAATACAACCAAACATCTTCTCGCTCCATGCACCGAGCATTCTCTACCAACAACATCTTAAAACATACTATGATTCACACACGCCTACGAAGCACCATGTAGCCTTTGTCAAATATTTCCCTGCTGATAATAAAATGCAGGGTTTATTAGGGACACATGAACATCTAAAGTCCCAACATTATACCATACGAGCCTCAACTCTTGCCCATCCGCAAGTTTTCCAGAACTTTTGAATAGCACCTAAATACATCGCAGGCCAAATCTGATATGACACATGACCCATAATTACATCGTTGATAGTGAAATCCTTTCACTTGACACGAAGCCTTAAGATACATCTTGCTAATCCATGATACTAGCCCTTAACATTCGTACGTCTTCATCATAAAACAAGCCAAAGGCATTCGTTTGGTACATGTCCTTCTTAAGACAGTTAAACTCATTTCCCCCAGTATCTCTGCTGGCTGAATCCTTCGCTAAATAGATATCTCATATGAACCATATAGTCTTTATTACCACCAACTATCTTTAGATCTACATCCACCTTGTGATTCTACCGTTGCTGTGACGATTTGGCAGTTAAGTAAACCTTCTCACGACCGTACTATCAACCGAATGCTAGAACCTAGTGTACCCCCATGTGCACAATTGAAGATCTCTCAATTCTCTTGCATTATCGATATGGATGTCACGTGGTAACAATGGTTGAGTAAATTCTTGACTCCCTTGAAATCCCTCTGCAGCGTCACGAACCGTCGGCGCATACTTGATACCGAGTGCACAATTTCAATACACGAGTGGATGCAAAAGAACATATGACATAGGCTCCAACTGAATAAATGGCGCACGATAAGGAATTCAAAGAATTGAAGAGTTTCCTAAACAGTTACATAGCCCCTCGTAGATAAATACAGACGTCTCCGTATCGATCAGTGAGAATCTAAGTTACCGGTCTGTGTCCCGTGACTCCTACGAACCTAGAGCTCTGATACCAACTTGTCACGACCCTAGTTCACCAATCGTGAACATGTCGTGACGGCACCCGGTCCCCACGACTAGGTAATCCTAACACTTTGCGGAATGTACAAGTTTATGAACTTTAAACAAGAAATAGCGGAAAAAGATATAAATAGGAATGTAATCCGTGCCGCTTGGCACATACACTCGTCAACACATTGCATAAAAATACCACCAAGACCCGGAATCCCACGGGTAACACAGACTAAAAGAAATACAACCGTGGCTCTATGTGTAAAGAGTATCTAAAACAACGAAATGAAGGAAAACATCTACTAGAACTATCAGAATAGAAGGAGGGCCTCCGGATCCGCGGACGTAGCAGATCATACCTCGAGGTCTCCAAGTGTGCTCCTGATATCACCTAGTATGGGCCTGCTCTGATGTACCCGGATCCTGCACAACAAAAGTGTGCAGAAGAGTAGCATGAGTACACCACGGCGGTACTCGGTAAGTGCCAAGCCTAACCTCGATGGAGTAGTGACGAGGAAGGTCGGGGCCCTACTGAGAAAACAATAATATAATGATGATAACAATAATAAGCGATTTAAATGATAATAATTCTGAATGACGACAGTAAAGTGATTTCCGCAACCGTCTACAATGTAAGCTAGCAGAGCAAGTAAATAACTAAATAAAAACTCAATCGGCAAGTCCAGGACCTGTGGGAATTAAACCCATAGTCCCATTGACAGTACCTACGGGTCTCCGGGAATCGAACCCGCAGCCCATATCTCAATAAATAATCAATAACTCGGGATCTCGGGAATCGAACCCGTAGTTCCTACCAATAACTCAAGATCTCGGGAATCGAACCCGTAGTCCCTACCAATAACTCGGGATCTCGGGAATCGAACCCGTAGTCCTACCAATAACTCAGGATCTCAGGAATCGAACCCGTAGTCCCCACCAATAACTCGGGATCTCGGGAATCGAACCCGTAGTCCCTACCAATAACTCGGGATCTCGGGAATCGAACCCGTAGTCCCTACCAATAACTCGGGATCTCGGGAATCGAACCCGTAGTCCCTACCAATAACTCAGGATCTCGGGAATCAAACCCGTAGTCCCTACCAATATCACGCCGGGTCTCTGGGAATCGAACCCACAGCCCTGGGTCTCCGGGAATCGAACCCGCAGTCCACAAGCACAGCCAATAAAGGAATCCTCAGAGAATCGAACCCACAGCCCTGGGATCTCCGGGAATTGAACCCGCAGTCCACAAACACATCAAATAAAGAAAACACACAGAGAGAATATAATATGTTAAATTACAACTTCATCAAAATTAGTGCCAACAATTTATCAAGAGTTCAAGTAAATCAACTAGGCAATTAAACATGTTGAATCCTAGCTAATCATGCTTTTCTAAGTAATACCGGGTAATGGTAACGCTTTTATCAGCTAAGAGCAGGAATATCACTAATCGGACAATTCAAATAAAGTGTGTTACAACAACCAGCGCATGTACACGCCCGTCACCTCGCGTACAAGGCATTTAAACTATCACATAATATCCTAGGGGTGAAAGTTCCCCCACGCGAGGTTAGACAAGCCACTTACCTCGACTCCGGTTCAAAACCGCTAAGAGACAACTCTCTTGCCGCGAATATCCGACTCCGAGTGGCCCGAATCTAGTCAAACCAATTACACAGTATAAATAACATCGCAAGTAACTAACTACAATGATAAAATTACAGCTACGGCGCGAAAGTGGGTGAAATGACCAAAATACCCCTGAATCCATCGGCTTGGAATTAAAATATTTTTATGTTTTCAGAACCCTCGTACTCTCACGAGTCTAACCATATAAAAATCTCCCAAATCGGACCACAAATGGCCCTCCAAATCCCAAATTTAAAGTTTTTGCTCCAAGCCCTAATTTCTTACAATTTTGCTATGTTTTCATAAATTTCAAGGATGATTCTTCAATAAAATCATGTATTTAGTTCATAGGACTTACCTCTAATCAATTCTTGCAAAAACCCCTTCAATTCTCGTCCAAAAGCTCTCAAGAATGACCAAAAATGGTGGAAAAATGGGTTTGGTTCGCGGATGGAATGTTTTTAAACATTCTGCCCAGGTATTTTGTTCACTGCGATCGCGGGAAATGCTTCGCGATCGCGGAGAACAAATTCTTGGCCAAAAATTACCCTTCGCGATCGCGGGAAATGCCTCGCGATCGCGGTGAACAAGTTCCAGTTCCTCCGGACAGGCTTCAGTAAAATGGCCATAACTTTTTACACACAACTCCAAATGATGAATGGTTTGATGTTCTGGAAACTAGACACACAGGGCTATAACTTTCATTTGTTGATCATTTCCTGAATCCTTATACATTGCGAGATACAAGCTTCCAAATCCATTTATGTGTTTTAGATATCCTTCTCGGACAGCATAGAGTGTAACGTACATAACTTTTTCTACAAATTTCCAAATGAGGATTTCTTTAGCTTTCTGAAAACTAGACACGATAAGCTACAACTTTCGTTTTTGAATCACCTCAAAATACCTTTTAGATAAAACGATATGATCTTCCAAAGTAGGGCCTGCGCGACAGAAATCTCTTCTTCGCGATCGCGAAGCCATCTACGCGATCGCGATTCATTAGTTCATTTCTCAGATTTTACTCACCGCGATCGCGACCAATACCCCGCGATCGCGTAGAGCACTGCTGTAGCCAAAAACCAGCAGTGAAAAATGGCCTAGAAATGGTCCGAAACCACCCCGAAACTCACCCGAGGCCCCCGGGACCTCAACCAAAAACACCAACACTTCCTATAACCTTATTCAAACTTGTTCTAATCATCAAAACACGTCTAAAAACATCAAAATCCATAATTCACATCGAATTCAAGCCTAAATTTCTTAAAACTTTCCGAATTGCACATTCGATCTAAAACCCGACCAAACGACGTCCGAATGACCTGAAAATTTGCGGACATATCCAAAATCACATAACGAAGCTACGGAAATTGTCGGAATTCCATTCCGACCCCCGGATCAAAATCTCACCTATCGTTCGGATTCGCCAAAATTTCAACCTTCGGTATTTCAAGCCTAATTGAGCTACGGACCTCCAAAATACTTTCCGAACGCGCTCCCAACCCCAAAATCACCTAACGGAGCTAATGGAACCATCGGATTTCCGTTTCGAGGTCGTCTTAACACTGTTCCGGCTACGGGCCATTTTCTAACTTTAAAGCTCTCATTTAGGGACTAAGTGTCCCAAAATACTCCAAATTTCAGAACCGACTCTCCCGGCAAACCACAATAGCATAAATGAAGTTAGGGGAACAGTTAAATTGGGGATTGGGGCGTAATTTTCTAAAACGACCGGCCGGGTCGTTACATTAGTTGTATAGTATTTATGTAATTTTTTAAAAATATGTATTATTGAGACAGAATACACGTGTAACGCGCGTACCGTAAGACTAGTTATATTAAAAGGAGAGTAGTATGCATTGTGGTTAAGCCAAGTGGCAAGCTAAAATGAAGCCACTTGGTAATTTTGGGACAACATTAATAATTAAAAATTATATATAGAAATATAATTAATGGAAGTAGTTTAATGAATCTAATACATAATCTAAATATATCTTAGGTGTATATATATATATATATATATATATATATATATATATATATTGATCCACCCATAGATTTTCTTCTATATTAGCTAGAAATATGGAGGTGAAAAATTAATTAAAAAAATATAATAGAAAAAATAAAAATATAGAAAGACATAAATTGAGATCTTACATAACGTATACAAATTATTTATAAGGTAAACAAATTAAATATCAGTAATGTAACGACCCGGCCGGACGTTTTTGAGATTTATGCCCCGATCCCCAATTTAACTGTTCCCCTAAGTTCATTTCTGCTATTGTGGTTTGCCGGGAGGGTCGGTTCTGGAATTTGGAGTGTTTTGGGACACTTGGTCCCTAAATGAGAGCTTTATAGTTGGAAAATGGTCCGTATCCGGAACAGTGTTAAGACGATCTCGGAACAGAAATTCGATTGTTCCATTAGCTCTGTTAGGTGATTTCGGGGTTGGGAGCGCGTTCGGAATGTATTTTGGAGCTTTGTAGCTCAATTAGGCTTGAAATGCCGAAGTTTGAAATTTTGGCGAATCCGAACGATAGGTGAGATTTTGATCCGGGGGTCGGAATGGAATTTCGATAATTTCTGTAGCTTCGTTATGTGATTTTGGATATCTCTACAAATTTCCAGGTCATTCGGACGTCGTTTGGTCGGGTTTTTGATTGAATGTGAGTTTCGGAAGTTAGATGAAATCCTAGGCTTGAATTCGCTATAATTCGATAATTTTTGTGATTAAGGACGTGTTTTATGATTGGAGCATGTTTGTATCGTGTTTTGGAGTATGTTGGTGGTTTTCATTATGGTCCCGGGGGGCCCAGAATGAATTCAGACCATCATTTGGACATTTTGAAGCCTTAGAAATCTGCAGAAAATGCAGCAGCAGTGCAGCAGGACTTTTGCCTTCTCGTTCGCGTGGCAGGGCCCGCGTTCGTGTAGGTTTGGCTGATTGAGCATCGCGTTCGCGATGAAGGACGTCGCGTTGGCGTACGTGGGAGCCAGGAAGCTTCGCGTTCGCGTACAGGAGCGTCGCGTTCGCATAGACGAATGAGGCAAAGCATCGCGTCCGCGTTGGGTATCACGCGTTCGCGAAGAAGAATTTTCGGAGGGCTGCAGGATTGTGCTTCGCGAACGCGTGGAGGCCTTCGTGTTCGCGTAGAAGGAGTTGGGCTGCTCATCGCGAACGCATGAATAGTAACGCGAACGCGTAGAGCAATTGCGTCCGGCAGTGATTTAAGTTCAGAATAGAACACCCGCGGCCCATATACATAAAAACCCCATATTTGAGTTCTAAGAGAAGTTATTGACGGGAAATCGCCGAGAAATCATCTGGTAATCATCGGGGGTATGCTTCTTGGCCTAATTTCGTTATTTTATCATGAAATCCTTGAGTATTTCACTGTTAACGGAGGATTAATGGGGGGTTTTAGCCCTAGGCCTAAATTATAAAGAATCATTGATTTGAATGGCAAACGGAGTTCGATTTTGGTAAATTGTACATGCATGGACTCGTGTTGAGATAAGGAACCCGAATATATAACTTTTGTAATTTTTGGAGAAGCGTACAGAGGGTGCAGAGATTTATTGAGGGCCTTATTCCGCCGATCCGGTCCAGCATGGCCAGAGAGTTGGAGACGGATATACCTTATCAGCAGGCGGTGAGCATTGCCAGGAGGATCGAGAGTATGCTCCCTAGAGAGCGGGGAGAGAGGGAGGCCAAGAGGTTTCGTGAGTCGGGTCATTTCTCTTGTGCCCGCACTTCAGCAGCTGGTCATTTTGGCAGGGGTTATTCCGGTAGTCCAGTTCATTCAGCATTGACAGCGGCCGATAGTACTCCAGCTCCTCCAGCACCTCAGGAGCCTTACTATGCTCCCCCAATTTCTAGTGCGCCTCCTGCACGGGGTACCTCCAGGGGTGAGTCCAGTGAGAGCGGGACCGGTCAGTCACAACCACCGCATCCTCCTAGGGCTTTTTTTGAGTGCGGGGATACTCGCCATCTGGTTAGGGAGTGCCCTAGGCGTAGGAGAGGAGCGCCTTCATAGACTTCGCAGCCTTAGTGTGGTTTACAAGGGCGGGGATCAGGGTGCCAGAGGCCATCCCCAAGAGAGGGGTTAGGCCAGATTTATGCTATTCTTGATCGCGCTGTAGCTGTTGCATCTGATTCTGTTATCACATGTATTATTTTGGTTAGTCACAGAGAGGCATCGGTTCTATTCGATCCTGGTTTCACTTTTTCATATGTGTCCTCTTATTTTGCTTCACATCTGGGTGTGCCTCGGGATTCTTTGAGTGCCCCCATTTATGTTTCCACTCCGATGGGAGATTCTTCGGCTGTGGACCGTGTGTATCGGTCGTGTTTGGTTACCATTTGTGGTTTTGAGACCAGAGCTGATCTATTGCTGCTCGGGATGGTCGATTTTGATATTATTCTGGGCATGGACTGGTTGTCGCCCCATTATGCTATTCTTGATTGTCACGCCAAGAGCGTGACGCTGGCTATGCCAGGCATTCCACGTATTGAGTGGAGTGGTACTCTAGATCACACCCCTAGCCGTGTTATTTCTTTTCTTAGAGCTTAGCGTATGGTTGAGAAGGGGTGTGCTGCTTATCTATCTTATGTGCAGGATGTCAGCATTGACACTCCTTCTATTCATTCCGTTCCAGTGGTACGTGATTTCGCTGATGTATTTCTAGCAGATCTCCCGGGCATGCCGCCCGACATAGATATTGATATTGACTTGTTGTCGGGCACTCAGCCCATTTCTATTCCACCGTACCGTATGGCTCCTCCTGAGTTGAAGGAGTTGAAGGATCAGTTACAGGAGTTATTAGGTAAGGGTTTCATTCGACCCAGTGTTTCGCCTTAGGGTGCTCCTGTGTTGATTATAAAGAAAAGGGCGGCTCTATACGTATGTGTATTGGCTATCGTCAGTTGAACAAAGTCACAATAAAGAACCGGTATCCTTTGCCACGTATTGATGATTTGTTTGACCAGCTACAGCGCGCACAAGTGTTCTCTAAGATTGATTTGCGCTCTGGTTATCATCAGCTGAAGATTCAGGATCCAGATATCCCGAAGACTGCCTTCAGGACTCGGTATGGTCACTACGAGTTCCTCGTGATGTCTTTTGGGCTGACTAATGCCCCAGCATCCTTTATGCATTTGATGCATAGTGTGTTCAGGCCATATCTAGACTCGTTCGTGATTTTTTTCATTGATGATATTCTAGTATATTTCCGGAGTCAGAAAGAGCACGAGTAGTATCTGAGGATAGTGCTTCAGGCTCTAAGGGAGAAGCAGTTATACGCCAAGTTCTCTAAATGTGAATTCTGGTTGAGTTCAGTGGCATTCCTAGGCCACGTGGTGTCGAGCGATGGTATTCGAGTGGATCCGAGGAAGGTGGAGGCCGTGTAGAGTTGGCCCAGGCCCTCCTCAGCTACTAAGATTCGCAGTTTTCTTGGTTTGGCGGGTTATTATCGTCGTTTCGTAGAGGGGTTCTCTTCGATCGCAGCACCTATGACCAGATTGACCCAAAAGGGTGCCCCTTTTCAGTGGACAGATGAGTGTGAGGCGAGCTTTTAGAGGCTCAAGACAGCTTTGACTTCGGCCCCTATCTTGATGTTGCCTATAGGTTCGGGGTCCTATACAGTATATTGTGATGCCTCATGAGTTGGACTCGGTGTAGAATTGATGCGGGACGGTAGGGTGATTTCCTACGCGTCCAGACAACTGAAGGTACATGAGAAGAACTACCCTATTCATGATCTGGATCTAGCTTCCATTGTTCACGCCTTGAAGATTTGGCGTCATTACTTGTATGGGGTTCCTTGTGAGATCTACACTGATCACCTGAGCTTGCAGCACTTGCTTAAGCAAAAGGACCTAAATATGCGTCAGAGGAGATGGTTGGAGCTACTGAAGGACTATGACATTACTATTCTTTATCATCCGGGCAAGGCTATTGTAGTTGCCGATGCCTTGAGTAGCCGGGCAGAGAGTTTGGGGAGTTTGACATATCTACCAGCTTCGGAGAGGCCTATGGCGATGGATGTTCAGGCTTTAGCCAGGTAGTTTGTTAGACTGGATCTTTCGGAGCCCAGCCGGGTTCGGTCCTGTGTGGTCTCTCGGTCTTCTCTATTTGACCGCATCAGGGAGCATCAGTTCGATGACCCTCATTTGCTTGTCCTCCAGGATAGAGTTCGGCGTGGTGATGCTCGAGATATTACCATTGGGAATGATGGAGTTATGAGGATGTAGGGGTATATTTGTGCGCCCAATGTAGATGATCTTCGAGAGCTGATTCTAGCGGAGGCCCGTAGCTCGCGGTATTCCATCCATCCGGGTGCCGCGAAGATGTATCAGGACTTGAGACAGAATTACTGGTGGAGGCGGATGAAGAGGGATATAGTTAATTATGTTTCTAGGTGCCTCAACTGCCAGCAGGTGAAGTATGAGCATCAGCGTCCGGGTGGGTTAATGCAGCAGATTGAGATTCCAGAGTGGAAATGGGAGCGCATCACCATGGACTTTGTATCTGGGCTTCCACGGACTGTTAGGAAGTTTGATTCCATTTGGGTTATTGTGGATCGGCTGACCAAGTCCGCCCACTTCATACCGGTGAGCACTACTTATTCATCGGAGCGACTGGCGGAGATCTACATCAGGGAGATAGTTCGGCTGCATGGTATTCCAGTTTCCATCATTTCGGATAGAGGCACTCGGTTCACTTCACGGTTCTGGAGAGCCGTACAGCAGGAGTTAGGCACTCGGGTGGAGCTGAGCGCAACGTTTCACCCCCAGACTTATGGCCAGTCCGAGCGCACTATTCCGATTTTGGAGGATATGCTCTGTGCGTGCGTGATTGAATTTGGAGGTTCATGGGATCATTTCTTGCCACTAGCGGAGTTTTCTTATAACAACAGCTACCAGTCCAGTATTCAGATGGCACCGTACGAGGCTCTATATGGTAGGAGGTGCAGGTCTCCCGTGGGTTGGTTCGAGCCAGGCGAGGCCAGACTGCTAGGTACTGATATGGTCCAGGATGCAATGGACAAGGTCAAGGTGATTCAGGACAGACTTCGTGCAGCCCAGTCTAGACAGAAGAGTTATGTGGACAAGAAGGTCCGTGATGTGGCTTTTATGGTTGGCGAGCGGGTTCTGCTTCGAGTCTCGCCCATGAAGGGCATTATGAGGTTTGGGAAGAAAGGGAATCTGAGTCCTAGATTTATTGGTCCTTTTGAGATTTTGAGGCATGTTTGAGAGGTTGCTTATGAGTTGGCCTTACCTCCCAGCCTAGTCGGAGTCCATCCCGTATTTCATGTCTCTATGCTCCAGAGATACCATGGTGACCCGTCGCATGTGTTGGATTTCACTTCTGTTCAGCTAGACGAGGATTTGTCTTATGTTGAGGAGCTAGTGGCATTCTAGACAGGTAAATTATGAAGCTAAGGTCAAAGAACATCGCTTCAGTAAAGGTCCAGTGGCGGGGTCAGCCGGTCGAAGAGGCAACTTGGGAGACCGAGCAGGATATGCGCAGCCAGTACCCTCATCTCTTCACCACTACAAGTATGTTTTCTATGCTCGTTCAAGGATGAACGAATCTTTAAGTGTGGGAAGATGTAACGACCCAATCGGTCATTTTTTAAATTTATGCCCCGATCCCCAATTTAACTGTTCTCCTAAGTTCATTTCTGCTATTATCGTTTGCCGGGAGGGTCGGTTCTGGAATTTGGAGTGTTTTAGGACACTTAGTCCCTAAATGAGAGCTTTATAGTTGGAAAATGGTCAGTATTTGGAACAGTGTTAAGGCAACCTCGAAACGGAAATTCAATGGTTCTATTAGCTCCGTTAGGTGATTTCGGGGTTGGGAGCGCGTTCGAAATGTATTTTGGAGGTCTGTAGCTCAATTAGGCTTGAAATGCCGAAGTTTGAAATTTTGGAGAATCCGAACGATAGGTGAGATTTTGATCTAGAGGTCAGAATGGAATTCCAACAATTTCTGTAGCTTCGTTATGTGATTTTGGATATGTATGCAAATTTTCAGGTCATTCGGACGTCGTTTGGTCGGGTTTTTAATTGAATGTGAGTTTCGGAAGTTAGATGAAATCCTAGGCTTGAATCCGCTATAATTCGATGATTTTTTTGATTAAGGACGTGTTTTTATGATTGGAGCAAGTTTGTATCATGTTTTGGAGTGTGTTGGTGATTTTCGTTGGGGTCCCGGGGGCCCCAGGATGAATTCGGACCATCATTCGGACATTTTGAAGCCTTAGAATTCTGCAGAAAATGCAGCAGCAGTGCAGCAGGACTTTTGCCTTCGCGTTCGCATGGCAGGGCCCGCGTTCGCATAGGTTTGTCTGATTGAGCATGGCGTTCAAGATGAAGGACGTCGCGTTCGCGTAGGTGGGAGCCAGGAAGCTTCTTGTTCGCGTCCAGAAGCATCGCGTTCGCGTAGACGAATGAGGCAAAGCATCGCGTCCCCGTTGGGTATCACGCGTTCGCGAAGAAGAATTTTCGGAGGGTTGCAGGCTTGTGCTTCGCGAATGCGTGGAGGCCGTCGCATTCACGTAGAAGGAGTTGGACTGCTCATCGCGAACGCATGAATAGTAACGCGAACGCGTAGAGCAATTTCGTCCGGCAGTGAATTTAAGTTCAGAACAGAACACCCGCGACCCATATACACAAAACCCTCATTTTTGAGTTCTAAGAGAAGTTATTGACGGGAAATCACTGTGAAATCATCGAGTAATCATCAGGGGTAAGTTTCTTGGCCTAATTTCATTATTTTATCATGAAATCCTTGAGTATTCCACAATTAACGGAGGATTAATGGGGGGTTTTAGCCCTAGGCCTAAATTATAGAGAATCATTGATTTGAATGGGCAAACGGAGTCCGATTTTGGTAAATTTTATATGCATAGACTCGTGTTGAGATAAGGAACCCGAATATATAACTTTCGTAATTTTTCGAGAAGCGTATCGAAATTCGGGTTTTGGCAACCTGTGGTTTTTGGTGTATTTTGAATCGTTTCGATTGGGTAATGCCCAATTGGCCTATTTTGATGTATTTCTATTAATGTTTATCAGATACTACACCTGTGGAGGCCGATATTCGCGACAAGAGAGTTGTCTCTTAGCGGTTTTGTACCAGAGTCGTGGTAAGTGGCTTGCCTAACCTCGTGTGGGGGAACCTTCACCCCTAGAATATTATGTGATAGTTTAAATGCCTTGTACCCGAGGTGACGGGCGTGTACACGCGCTGGTTGTTGTAACTCACTTTACTTGAATTGTCCAATTCGTGATATTCCTATTCTTTGTTGATTAAATTGTGACATTTACCTGGTATTGTTAGGAAAGCATGATTAGATAGGATTTATCTGTCTAATTGCCTAATTGTCTTACTTGAACTTCTTGATAATTGTTGGCACTAGTTTTTGGTGAAGTTGTAGTTAAGCATATTATATTTTCTCTGTGCATTTATTTATTTGTTGTGTTGGTGGACTGCGGGTTCGATTCCCGGAGATCCGAGGGCTGTGGGTTCGATTCCTAGAGACCCGGAGTGGTATTGTTTGTGGACTGCGGGTTCGATTATGTGACGACCCAAAGGGTCATCACTTATTTTATTAATCATTTCGAGCTTCTAAGCCTTGAAAACCTCATTCTATGTTGCCTCGATTTACGTGCACGATCCGGGCATGTGGCCGGAAAGTTTTTGTGATAGAAAATATGAATACTATGAGAAATTTGGATAAAAAAAGAATGATATTAATATTGATATGGTTGACTTCGGTCAACATTTTTGGTAAACGGATCCGGACCCGAGATTGGATGGTCCCGAAAGGTCCGTAGGAAAATATGGGACTTGGACATGTGTCCGGAGTCGAATTCGAGGCCTAGAGCCCAAGTTATGAATTTTTCTGTGAAATTGTTTTTGATGTAATTGTTAAAGGAAAATGAATTAATTGACCTTGGTATCGGGCTCGTATTTTGGTTCCGACGCCCGGTACAAGTCTTAAATATTATATATGTACTTTCTGCAAAGTTTGGTGACATTCGGATGTCGTTTGATATATTTTGGACCTTGAGTTCCAAGTTTGGAAGTTTTGAAAACCAAAAGTATGAAAATCATGAACTTGAGGCTTGATTTTATGAAAACGATGTGATATTGGCGATGTGATCGCACGAATAAGTTCGTTTGATGTTTTTAAGTCAGTGTGCATATTTGGTTTGTAGCCCCGAGGGCTCGGGTGAACTTTGGATAGGCCACGAGATCAATTTTTCATGTTAGAAAGTTGCTGTCAGCACCTGGTCGGCGGAGTTCGCAAATGCGAACAATAGTTCGCAAATATGAACTTCCCAATATTCTGCAGAGTTCGCAAATGCGAACAATAGTTCGCAAATGCAAACTTCCCAATATTTTGCCTGTGTTCGCAAATGCGAACAATAGTTCGCAAATGCGAACTTCCCAATATTCTACCTGTGTTCGCAAATGCGAACTTCCCAGTTTTGTCTTGGCTTCGCAAATGCGAACAAAAGTTCGCAAATGCGAACTTCCCAGCCTTAGCTTATTTTTCAAACTCCAGAATTTGTCGAACCCATGTTCGCAAATGCGAACACAGAGACCTGTAAAGCACGATTTCCAGCTTCATTCTTCACATTTCACAACCCAAAAACACCCATTTCTGATTCTTCACGGACTCCCTCTTCTTCAAAACAATTGTAAGTCACTTTTTACTTAATTCTTTCAATTCTTAACAACATTAAACATGTTTTTCAATAGAAATAAAAGGTTTTCATGGTAGAATTTCTTGTTTTTGGTAGAATATAGGATTTTTCATGAATTAGGAAATTGGACCTCGAATTGAGGTCCGATTTTGAATCAAATCATATACTTGAACTCGTGGGGGGATGGGTAACCGGATTTTGGTCCGAACCCCGAGTTCCGACCATGTGGGCTCGGGGTCGAAATTCACTATTCCGAGCAGAATGTTGTAAAAATTGTAATTGGCCTTATGAATTAGTTTGTTGAGTAGTATTGATGATATTAAATCAATTGTGTATAGATACGATTGGATTGGAGCCAAATTTGAAAGGAAAAGGCATTGCCACGGATTGAATTGTTCATAAACATTCGAGGTAAGTGTTTGTTCTATCCTAGCTTTAGGGAATATGATTATGTGTTATGTGTTATGTGATCGAGTGCGGTGTATGGGCTGTGGTGACGAGCATCTATACTCTGGCGTCTAGCATGACCGTGAGTCGTTGTTAATACTTGTTGAGGGACATATTTGAATATAAATTGTTGAACCCTTGCCGGGTTGTAGAAGTGTTATTGTTCTCCCTTGTCGAGACTTGTTGTGAAGATGATTATTGATTGCCTTTGCCGGGACTTTGTGTTACACCCCATCTTTTCGTACGTGGTAGTACGCCAAAAGTAAATTGACGTAAGTTCGGGAATGATATTTATTTTAAATTTATAAATATTATGGTACTTTAAACAAGTAATGGGTAAATTCGTGAAGGTGAGAGGGTAAGAAAATAAAAAAAAAGCGAATTTCGTCGAAATTTGGCATTTGGGATAAAATACGGCCCGAGCTAAAATACTCGGTATTTATGGACTAGTACCAAACAAGGTACCACATGACCATAATAGTAAGGAATATAAAGTGTATAAAAAGTGAGTATCATTTTATGTAATTTGAGTAATTCTTAATTATGCGAATATTTGATTAATTACCGGGTAACAGGATATAACCTAAATTAATTGATTTATTAACTATGGTATAAGATTAAATTTCCAGAAAAAAAAAACGTGTTAGCACCATAACATATCAACTAAGTGACTCATAACCCAAATGGATAAAGTGGCAACATTTAACGGTCATGATTAGAATTGGGTTCAGAATTAATAACCAAGGCTACCATGGATAAACAAGGAAAATGATTTTATATCACTACACTTTGCCATCTCTTCTAAACTGGTGAAAAGGATTTAGTGAAATGTAAATAAAGGATACTACATGAATAACAGTGGCTAGCCGTGATATTGTAGTTTTTTTTATAAGAAGCTTATACAAGATGTATGATGGATTAGTTGAATTACTAGTGGCATCACTTACGAAAACTTGGAGGCTGAGACTAAAGAATGAATGCAATCACCTACAAATGTTTTAGATCACCAACTGGACCAGCGGTCCAGTTTAATAAGATGTTGCTTCTGTCTGGTTTCAAGGTCTTCATCGACAAGTGAACAATTACAAGTTTTAAGAAGCTTTATCAGTTGAGCAGGTAGTTTGTGAAACGGAGAAGCTTATATAATAGTGGAATTACATGAATCACTGTTAATTGATGGTGGGGTTTATCGGGATTGACGAATTATATTATGTCTGAGAAATAAATAACAAGTTTGAGATGGTACGGAGAATATTTTTCTCGCAAGCTCTCACGTAAATGTGCTGCACCGTCCAAATAAGTTATTGTGTTGGCATTGCAGTGCAAAGTGAAGCGGGTATTACTTCTTAGTGATGTAAATTAACATGAAGCTATCAAGAATGCAACCCAAGTTTGATCCAATGTGTATGACCATCTACGAGTTCGTATAAGCATTGGAGGTTAGATTTTAACCGGAAGGATTTACTACTCGTAGTCATCCAAAAATGAATTTGAGGTATGTTAAGGCATTTCCTTCCTTCTTTTGGCATGATCTAATGTGAAATGAATATGATATTTCATAATGAATCTACTCCTAGCAACTAAGATTGTCCATGTTGTTCTTTCCATACAAAGTTATTCTAAGAAAGTATGTATGATCCATAAGTCCTAGTGAAGTTCATATTGTATGTCCATAATGTTCTTACGTCACTCCGAAAGGTTTAGAACGTGATTCCATGAGTCGAGCATGCATTATATATATGTATCTATTTTACTCTACCGAGCCGCGCTATAGTCGGCCGGGTACGGCACCTATTGTGCAACCAACTGATCAGTTGGGTTTTACCGAGCTCCACGTGGCCGGGTACGATTCTACCGAGCCTTATTATGGTCGGGTACGATATGATGATGATGATGCCCACAGAGGCGAATGTTTTTAATACTTTATGTATATGTATGTATTGTGCATTTCATGTCAGCAGTTCCCAGAGGCACTCAAATGTTACAGGTTGTAGCTCCTATATCTCTCTTTACATTACTGTTCATATTTATGCTTTCCTGCCTTACATACTCAGTACTTTATTCGTACTGATGTCCCTTTTGCCTGGGGACGCTGTGTTTCATGCCCGCAGGTCCCGATTGATAGGTTGATTGTCCTCCTATTAGGCTATCAGCTCAGCGAAGGTGTTGGCGCACTCCACTTGCTCCGGAGTTGCCTATTTGATTAGTATGCATAAGATATGTATTGGTTAGTATAGTGGGGTCCTGCCCCGACCTTTATGATTTCATGTACTCTTAGAGGCTTGTAGACAGATGTCAGGTATATGGATACTTGAATGGCCTTGTCGGCCTATGTTTTGAGTTTACAAATGGTCATGTCGGCCTTATAGGCCCGTGTGTCATATGTATAAGTTTGTATATCATGTTGGGTCATCATATGTTGAGTATTCCCTTATGTTTTATTCTTGTTATCTCATGGCGGGTTTTCTGGCTTATTTACTCATAATAGTATAATAAGAAAGATATGTTACGTTGGTACTCGATTAAGTAAGGTACCGGGTGCCCGTCGCGGCCCATCGGTTTGGGTCGTGACAGAAGTGGTATCAGAGCAGTTCTATCCTAAGGAGTCTACAAGCCGTGTCTAGTAGAGTCTTGTTTATGGGTGTGTCGTGCACCACACTTATAAGCAGGAGGCTACAGGGCATTTAGGATTGTCACTCTTTCTTCTTACTCTAGATCGTGTGGTAGAGCCCACTTATAAGAATTCAAATCTGAATTTTTTTTTTGTTATTCGTAATAAGACGATACGTACATGCAGAAAGAAAGTTTGAAAGAGAGATTGTTGTGGAAAAGCTGAGATAGAGGAATTGGATTTTTGTATGATGCCTACGACATGCAAATATAAGGTCTTTAGTAGAACATGAGTATATTGAAAGGTGTAAGCTTCCTCGTAAGAAGCCTTAAGACAAGAATGCCTATCCATCTTTATGGTGAAGGACAATGAGATATTAAGAAGATAAATACAAGTTTTAACAAGTAAAAGAAGTAAGATGATAAAGAGTGTGAGGCGCCAGTTAATGAAGGTTAACAATTTTTATAATTCGAACAGAGAAAATATAAGCTTTTTGAGTTATATTCAATAGTAATGAGGTATATACAATTGGTCGTACCCATTTCAGATATGCCTTATGGGGGTTAATAGGAGCAGTATGAGAAGATATGATGGATGAATTATTTGTGACAGTTGACAGTTGTGAAGGACATTTTAAATGTGCTAATAGATTTCCTTGTGAGACACCCAGATGTTACAATTTAAAATAGTGCAGCCATATATGAGTACCATAAAGATATGCACTATAACCCTTGAAGGGATAAATATTACCTTAGTGTTGCTTGTGTCCCTAGTAAAGCGAGAACATTAAGCAACTTGAAGAGCCACTGAATGGAGCAAAGGAAATCTAAAAGCGAAAGAATGTCATATTGAAGTTTTCAAAAGAAAGTGATAGGTAAAAATATTAGCAGAGTAATGAGAAGAGAGATAAGGAAGAATTATGAGTAAGATGTGATACATGGATGATAACGGTAGAGTGTTACAAAAGCTATAGTCAAATGAAGAAAAAGACGAAAGATGACAGGCCTTGGACAAAAAAAAGGGCCATACAGTCATTTCCTCATTTCGAGAAATAAGTCCACAACTCTAGCGCGATTACCAAGAGGAAAAGTTAGACCCCAGAGTAATAGAAATTAATATAGACCGGTGAATCAGAAAAACTAAATATGAATTAGGGGCTGAGTGATTTGATAATAGTCAGCATCATGAGAATTTTATATCGCGTTCCGAAATAATAGGACGGACAACAGAAGAAGATTCATGAGAAATTCAGATAATGGTTATTTAGGAAGACGCTTTCCTAAACCAAGCAATGTGAACAAAGTTAAGCTTACGGGACTATGTGCCGGTTACATTAAATGTCACTATCATGAGTGAGGAAATTTATTTATTATCCTTGGTACAAAAGGATTTCTTCAAGGAGAATAAAGGTCATTAACGATGTGAAAGGTTGCTAAAGATGAAGAGGGAAACATATATAGGCAGGTCATCAAAGTTCCAAGTCTTAGTACTCCCAAAAAGGGGGGAATATGGAGTAATAAATGAAGAATGTGGCAAAGACAAATAAATAAATTAGATTACACTTATTCAGCTCCTACGTATATGCTACAATTCTAGAACATTATGCAAATACGACATCAATTAAAGAAAGTAAGGTCCCTGCCCGAGTTGTTATTGATAGAAAATGAGTCAGTGCGAGACATAAGTTAAGACAAAGGAAACGACCCAAGAAAGATTTCGCAAAATATTGATATGAGAATCGACCAACGAGTAGTTTGTAGTTGATTCCGAAAGAGCCTAGTCACGACTAGATATGAAGTTACAGACAAATCAGCAAATCATGCAAGATAAATGTAGTAAACCCCAATATGGAGAATTCAACCCCGTATTTATCTTAATATAATACTTGAGATGTGTTTAAATAGGATTCGGGGTAGTTAAAGGTACCGTACGAGTGTTACGGGAATAAAAGAAAGTGACACTAGGAAGGCAATCAAAATATAAGTTCAGAAGCAACCCTACAAGCACAAGGGCACGAAGATAAGTAACTATAGATAAGTATATGCAAGACGGGACATCATAGGTCCGTTGAGTATACGATATAATAAGTTCCATCTTTACAAGAAACAGAGGATCCTCCCTAAGTACTGCAGTGAAGGACTAGCTAAGGATATAAGAATGAAGGCTCCAACCTAAGTACAACGACTTAAAGAGGAAATGGTCGTGTAACAACAATCTCGCAATAACATTATAAGAATTCCAAAGGAAAATGGCACCAACATGGCTAATGAACGGGAAATAAGAGTTAAAAGTAATATTTGAAATCATGAGTTGTATAAAAATTCTGGCAAGGGTAGGCACTAAGATAAACTAGTTATGGACGTAACGAGGGGGCAAAAAGACCAGGAAAAGTAATAGCTTATGTTGAAATAAAGCTAAAGAATTATTATACAAATGATCTAGAGTTAGTATGTTATGGTTGCATTCAAGATTTTTGAGCATTATCCAAGAAACATATTTGTTGACAATCATAAAGCCATAGAAGACTCCGGTATAAGTTAAAAGAAATAATTAAGACCAGGGCATAGTCAAGCGATTGAATTTTTAGAAGATTGTATCATGGATATTCCATAACGCCCATGAAAGGCTAATGTAATAAGTGATACCATGAGTCATAGATCAGAAGATAGCTTAAGCCTATGTAAAGGCTTATCAGAAGGAAGAGAAAACTAAAGAATTACATCACTTAAGTAAATCAGGAATTTGATTATTGGACCAAAAAAAAATTTATAGAAGTTGTGATTCAAAACATGATAGAATCACTCATAATATCAGATGTTCAAGAAAAATAAGACAAGAACCATAATCTATAATGGATCTACAAGGAAGCCAATTAGAAGAAGTGCCAGCCGCATAAGAAGTCAGTACGAAGCTCCAACCGGATTGTGTATGTACCAGAGATAGGAGTATTATGATAAAGCTTCAAGTATGGACGTGAATTATACCTAGGTGAAGGGGAGGTTAGGAAAGAGATAGAAGATACGATACAAAATTTATGATAAGTAAGATAAAGGTGAACAACGTACAAGATACTCAAATGTAGAGAACTATGAATAGTCCTTACTTCAAATGGAAGGCTAGAAGTGCAGGGATTCAATATCCAAGAATGATCGCAGCATCGTCAGTGGCATATCTTCCTATAGAATACAGTTATTGAAGTACAGTATCGCCGCTAAGTGGATCAGGAAAATTACTTCAAATATTACTTGATGTAACGTAAGCCCTAGTGGCAAAGTATTACGTAAGAAGTTTGAAGTTATCAATGAAAGATTGTAGATAAACATTGAGGTGGATCAACGATGGATGGATAAAAGTTATAAAAGTAAGAGATAGGATTAGGCCATCATTCTTAAGATGAACAGTGGTGATGAAACATTAAAGGACTTAGATTTATACTTATAGGATAAACAACAAAAGCAACCTGGAGTTAGTAGTATGACCTATCTATATACAGTAAAGTCATACATGTAGATAAATGGGTCTATGAAACAAGATAGAGCAATATTTGTAAGTGCAACAAAGTATCGAGCAAAAAAAAAAAAAAAAAACTTCAGTATACCTATAGATAACCAAAGGGGCATCTTGTCAAGTTCTATATATATTCCCAAAGTAAGGAAAGGAGATTGGCTAAAAGCTAACGGAAAGAGTCCCATAGGGACACATAATAGGAAGAAGTCGTACAGACTGCATGACAAAAGGTAGCAACATTTACATGATTGGACGAATTCCAACCACAAGTCGTGGTATATGAAAGAGGCCTAAAGGGGGAAATTCCCTAGCATTGGATTTACTCAATGAAAATTTGCCATGATGAAAAGAAGAGTACAAAGTATTCAGAAGACATAAGTTACGAAAATGAAAAAAAAAAGTCAATCAACATTCGAGGACGAATGTTTCAAAGGGGGGAATGATGTTACACCCCATCTTTTCGTACGTGGTAGTACGCCAAAAGTAAATTGACGTAAGTTCGGGAATGATATTTATTTTAAATTTATAAATATTATGGTACTTTAAACAAGTAATGGGTAAATTCGTGAAGGTGAGAGGGTAAGAAAATAAAAAAAAGTGAATTTCGTCGAAATTTGGCATTTGGGATAAAATACGGCCCGAGCTAAAATACTCGGTATTTATGGACTAGTACCAAACAAGGTACCACATGACCATAATAGTAAGGAATATAAAGTGTATAAAAAGTGAGTATCATTTTATGTAATTTGAGTAATTCTTAATTATGCGAATATTTGATTAATTACCGGGTAACAGGATATAACCTAAATTAATTGATTTATTAACTATGGTATAAGATTAAATTTCCAGAAAAAAAAACGTGTCAGCACCATAAGATATCAACTAAGTGACTCATAACCCAAATGGATAAGGTGGCAACATTTAACGGTCATGATTAGAATTGGGTTCAGAATTAATAACCAAGGCTACCATGGATAAACAAGGAAAATGATTTTATATCACTACACTTTGCCATCTCTTCTAAACTGGTGAAAAGGATTTAGTGAAATGTAAATAAAGGATACTACATGAATAACAGTGGCTAGCCGTGATATTGTAGTTTTTTTTATAAGAAGCTTATACAAGATGTATGATGGATTAGTTGAATTACTAGTGGCATCACTTACGAAAACTTGGAGGCTGAGACTAAAGAATGAATGCAATCACCTACAAATGTTTTAGATCACCAACTGGACCAGCGGTCCAGTTTAATAAGATGTTGCTTCTGTCTGGTTTCAAGGTCTTCATCGACAAGTGAACAATTACAAGTTTTAAGAAGCTTTATCAGTTGAGCAGGTAGTTTGTGAAACGGAGAAGCTTATATAATAGTGGAATTACATGAATCACTGTTAATTGATGGTGGGGTTTATTGGGATTGACGAATTATATTATGTCTGAGAAATAAATAACAAGTTTGAGATGGTACGGAGAATATTTTTCTCGCAAGCTCTCACGTAAATGTGCTGCACCGTCCAAATAAGTTATTGTGTTGGCATTGCAGTGCAAAGTGAAGCGGGTATTACTTCTTAGTGATGTAAATTAACATGAAGCTATCAAGAATGCAACCCAAGTTTGATCCAATGTGTATGACCATCTACGAGTTCGTATAAGCATTGGAGGTTAGATTTTAACCGGAAGGATTTACTACTCGTAGTCATCCAAAAATGAATTTGAGGTATGTTAAGGCATTTCCTTCCTTCTTTTGGCATGATCTAATGTGAAATGAATATGATATTTCATAATGAATCTACTCCTAGCAACTAAGATTGTCCATGTTGTTCTTTCCATACAAAGTTATTCTAAGAAAGTATGTATGATCCATAAGTCCTAGTGAAGTTCATATTGTATGTCCATAATGTTCTTACGTCACTCCGAAAGGTTTAGAACGTGATTCCATGAGTCGAGCATGCATTATATATATGTATCTATTTTACTCTACCGAGCCGCGCTATAGTCGACCGGGTACGGCACCTATTGTGCAACCACTGATCAGTTGGGTTTTACCGAGCTCCACGTGGCCGGGTACGATTCTACCGAGCCTTATTATGGTCGGGTACGATATGATGATGATGATGCCCACAGAGGCGAATGTTTTTAATACTTTATGTATATGTATGTATTGTGCATTTCATGTCAGCAGTTCCCAGAGGCACTCAAATGTTACAGGTTGTAGCTCCTATATCTCTCTTTACATTACTATTCATATTTATGCTTTCCTGCCTTACATACTCAGTACTTTATTCGTACTGACGTCCCTTTTGCTCGGGGACGCTGTGTTTCATGCCCGCAGGTCCCGATTGATAGGTTGATTGTCCTCCTATTAGGCTATCAGCTCAGCGAAGGTGTTGGCGCACTCCACTTGCTCCGGAGTTGCCTATTTGATTAGTATGCATAAGATATGTATTGGTTAGTATAGTGGGGTCCTGCCCCGACCTTTATGATTTCATGTACTCTTAGAGGCTTGTAGACAGATGTCAGGTATATGGATACTTGAATGGCCTTGTCGGCCTATGTTTTGAGTTTACAAATGGTCATGTCGGCCTTATAGGCCCGTGTGTCATATGTATAAGTTTGTATATCATGTTGGGTCATCATATGTTGAGTATTCCCTTATGTTTTATTCTTGTTATCTCATGGCGGGTTTTCTGGCTTATTTACTCATAATAGTATAATAAGAAAGATATGTTACGTTGGTACTCGATTAAGTAAGGTACCGGGTGCCCGTCGCGGCCCATCGGTTTGGGTCGTGACACTTTGTTGTGATGATTATTGTGTCACTTGTTGGGACGGTTTATGATTTACTGTTTCATTTTTTGCCCTTAACTGTGATTGTTATTTGGGTGAGGAAGAGTGATAATGCACGAAGGGTGATGTCGTGCCTTGATTTATTATTTATGCACGAAGGTTAATGTCGTGCCTTGTTATTGATTATGCACGAAGGTTAATGCCGTGCCATGTTTTATTGATTATGCACGAAGGATCATGCCGTGCCTTGTTATTGAACCATGTACGAAGGATCATGCCGTACTATGGATGTGAGGATGAGAGTAAAAGCACGAAGGGTGATGCCGTGCACTGTATTTGCTTATTTGGTGAGGATGAGAGTAAAAGCACGAAGGGTGATGCCGTGCAACTACTTGCTATTCCTTGACTTGATATTACTTGTGTTTCCATTATACTTTGTTTTCCTTGTGAACTTATTAACTGTTGTTAATTATTGAGTTCTTTTGAGATATTCCTTATTGTGTTATTACATGGTTAATTCATGTTATTTGTGGTAATATATATATTAAAGAATTGGGATCGTGTGGCGCGCCGACCACTTTTACGATAAGAAATGGGATCGTGTGGCTCGCCGACCACAAAGTGATTTGAATCTTGGCATTGGCCATAGTTGCCGGTAGCCTATTGATATATTTGGGAGCGGGTGGTACGCCTACCACAAGATATAATTTATTGATACAGATGGGATCGGGTGGTACGCCTACCACAAGATATAATTTATTGATACAGATGGGATCGGGTGGTACGCCTACCACAAGATATAATTTATTGATACAGTTGGGAGCGGGTGGTACGCCTACCACAAGATATAATTTATTGATACAGTTGGGAGCGAGTGGTACGCCTACCACGAGATATGAAAAGAAAAATAAAGAATTGAGTTAATTGTTGAATTCTTTGAGATATTCCTTATTGTGTTATTACTTGGTTATTTCTTGTTATTCTGTGGTATACATATATATTGAACTGCACAGGTTTATGTGGGTGTCTGGTCCTAGGCTTGTCACTACTTCGCCGGGATAGGCCAGGCACTTACCAGCACATGGGGTCGGTTGTGCCGATACTACACTTCTGTGCGTTTTTGCACAGGTCCAGGTTACGATCAGGAGCAGCAGCAGTAGATCTTTTGCGTGGGAGTTGATCATATTTGAGACCGAGGTAGCTTGCAGGCATCCGCAGGCCCGGCGTCTCTCCCTTTACTTATGTTACTAGTTGTAGTCTCTTTGTTCCGAGACAAACAGATTATGTTATATTTCTTTCAGACTTTTATGTGTAGTATTCAGTAGTAGTTCGTGAGTTGGTGACTCCACATTTTGGGTAGAGGATTTCAATATGGTTTTACCTTGAAACTGCTTAATACTATTTCGATAAAGTCTTCCGCACTTATTTAATTAAAGTTATGGTTTGTTGATAAATTAATTATGGAATATTATTAAAAACAGGATAGTATGAATACAGTTGCTTGCCTAGCTACCATGAGTAGGCGCCATCACGATCCCGATGTTGGGGGAAAATTCGGGTCGTGACAAGTTGGTATCAGAGCTCTAGGTTACATAGGTCTCACCACTCACGAACAAGCTTAGTAGAGTTTGAGAGGTAGGTACGGAGACGTTTGTACTTGTCCTCCAGAGTCTATTGAGTTAGGAAAAAGTTTCTCATTTGTTCTTTCTTATCATGCGAATTTGTTATTCAAATGTTAAGTTGAATTTCTACTCTTGTTTTCCCACGAACGGCGAAGGCATGTACTGCTTCTTCAACCGACAATGGTACAGGCTGGTGATAGATCAACAATGCCTTCAGAAGTTTTACGGAGTTTCGGATAAGTTTCACCAAACTCTTCGCTATCTCCTTCATTGGTGCATCTTTTTAGATCCCAAGGTAATTTATTGACTATTGCTATGAGATATTGCAGAATGCGAGAATAGTTGAAGGTGAGGGGGTTGATTCTACTGTGTTTCAGGTAGCGAGTGAAGTAGGGGAAACATAATGTATTTACTAACCGGTTGTGGTTTTAATGGACCTTGACGTCTGGTTGATTTATTCGAAGCTGTGAAGGATAATTATTATGGACTATTTGAAGTTGTGAAGGATAATTATTGTGGACTATTAGTGAATGGACCGAATGGCCATGTTTTATGTCGGTTTTGGCTTGGAATGTATACATATGGTATGGAAAGGTCCCCCAAATAAATTATGCATGTTTGAGGCTTAGTACTCTGCAGGGGGTAAGAATCAGCCCAAAGAGTAATAAAGAGTATAAGAGCAAAAGAGGTAATTGGTCGTCAATGTCTATGACAAGCCTATGAAGAGGGCAGACTGGCCATGCGACATTACCTACTCAATCCAATTTGTAGAAATGTTTGGAGGAGTTACCTCCCTGACACTTTGAAAGGTGTGGTATGTACGATCTGAACGATCATGTCAGGTTATTATGACAGTGTCCGAATATGTTGTCATGTCCAATAAGTTAACTGGGCCTCAAAGGAATTGTTGTGAATGTGGAAGATTGGAGAAATATAATTTATGAAGGCACTCAAGCTACGTGCCCCATTGCAGTCAATACTCAACTCACATGACCAGCTAGAGTGAGGGGTCAGGATGTTAAAGGCGGAGGTGAGACTCCTAGAGGTGGAGATCTAGTTGTTGACATAATTTCTATGGTGTGACCGAGGTCACTACACCAGATGATGTTATCACATGTACAATTCTGATTGTTATAAAAGGAACATTTTTCTTCAATTTGATTTGATCTTTGAAGAATTGAGGCAAGTCCTCTTAATATGCTCTGCTCATGAGTGAGCTTCGTAATCATCAAATCTACTTATGTGAATACTCACGTTGTTCTATTAAGTGGAGATAATTATCCCTATTATTATGTATTGGTCACTAGGAATATTGATGAGGTCAAAAGTGACTTTATATTAATTATTACAATGGGAATGAATTCCTGAAATAACTATTTTCAATGGTTAAATTATATACCATGTCGGTATGAGGGTTCTTTTATGTCGTGATACTCTTTGACGGACAATAGTTGAAAAGAAGAAAGAAAGGAAATGAAAAACATCAGTGGCACAATGTGCAAATGCTTGTGATTTAGAGTGGAGGATGAGATCCTCAAAATTTGTATAACGTGAAAATATTTGTTTTAAAAAAAAACCGAGCTGCAAGCTGCGGTGAATATTATATGAGGACAAGGTCCTGGTGGTGAAAAGTTTGTGTTTAAAATTTTCCCTTTTTGGAAATAAAAATCTAGCATAATATCCTAAATTTGAGCCATGCCTGTTAGGTTTATTTGACAATCCTTGCACAGTTTCTATTCATATTTAGTCATTTCTATTTTGTGACCGTTGAGTTCTAGACTTTGAGATGAGCACCAGGTAAGGATGAATATGACGCATTAATTCGAGAAAGTAATCATGAGGTTTCCATACCTCACTGTGAGTAAAGTGGGAGTTTTGGAATAAGATATTTGATAATAGGGTTAATTGACAATGTTGTAATTTAAGAACAACTCTTATGGCCAGACTTTAGAGTCATGGATATGTGCATACGCATGAGGTGTTCGTGCCTTATTTAGACTTGTTCGTTGTAGTCTTCATTGTTTCCATATTGACCTACTCCTGCAGTTATGAGGAGCATGTGCAACATCTCAGAGTGACTTTGCAGACTCTGAAAGATAGCCAACTATATGCAAAATTTTGAAGTGTGAATTTTGGCTAAGTTCAGTTGCATTCCTGGGTCATATTGTGACGGCAGCAGGTATTCAGGTTGATCCGAAGAAGATTGAGGCAGTCAAGAACTGACCTAGACCGACATCAGCCACAGAGATTCGGAGTTTCTTGGGATTAGCGGGTTATTATCGGCGATTCGTGGAGGGGTTTTCATCTATTGCAACCCCATTGACCAGATTGACACAGAAAGGTGTTCAATTTGAATGGTCAGATTAATGTGAGGCGAGCTTTCAAAAGCTCAAGACAGCCTTGACCATAGCACCGGTATTGATTTTACTCACAGGTGCGGGACCTTATACTGATTATTGTGATGCTTCCCGTATTGGGCTTGGTGCAGTGTTAATGCAGGATGGCAAGGTTATTGCCTATGCTTCGAGGCAGTTGAAGATTCATGAAAAGAATTACCCAGTGCATGATCTAGAATTGGCGGCGATTATTCACGCATAGAAGATCTAGAGGCATTATTTGTATGGTGTAATATGTGAAGTATACACCGATCATAAGAGTCTTCAGTATTTGTTTAAACAAAAAGAGTTGAATTTGAGGCAGAGAAGGTGGCTGGAATTGCGGAAAGATTATGATGTCACCTTTTTATATCATCGGGAAAAAAAAAAGCAAACGTGGTGGCTGACGCTTTGAGTAGGAAGTCAGCCTGTATGGGCAGTCTTGTTTATATTCCAGTCAATCAGAGGCCAATTGCTTTGGATGTTCAGTCCTTGGCCAATCGATTTGTGAGGTTGGATATTTCTGAGCCTAGTCGAGCACTAGCTTGTGCGATCGCTCGCTCTTCATTATTGGAGCGTATCCGCGATCAACAATATAATGATTCCTATTTAGGTGACCTTAGAGACACGGTTCAGCGAGGAGGTGCTAATCAGGTCACCTTAGATGCTGATTGGATCCTAAAGATGCAAGGGCGCATTCGTGTGCCAAATGTCGACGGACTTCATTTCTGGACTTCCGATGACTCGAAAGAAGTTTGATGCTGTTTGGGTGATGGTAGATAGGTTGACCAAGTTAGCTCATTTTATTCCTATTGCCACTAGCTATTCAGCCGAGAGGTTAGTTGGGATTTATATCAGGGAGTTCGTTCGCCTTCATGGTGTGCCTATCTCTATTATTTCAGATCGAGGTGCACAGTTTACCTCACAATTCTAGAAGGAGGTTCAATGAGAGTTGGGCATGCAAGTTCAGCTAAGTACAGCCATTCATCCCCAGATGGATGGTTAGTCCAAGAGGACTATTCAGATACTGGAAGATATGCTTCGGGCATGTGTTAATGATTTTGGAGGTTCATGGGATCAATTCCTGCCTTTGGCAGAGTTTGCTTATAATAATAGTTATCAATTGAGCATCCAGATGCCTCCTTATGAAGCGTTTTATGGTAGGCGGTGTCGTTCTCCGGTTGGATGGTTTGAACCGGGAGAAACTCGGTTTTTTGGTACAGATTTATTTCAGGAGGCCTTAGATAAGGTCAAGATTATTCAAGGTAGGCTTCGCACAGCTCAGTCTAGACAAAAGAGCTATGCAGATCGCAAGGTTCGAGAGATAACTTTCATGATTGAGGAGCGAGTATTGCTCCGAGTGTCGCCTATGAAGGGCGTGATGAGATTTGGAAAGAAGGGCAAACTTAGCCCTAGGTTTGTTGGCCCATTCGAGATTCTTGATCGTGTGGGAGATGTGGCATATAAACTTGTCTTTCCACCTAGCTTATCAGTTGTGCATCCAGTTTTTCATGTATCTATGCTTCGGAGATACCACGGTGATCCCACACATGTATTAGACTTCAGCACTGTCCAATTGGACAATGATCTATCTTACGATGAGAAGCCGGTGGCCAGTCTAGACCGGCAGGTTCGACAGTTGAGGTCGAAGAGTTATCATTCTGTGCGTGTTCAGTGGTGAGGTCAGCCTCCTGAGGCATCGACCTGGGAGTCCGAGTCTGATATGCGGAGCCGTTACCCACACTTGTTTCCTGACTCGGTACTTCTTTCTTTTGTCCGTTCGAGGACGAACGGTTGTTTTAGAGGTGGAGATTGTGACGACCCAAAGGGTCATCACTTATTTTATTAATCGTTTTGAGCTTCTGAGGCCTTGAAAACCTCATTCTATGTTGCCTCGATTTACGTGCACAATCCGGGCATGTGGCCGGAAAGTTTTTGTGATAGAAAATATGAATTCTATGAGAAATTTAGATTAAAAAAATGATATTAATATTGATATGGTTGACTTCGGTCAACCTTTTTGGTAAACGGATCCGGACCCGAGATTGGATGGTCCCGAAAGGTCCGTAGGAAAATATGGGAATTGGACATGCGTCCGGAGTCGAATTCTGAGGCCTAGAGCCCAAGTTATGAATTTTTCTGTGAAATTGTTTTTGATGTAATTGTTAAAGGAAAATGAATTAATTGACCTTGGTATCGAGCTCGTATTTTGGTTCCGACGCCCGGTACAAGTCTTAAATATTATATATGTGCTTTCTGCAAAGTTTGGTGACATTCGGAGGTCGTTTGATATGTTTTGGACCTTGAGTTCCAAGTTTGGAAGTTTTGAAAACCAAAAGTAGGAAAATCAAGAACTTGAGGCTTGATTTGATGAAAACGATGTGATATTGGCGATGTGATCGCACAAATAAGTTCGTCTAATGTTTTTAAGTCAGTGTGCATATTTGGTTTGGAGCCCCGAGGGCTCGGGTGAACTTTGGATAGGCCACGAGATCAATTTTTCATGTTAGAAAGTTGCTGTCAGCACCTGATCTGCAGAGTTCGCAAATGCGAACAATAGTTCGCAAATGCGAACTTCCCAATATTCTGCAGAGTTCGCAAATGCGAACAATAATTCGCAAATGCGAACTTCCCAATATTTTGCCTGTGTTCGCAAATGCGAACAATAGTTCGCAAATGCGAACTTCCCAATATTCTGCCTGTGTTCGCAAATGCGAACAAAAGTTCGCAAATGCGAACTTCCCAGTTTTGTCTTGGCTTCGCAAATGCGAACAAAAGTTCGCAAATGCGAACTTCCCAGCCTTAGCTTATTTTTCAAACTCCAGAAATTGGTCGGGGTTCGCAATTGCGAACCCATGTTCGCAAATGCGAACACAGAGACCTGTAAATCACGATTTCCAACTTCATTCTTCACATTTCACAACCCAAAAACACCCATTTGTGATTCTTCACGGACTCCCTCTTCTTCAAAACAATTGTAAGTCACTTTTTACTTAATTCTTTCAATTCCTAACAACATTAAACATGTTTTTCAATATAAATCAAAGGCTTTCATGGTAGAATATCTTATTTTTAGTAGAATATAGGGTTTTTCATGAATTAGGAAATTGGACCTCGAATTGAGGTCCGATTTTGAAACAAATCATATACTTGAACTCGTGGGGGGATGGGTAACCAGATTTTGGTCCGAACCCCGAATTCCGACCATGTGGGCCCGGGGTCGAAATTCACTATTCCGGGCAGAATGTTGTAAAAATTGTAATTAGCCTTATGAATTAGTTTGTTGAGTAGTATTGATGATATTAAATCAATTGTGTATAGATACGATTGGATTGGAGCCAAATTTGAAAGGAAAAGGCATTACCACAGATTGAATTGTTCATAAACATTCGAGGTAAGTGTTTGTTCTATCCTAGCTTGAGGGAATAGGATTATGTGTTATGTGTTATGTGATCGAGTGCGGTGTATGGGCTGTGGTGACGAGCATCCATACTCTGGCATCTAGCATGACCGTGAGTCGTTATTAATACTTGTTGTGGGACATATTTGAATATAAATTGTTGAACCCTTGCCGGGTTGTAGAAGTGTTATTGTTCTCCCTTGTCGAGACTTGTTGTGAAGATGATTATTGATTGCCCTTGCCGGGACTTTGTTGTGATGATTATTGTGTCCCTTGTTGGGACGGTTTATGATTTACTGTTTCATTCTTTGCCCTTAACTGTGATTGTTATTTGGGTGAGGAAGAGTGATAATGCACGAAGGGTGATGCCGTGCCTTGATTTATTATTTATGCACGAAGGTTAATGTCGTGCCTTGTTATTGATTATGCATGAAGGTTAATGTCGTGCCATGTTTTATTGATTATGCACGAAGGATCATGCCGTGCCTTGTTATTGAACCATGTACGAAGGATCATGCCGTACTATGGATGTGAGGATGAGAGTAAAAGCATGAAGGGTGATGCCGTGCACTTTATTTGCTTATTTGGTGAGGATGAGAGTAAAAGCACAAAGGGTGATGCCGTGCAACTACTTGCTATTCCTTGACTTGATATTACTTGTGTTTCCATTATACTTTGTTTTCCTTGTGAACTTATTAACTGTTGTTAATTGTTGAGTTCTTTTGAGATATTCCTTATTGTGTTATTACTTGGTTAATTCTTGTTATTTGTGGTAATATATATATTAAATGTCACGACCCCAAATCTGGTCGTGATGGCGCCCGGCACATTGCTAAGCCAGCCTGACCAATCAATATAAACAACGGAGCTAGAAGCTCTCTTTAGCCCATTTAAGCATATTAATATATGAAACAATAGTAATACTTATACCAACAGCGGGGAAACCAAGTCCCAAAATATACTAACTCCCATAGACCGAAGGGTCAAGAGTCGTGAGCCTCTAAAGAACATAAGTGTAATAAAGTTTATAACAAACTCAATGCGGAAAGGAAAGACAACAAGATAAGAAATGACAGCTAGAAGGAATATCGGGTCCTGCGGACTCCGCAGCTACCTCGAATATCCACAAACGTCGCCTCGCACAGCTACTGGATCACTGCTGAGAGGTACCTGGATCTGCACACAAGGTGCAGGGAGTAAAATGAGTACTGCCAGACTCAGTGGTAATAAACAAGGGTAAGACAGCGCAGATAAGAAATCCGCAATAAAGCACTATGTAAAGCTATAATCGGCTACCCTGTCATAGAATCAATCTTCACTGTACCTGTACCAACAAATACCAATAAATAGCATAACAGCTAGCAGATGTAGCTAAATGCAATGCAATGCATGATATGACCGCTACGGCGCGTAGCTCGACTCTAATTTTGGGTACCCGTGCTCACTGTGGGGGTTCAGACTCCGGAGGGGCTCCTACAGCCCAAGCACATCTCATAGAGATATTCTCGCGGCGTGCAGTCCGATCCAACATATATCCTGCTGCGGCGTGCAGCCCGATCCACTACTAGTCAGCTAATATGCAGATACAGCCTCGCAGGCTCAAAAGTAGTTTTTGAAAACTCTTTTATCATTTTTCAGTTGGAAAACAGTAATACCAAGTTCCAGAGATTGGAATTAGCATAATAACAAAAATAGCTGCAGACTAGTAGTAAACTAGCATGTCTATATGATAAGACAATGATAACGATCCTCGCGCGATCCAATAACTGGCTCACGGCCCACATGTATACTCAACCGCCCAAGAAGGGGGTTCCTCGGCTCAAGAGTGGCCATTATCACAATATATATATATGCAACCATCCGAGAAGGAGGTTCGACGGCTCTAGAATAGCCAATAATACAGTATCAACAGGTCGGACTAATATATAGTCTCCAGTTCATGATCGACCCCGCACTCTCAAGAGTGTGCGTGTCTCGCCGCTATACGGCGTCACAAAGTGGTATACCGGGGTTTCGAACCCGCTGGTCATCACCCACATATATTACTCACCTCAATACAGCGCGACGACTATTCCGCAATGCCCTTGCCACGAGAATCAAGCTCCGCACGCGTAGAATCTGATCAAATACAGTAGAAATACAACAAATTAGGCCAATGGGATGACACCCAATCAATACAACTCAATTTACATCAAAATTCCCAAAGTTGTCAAAACCCGACTTTCGGTACGCTTGTCGAAAAATCACGAAAGTCACATATTCGGAACCCTCATCTCAATACGAGTCTAAGCATATCAATTTTACCAAATTCGGACTCCATTTGCCCATTCAAAACCTTGATTTTCTAAAGTCCAAGCCTAGGGCTAAATCCTCCATAATTTACCCCAAATTCCTCCATTTTCATGATATAATTGCATAATATTACCAATACTAATCATAGTTTAAGTCCATAGATGATTACCTGATGATTTCCCTTGAATTTCTCTTCAAAATCGCCCAAATCGCCTCTAAAGCCGAGACCCAAAATGTGTGAAATGTTCTGAAATTTTTCTAACTTCGGATACACTTACTTACAGCGATTTTCGCTTCTGCGGAATATTTTCCGCTCCTATGCACCCGTATCCGCGACCAAAGGGTCGCTTCAGCGGTTCCAGGCCTGGCCGGCCATTTCCGCTTCTGCGAGCAAAGGGCCGCTTAAGCGGGCCCGCTTCTGCGAAGGAACTTCCGCTTCTGCGGAAACATCCGCCTCTGCGCACCATTGACCGCTTCTGCGGTCTCGCCCAAGCGGTCGAGTGTCCGCTTCTGCGGACCATGCCCATTTTCTCCCCGTCCGCTTCTGCGATCACTGGCTCGCACCAGCGACCTCGCTTCAGCGGAATGGCTTCCGCTTCTGCGTAACCAGCCGCTCCTGCGCATCTCGTCCGCTTCTGCGGACACGCTCCTGCGTCCAAAATTCCGCAGGAGCGGAAACAACAGAAGCAGGATCCCAACCTGCAATTCTTCCACAATTTCTCCCGTTTAACCATCCGAAATCACCCCGAGGCCCCGGGACCTCATCCAAACATACCAACACATCTTAATACCTTATTCGAACTTGCTCCAATCCTCAAAACACGTCTAATAACACCAAAACCCATAATTCACATCAAATTCAAGCCTAAATTCCTTAAAACATTCCGAATTACACATTCGATCAAAAACCCGAGAATGACCTGAAATTTTGCAGGCACATCCAAAATCACCTAACGAAGCTACTGCCACTGTCGGAATTCCATTCCGACCCCGGATCAAAATCTCACCTACCGTTCGGATTTCGCCAAAATTCAACCTTAGCCAATTCAAGCCTATTTCTACACCGGGCCTCCAAATTCAATTCCGATCGCTCCCTTAAGTCACAAATCACCTCCCGGAACTAATCGAATCATCAGAATCCGATTCCGAGCCCTCTAACCAAATAGTCAACTCCGGGTTGACTTTCCTTATTCAAGTTTCCTTCAAGAAGGCTATATGCCTCATTTTCAATCCAATTCACTCCTAACTCACCCGATAGACTCTAACACTGATACAAAATCATAAAACATGTATTTACAACATAACGGGGTGGTAATTCCCGTAACGACGGGCCGGGTCGTTACATTCTCCCCAACTTAAACAAACGCTCGTCCTCGAGCGTACCAGAGTGGTACTAGAAGCAACTCAATAGCTGAATGACCTTACCCAGCATATATTCGGGCGATCACACGTCGCCCTGTCTCTCATAAGCCTGAAACACCATATAGCTGAAATCTCACAGACCATCTTAACCATAAACCACATTGTACTTTCTGAAATCATATACCAATTGCTAATCCCATTCCTGTACTCGGGATACACTAGAATCCACTGCAATAAGCCATACTCACCACTCCGGGTGAGATCATATGATGTATCAAACAACCCAATCACTCGAGACGATAGTCTCTAATCACAACAATTGGCCACAATCACCAAATACTAGCTGAAAACCTCTTTCATTAGATAGAGTCTTATTCCAACACCTCCATATCCTGCCCACGGCAGCTGAAGCACGCGATATACCAAACCCATCTCTCGGGTTAACCATTCGTGAATCTATTTCCCTTATTAAAACTCATATCACGATAGGTTTCGGAGCCAAACCTCGGTTTCTACCTTTCTAACAAGCTAAGATCCAATATGCTCGTATTCATTAATGACTCCAACGGTCATTTCGATTATAACACACCACACTGGTGATAAACACCTCAACACCGGCCTAAGCCACGACGAGCACAACATAGGCTCCAATAGAAACGTATGCACACACTCGAATCATGACAACTCAATTCATGACAACTGTCTCCAGCAAATAGAGCTGCAATTTAATCCCTCTGTGCCATCATAATATAGAACTCAGACCGCGTCTCGCATTATAGAAATAAAGTACCCGAATCCTCCTCGAGAGGTCATAACATCACGTGGCCTTGCCACAATTTATGATTCTATCCAAACACTATTACTCATGAAACACCTCAAGTTACCAAGCTCAAAAAGGTCATCCACGCACAGATCTAGGTCTGAACCCAAGCAATCAACCTCACCCACGGTGAAACAATTAATGTATGCTATCACATCCTGAAAGGACACAACCGATGTGCCATTCGCCAAACGATACTCAATACGGACTTTTCCTTAGAAGCTAGGAAGTATTGTATACCAGGTAATATATAACTAACTCTATTTTCACATTACACTGTTGTGGCGTGCAACCCGCTCCAATGACATACTCGTGGCGGCGTGCCACCCGATCCAATATAGAACCCTCGCCAAAGAAATGCGCGTCGAGTCAAATGGCTCATTATGGTAAACATATATAGCCTCAAGTTCGGCCACAAGAAGCATATCCGACAAAGTTACTCAATACCGGAACCAAATCAACGATAGAAACCTCTGCATTGATATCCGCCACGAAGGCCCAACTGACAAAGCAATGCCTACCAGCCGTCTGCTGGTCCTGAGGTACAACTACCCCGCTGGAGCATACTCTGATGCACTCTGCTACGCAGTTTGTGCCATACCATCATAGTCCATATCAAATTAGTCTAGACAACCTGGCTTATGACAACCAGTCTGCAATCATATATCATTATCCAAATTCGTCATATCAAGCCGAGAGAGAAAGCCACTAGAGCTTCTAATTTTCGATAATCACAAAACAGTGTCGATACACATGATATACAACCACTACATAGGCGGACTAACGAGAACTTCAAGTCTCCAACACATATATAACACATGAATCACAATGCCCGATCCCGTACTTCACTGTACAAATACATAACGCACATCAAGCGTCCATTCATACCACGAAAGACATTCAGAAACTTCACTATGCCATCAACGACTCAATTATTATAGTCGATCCAACAAGAGAATACCACCATACCACTGGATATTATCAGTTTACATTACCTTGTCCTTTTGGACCATATACCCTGCCAAATTACTAGAATAGCAGTACCATTTTCTTTAGTCACCTGAAAGATCGATTCTTTAAATCACCTGCAGCCGTCCGCGCTGCTAAATAGTTTTAATGACTCCCCATATATTATGAACTGATCACAAAACCTTGAATATGCCATTATCAACTTTCTATAACACATCGCATATACCATACCACACTATGATAACATGGAAATTCATATTCATATCCTACGCCGCAAACATCGGCGCACTCAACTAGTCAAGAACTTTCATGATCCCATATAGATAAAACTCATTACACATTCCAAGCCTTACATACCAACAGGAAATACACTTATTTTTTTTAAACCACGTTAAAACACATCATAAACTCTTTCTCCCAATTTCATTGCATAAGTTAAAACTGCCAGGACCAGGACTGAGTCCTTATACCCATATCAAGTTACACAACTGCCAGCACTCAAGAGCTTTGCTGCAATGTCCGCAAGACTCATTACTTCAACCACACACCAGGAATCAATCGTATTCCTTTTTATACCATTCTGGTTTATTAACAAGTCGTTCCATTTACCCAGTTTCCTTTCTGATTCATCTTTGATTTAATATTAGCCATTACTGTAGCACCATAACACATCAACTCATTCCACACGAGACTCGTACATAAGACCACACGGTCTAAGACCCTTAGGCTACTGAATACTCTCTCAATGTTTCCCAAAAGTACCACATTCTACCACACTTTATTTGAAGAACTTCATACGATTCCTTTAAATTTGTTATCATTACTTCCCAATACGGATACACAAAATTCCATCATTCACATGATATAACACAAGCATTGATCTTTTCTAACGAAACCACCGCCTTTTACCACATACACAATTCTTAGGGCACCTGACTGTTACAAGCAAAATCTTGAACACTGCAAACCATTCTCGGGCGTCATTCACCCTTATTCAATTATAATTCAACTGTCTTATTGAACAGAACCACTCGTGTCTTGTAAGTATTCTGACATCACAGAACATGATTACTCACAGGTACAATTCGCTATCTTTCTTTTCTATACACCGAACATTCCTTACCAACGGTAGTTCAAAACATCCTAGTATTTCTTCACATCTACGAAGCGCCATAACCTTGTCAGAATTTTTCCAACATACTTAAAGACGGTGCCCACATAGCACACAACAGTGCAATCAGTTAATCAATAACAACCTCCCCAACTTGGCTCGGAGTCATACATCAAAGCACTTTCAACCCCTCATATCATTATTACTCAAGTGATGCCGAAATGCTAATATGCGATTAAACTCAAGTCATTTACAAGCCTTGACAGAGACTCGAATCATCAATTCTTGCATTCGTTCACACACAACAGTTATGCCCCTTCTTTAGGTGACCAAATCTTTTCTAAGTCCTAAATTTTCAAAAAATTTCGACAGAGTTTCCTTTGTAATTTGGCCTATCCACCTGCCAGAGAATCACCAAAACCATCCTAGCAATACATTCACAGCTCAACAAGACATCACAATGTATTTCAACAACATTAAATCTCAATACTACACAATTCATATTATCATAATTGGTACACGAACATGCGTTGTACCTGCTCGAATCATAACACATATAAACTACCTTTCGATTACACATGAGAATCAATCCACATACCTCTTTCTCAATTTAGCATTTCATCACAATACCTTCCACCAGGATACACATAGCAAAATCACTTTAGTCTTCCTGAGTTTAAACTTGTTCCACTACACATAAGGCATCTTACCTTCCAATTACGAGATATGACAAATATTCACCACGCCCATAGCTCGGGGCTACACAACAGATTAGACAAGAGTCGAAAATTTAACAGCTCATCCATTAGTAAGCCTCCCTAATACTCTAAAGATCAGCACAAGGCCCCAAGCATGGCTACTAGCCCAAGTACATGGATATAAGCCCAGTCTCAGTCGCTTTACACGTTAATTTACCAATTAGGAAGGATCAAGTGCAAATACCCAGTCACAATACCACCACGCTCGTCACATGACGCGTATTCCATCTCAGTACAACACTGTATAGTGCAAATACGGGGTTTCAAAAGCCCAATACATTATCTATTGCCACTACTCACAAAATCAGCACCTCGATGCTCAAATCATAAACAAGGTCCAGCCTCAAGTCATCCCGACTGGCCCAACGTGAACGCACAGAGATTATATCTCGCCCCTCGTTCGAGGAAATCACAAGCCATAAGGCAATTACATTACCGAGCGCTCGATGCGTACACAGACGTGTGGAAGGAATTTCAAAAATTATCTCTCAAGCTGAATCAAGTGCGCACGATAAGAATTCCAAGAAATGTGAAGTGTTTCCTAAAGGTTCGCAGCCTCCCGAGGATAAGTACAGGCGTCCCCGTACCGATCCACAAGACTCTACTAACCGGCTCAAGACTCATGAGGCCTAGTAAACCTAGGCTCCGATACCAACTTGTCACGACCCCAAATCTGGTCGTGATGGCGCCAACACATTGCTAAGCCAGCCCGACCAATCAATATAAACAACGGAGCTAGAAGCTCTCTTTAGCCCATTTAAGCATATTAATATATGAAACAATAGTAATACTTATACCAACAGCGGGGAAACCAAGTCCCAAAATATACTAACTCCCATAGACCGAAGGGTCAAGAGTCGTGAGCCTCTAAAGAACATAAGTGTAATAAAGTTTATAACAAACTCAATGCGGAAAGGAAAGACAACAAGATAAGAAATGACAACTAGAAGGAATATCGGGTCCTGCGGACTCTGCAGCTACCTCGAATATCCACAAACGTCGCCTCGCACAGCTACTGGATCACTGCTGAGAGGTACCTGGATCTGCACACAAGGTGCGGGGAGTAAAATGAGTACTGCCAGACTCAGTGGTAATAAACAAGGGTAAGACAGCGCAGATAAGAAATCCGCAATAAAGCACTATGTAAAGCTATAATCGGCTACCCTGTCATAGAATCAATCTTCACTGTACCTGTACCAACAAATACCAATAAATAGCATAACGGCTAGCAGATGTAGCTAAATGCAATGCAATGCATGATATGACCGCTACGGCGCGTAGCTCGACTCCAATTTTGGGTACCCGTGCTCACTGTGGGGGTTCGGACTCCGGAGGGGCTCCTACAGCCCAAGCACATCTCATAGAGATATTCTCGCGGCGTGCAGTCCGATCCAACATATATCCTGCTGCGGCGCGCGGCCGATCCACTACTAGTCGGCTAATATGCGGATACGGCCTCGCGAGGCTCAAAAATAGTTTTTGAAAACTCTTTTATCATTTTTCGATTGGAAAACCAGTAATACCAAGTTCCGGAGATTGGAATTAGCATAATAACAAAAATAGGCTGCGGACTAGTAGTAAACTAGCATGTCTATATGATAAGACAATGATAACGATCCTCGCGGGATCCAATAAGTGGCTCACGGCCCACATGTATACTCAACCGCCCGAAGGGGGTTCCTCGGCTCAAGAGTGGCCATTATCACAATATATATATATGCAACCATCCGAGAAGGAGGTTCGACGGCTCTAGAATAGCCAATAATACAATATCAACAGGTCGGACTAATATATAGTCTCCGGTTCATGATCGACCCCGCACTCTCAAGAGTGTGCGTGTCTCGCCGCTATACAACGTCACAAAGTGGTATACCGGGGTTTCGAACCCGCTGGTCATCACCCACATATATTACTCACCTCAATACAGCGCGACGACTATTCCGCAATGCCCTTGCCACGAGAATCAAGCTCCGCACGCGTAGAATCTGATCAAATACAGTAGAAATACAACAAATTAGGCCAATGGGATGACACCCAATCAATACAACTCAATTTACATCAAAATTCCCAAAGTTGTCAAAACCCGACTTTTGGTACGCTTGTCGAAAAATCACGAAAGTCACATATTCGGAACCCTCATCTCAATACGAGTCTAAGCATATCAATTTTACCAAATTCGGACTCCATTTGCCCATTCAAAACCTTGATTTTCTAAAGTCCAAGCCTAGGGCTAAATCCTCCATAATTTACCCCAAATTCCTCCATTTTCATGATATAATTGCATAATATTACCAATACTAATCATAGTTTAAGTCCATAGATGATTACCTGATGATTTCCCTTGAATTTCTCTTCAAAATCGCCCAAATCGCCTCTAAAGCCGAGACCCAAAATGTGTGAAATGTTCTGAAATTTTTCTAACTTCCGATACACTTACTTACAGCGATTTTCGCTTCTGCGGAATATTTTCCGCTCCTACGCACCCGTATCCGCGACCAAAGGGTCGCTTCAGCGGTTCCAGGCCTAGCCGGCCAATTCCGCTTCTGCGAGCAATGGGCCGCTTAAGCGGGCCCGCTTCTGCGAAGAAACTTCCGCTTCTGCGGAAACATCCGCTTCTGCGCACCATAGTCCGCTTCTGCGGACACGCCCAGGCGGTCAAATGTCCGCTTCTGCGGACCATGCCCATTTTCTCCCAGTCCGCTTCTGCGATTACTGGCTCGCACCAGCGACCTCGCTTCAGCGGAATGGCTTCCGCTTCTGCGTAACCAGCCGCTTCTGCGCATCTCGTCCGCTTCTGCGGACACGCTCCTGCGTCCAAAATTCCGCAGGAGCGGAAACAACAGAAGCAGGATCCCAACCTGCAATTCTTCCACAATTTCTCCCGTTTAACCATCCGAAATCACCCCGAGGCCCCGGGACCTCATCCAAACATACCAACACATCTTAATACCTTATTCGAACTTGCTCCAATCCTCAAAACACGTCTAATAACACCAAAACCCATAATTCACATCAAATTCAAGCCTAAATTCCTTAAAACATTCCGAATTACACATTCGATCAAAAACCCGAGAATGACCTGAAATTTTGCAGGCACATCCAAAATCACCTAACGAAGCTACTGCCACTGTCGGAATTCCATTCCGACCCCCGGATCAAAATCTCACCTACCGTTCGGATTTCGCCAAAATTCAACCTTAGCCAATTCAAGCCTATTTCTACACCGGGCCTCCAAATTCAATTCCGATCGCTCCCTTAAGTCACAAATCACCTCCCGGAACTAACCGAATCATCGGAATCCGATTCCGAGCCCTCTAACCAAATAGTCAACTCCGGGTTGACTTTCCTTATTCAAGTTTCCTTCAAGAAGGCTATATGCCTCATTTTCAATCCAATTCACTCCTAACTCACCCGATAGACTCTAACACTGACACAAAATCATAAAACATGTATTTACAACATAACGGGGTGGTAATTCCCGTAACGACGGGCCGGGTCGTTACATTAAAGAATTGGGATCGTGTGGTGCGCCGACCAATTTTACGATAAGAAATGGGATCGTGTGGCACGCCGACCACAAAGTGATTTGAATCTTGGCATTGGCCATTGGTACGCCTACCACAAGATATAATTTATTGATACAGTTGGGAGCGGGTGGTACGCCTACCACAAGATATAATTTATTGATACAGTTGGGAGCGGGTGGTACGCCTACCACAAGATATAACTTACTGTTACAGTTGGGAGCGGGTGGTACGCCTACCACGAGATATGAAAAGAAAAATAAAGAATTGAGACACGAAAGTAAGATTTAATTCCGTGGATTAGATTAATCTGGATATTATGAGTTATTGATTGTTATTGCAGAGTAGAGTATTTCCTTATAAATGTTTATGTACATGTTAATTGTTGAATTCTTTGAGATATTCCTTATTGTGTTATTACCTGGTTATTTCTTGTTATTCTGTGGTATATATATATATTGAATTGCACAGGTTTATGTGAGTGTCCGGTCCTAGGCTTGTCACTACTTCGCCGGGATAGGCCAGGCACTTACCAGCACATGGGGTCGGTTGTGCTGATACTACACTTCGTGCGTTTTTGCACAGGTCCAGGTTACGATCAGGAGCAGCAGCAGTAAATCGATTGCGTGGGAGTTGAACACTTTGAGACCGAGGTAGCTTGCAGGCGTCCGCAGGCCCGACGTCTCTCCCTTTACTTATGTTATTAGCTGTAGTCTCTTTGTTCCGAGACAAACAGATTATGTTATAATTCTTTCAGACTTTTATGTGTAGTATTTAGTAGTAGTTCGTGAGTTAGTGACTCCACATCTTGGGTAGAGGATTTCAGTATGGTTTTACCTTGAAACTGCTTAATACTATTTCGATAAAGTCTTTCGCACTTATTTAATTAAAGTTATGGTTTGTTAAATTAATTATGGAATATTATTAAAAACATGATAGTATGAATACAGTGGCTTGCCTAGCTACCACGAGTAGGCGCCATCACGATCCCGATGTTGGGGGAAAATCCGGGTCGTGACAGATTCCCGGAGATCCGAGGCTGCGGGTTCGATTCTCGGAGACCCGGAGTTTATTGATATATTATTGAGATATGGACTTCGGGTTCGATTCCTGGAGATCCTGAGATATTGAGACACATCCTGAGATATTGAGACACAGGCTGCGGGTTCGATTCTCGGAGACCCCGAGATACTGATATTGGGACTGCGGGTTAAATTCCCGTAGCTCCTGGATTGCTGATTATAGAGTGGGACTGGAGGTTCAATTCCCATAGGTCCTGGACTTGCTGGTTTGAGTTTATGTTGTGTTGGTTACTTGTAGTTAGCTAATCGTAGTCGGGTATAGTAATTATTCTATTGTTGTTATTTCAGATTGATTCTTACTCATTCCTGTTTATTACTGTTTTGATCATTATGTTACTGTTCTCTCGGTAGCGCGCTGACATTTCCTCGTCACTACTCCATCGAGGTTAGGCTTGGCACTTACTGAGTACCGCCGTGGTGTACTCATGCTACTCTTCTGCACACTTTTGTTGTGCAGATCCAGGTACATCAGGACAGGCTCATATTAGGTGATTCAGCAGCACTTTGGGAGACCTCGAGGTATGATCCGCTACGTCCGCGGATTCGGAGGCCCTTCTTCTATTCTGATAGTGATAGTAATTATTTTCCCTCATTTCATTGTTTCTAGATACTCTTGATGTATAGAGCCACAGTTGTACTTTCCCTTTTTAGTCTGTGTTACCCGTAGGATTCCGGGTCTTGGTGGTATGCCGTATGGTGTGGTTGATGAATGTATGTGCCAAGCGGCGCTGATTACATTCCTTTTATATCGTTTTCCGCTATTTTCTTATTTAATATTCATAAACTCGTATATTCCGTATCGTATTAGGCTTACCTAGTCGCGGGGACTGGGTGTCGTCATGACAGGTTCACGATTGGTGAACTAGGGTCGTGACAAATAAAACATTTTAATAACAAGAATGATAAAGTCATAATAATATTGATAAATCAAGCAAATAAATATTTTATACATAAATATTACTAAGATATTTAGATATAATATGTACAAATACTTAAGAAAATATTTTTCTATGATTAATATTTGAATTGAGTGCGGTTAATTTAAATTCGAAAGCATAACATATTTTTTTGAAAATGCGATCCAAATTAGAAAATAGAATGATAAAAGTTATTTGAATTTGAGATAAAAAAAGTTTTTAAATTTTTATTTCTATTATATTAAAATGAGTATGGTAGAAATATAAATTAAATTCAAACAATCTAATAAATATCCACATGACAATGTAATAATATTCGTTATTGAATAATGTAATATTAAAAATAAAGAATAAATAGAGAAAAATAAAATTCATTTTTTATCATAGAGAAGAGGCTAAAACTTATTTAAATTTGAGATGAGAAAGATTTTTATATTATGATAAGAAAATTCATAATATGGATAAGTTCACATAACTCAAGTCTAATAGATAAAATCAACAACTAAAATATTGAATAATTAATAAATTAAAGATAACGTGAGGAAATTTGAAAATCTTTAAGTTTATAAAATAAAGTAAAATAAATATACAACACTTAAAAATATTATTAAAATTTAAAATTGTCAAGAAATATTTTTAAAACAAAATAAATAATTATTTTATGATTACAAAAATTAATATTCATCTAATAAAAAGCCACATAAAACGTAATAAAACTATATATTATATTAAAATTGCAAAATTGTGTTAAATTATTAAAAATTTACTATTAGAAACGAAAGGGAAAGTCTAATTGAATTTGAGATTATAATTGTTTTTAAAACTAAGTTGAGAATGAACACACAATGGAGAATACCACGAAAATTGCAGTCTTATTTATGAAAATATATAAATTAAAATTTAAAAATACATAATATAGGTACTAATGAAAATTAAAAATTAAATTTGTATCTTAAAACTATAATAATAAAATATGTAAATAAATAAAATAACAGTAAAAATATTACTATAACATTTAGATATAATATATTCAAACAATTAAGAAAATATTTTTCCATAATTAATATCTAAGTTGAGTTCAGTTAGTTTAAGTTTGAAAGCATAACATAATATTTCGAAAATGCTGTCTACTTTAGAACTAAAATGATAAGAATTATTTGAATTTGAGATGCGATTTTTTATTTTTGAAAATACCATGTAAAGAAATAAAATAGTAAAAATATTACTACAATATTTAGATATAATGTGTTCAAACAATTAAGAAAATATTTTTCTAAGATTAAATTAAAATTTTAAAAATGTAAAATCAAAGTACAATTAGTATAAAAGGGGCAAATAATGTGTCAACAGAAAAAATACAGAAGGAAGGAAGGAAAATGTATAATACAAAAAATATTATACAAGAACTCAACATATTTGGAACGTAATAATCAAATAACTTATGTATTAATATTTTAGACTAATTCAAAGTTACAATTTAAAATAAAATATGATACTATTATTTTTGGTTGTAGGTAAAATATTAATATAAAAACTATTAAAATTCATAATAGGGAAGAGATGTATAAAAAAAGGTAGTGTGAGGGATATTAATACTTTAAATTAATTGAAAATAAATAAATTAAATTATTTAATTATATTTAAAAGTATTACCGATAAATTTAAATGATTAAAACGCTCATATCTATTAAAGACTATTAAATGAATAACAAGAAATATAATAATTTGATTATTAAGCTAATAAGAAATTCTATAACAGTTAATCGTATTAAATAATAAATAATACAATAACTACAAGAAAATAACAAAAATAAAAAAGAATTTGCGTAAAAATGATGTGATGAATAAGACATATTTGACTTTCAGTCAAAAATAAAGTGATAGTAAGAATTTTGTTAAATATGATATAATGTGCTCAAACAATACATATCGCAACATCACTTATTTAGTACGTTTTAGTACTGATACCGGAACGAAATGCAAGTACTAAAATTAAGGGGTTAGGTTGCTACAAATAAAAAAAAATTGAGTACTACGAGATTTGAATAATAATTTCATATCCTGCTTCATAATTAATATCTAATGTTATATAATTTTTATATGAAATGTTCATATTTTAAGGTAATTTGCACATAATTCAAAGTCTACGACCTTACCAGTTACAAGTATCGTATGTTTTAGTTACCAAAAAATATATGGTAAGCTATCTTCACCATATTTCTTTATAAGATAGGAAATTTTTGCATATTCCCTACTAATTATCTCAAATTCCAAAATTTTTGTAACAAAAATAAAGCCCAATATCAACTGATAATTTTGTTACCTTATACATTAATTTTTTGCATCTATGACTATATTCTTCTTTTGGCACTATAAAAGATCAATTGTTTGAGCACAAAGCAGTTCATAACAACTTTCAACAATCCTACAGAAAGTGATAATCAATTCCAATAAATAATGAAGAATTTCACTATTTTGTCCCTACTTTCTTTTTTTCTTCTCTTGAGCTTATCAGCTCCTTCCCTTGGTATGAATTTTTTTACTTCTTGATAATCATAATTTGTACGTATTTGATTATTTAATGATTTTTGTTAAGTGTGTGACATATCATTTAAATGCTTAAGCTGTTAGAGAAGCATACTTCTATTTATTTAATTATATCTTCGACATACCCTGATGGCTTGCGGGCTTGATTCTTTTTGCTAAGCCAAGCGCGAAAATTATTTTTGATGTTGAGCGGCGGTGAGACTCAAACTCAGGATCTGTGCCTGGTGTAATATCATGTTGAAGTGTGTGACCATCTAACCTAAAAGATTAAGTTGTTAGAGATTGCAAACTTCTAATTCTATTTACTTAATTATGTCTTCAACAAATTCTCTCATCGTGATATATACTGTCTAATTTATTCCATATTAATTTATTTGTTCTTATAATTGTAGGGCAACAACCAAAATTATGTCCAACGAGCTTCAAAGTGAATGATCAATGTGCCAATATCAATTGCTTTTTAGAAGCCTTAAAAATTTATCCAGCAAGTGAGATGCCCCAAAAATGTGGTTGTAGTTCACAAGGGAGTGGCAGCCTATGCTCTTGTTCCATAGTTTGCCAACCTCCAAATTAAATACAATTAAGTTAGCAAGTTTATAATGCTCAATTAATGAAAATAATTTGCATGAACGATCTGTGAATTGTGATTCGTGTGAACAGAAAATTTGCGTTTTCATTACCAATTATTAATAAAATTAAAGAGTGAAGTTTGGAATTTAATTAATTTTAGATACTCTTTCGGATCCATTGCCAGTGCCTTGAGACGAGGGTCGGTAGGGATAATATCTGTGGTACGCACTATCCTCGCCAGACCCCATTTATGAGAATATATTGAGTTCGTTTTTGTTGTTGTTTCAGACCTATTGCCAAAAAAATTTCTAATTAGACCTCATGTGTCTCTTAATTAAAAAAAAGGAAGTACAAAAAGAAATATTAATTAATCAAAGTTCCAACTATCTATAACAGTATAATCTATCTTTTTAAGTTATTTCGTAATTTATTTTGGTGATCACTTATTCAAACCTCGTAAAGTTCATCTTGCTGTAATAGAAATGAACAAAAACAGATAAGTTTATAAATATTCTCTTAACTAATTATTTTTATCCCTTTTGGGGGGCTTTTCTTTTTCTTTTTTCAATTTGGCATAAGTTTTGTTCAATGATGTTTAACTTTTTTCCTTAATCCCTTAGGAGTTGGATATAATTGTGCCCACCATTTAAGTGTAAAAGTTATTTCGGGATAAACTAACATCTCAAATCAAATATGGGATAAAGTGTAACGATCCTACCGGTCGTTTTGAGTTTCGACGCGTTATTCAGCAGATTGAAGCCATGAACAGCTTCATCTCAGGTAAATTGACTTGTGTGTATGGTCAAAATTAAAATTGAGGAAGTTTGGAGTCAAATCTAAATGGAAATTCTCCTTTTGAAAGCTTAAAGTTAAAGAAATGAACTAGGATTGGAATTTTGAGTAAATGACCTCGGAATTGGGATCTGAAAGTTCCAGCATGCTCGTATGATGATTTTGAACTTGGGCGTATGTCCGGATTTGGTTTTTGATAACCCGCGAGCATTTCGGCGTATATGGTGGAAGTTAGTATTTTAGAAGAATTTCATAAATTTGGTTGGAAGGCTTTTTAGAGTTATAGATGTCCATTTGGGATTCTGAGTCTGGAATAGATCCGTACGGTGATTTTGGAGTTGGGAATGCGATCGGAAGTGAGTTCGGATGTCCAGAGATCATTTTGAAGTCATTTGGCTAAATATAGGAATTTGAAGGTTTATGAAAAAATTCGACCGGAAGTGAAAATTTTGATATCGGGGTTGGAATGCGATTCCGAAAGTTGGTGCAAGTCCGTAATGTCGAATGTGACTAGTGTGCAAACTTTGAGTCAATTCGGATCGATTTTGGTAGGAAATGGGACAATTAATCTTTTTAAGGAAAGCTTAAGTTGGAAAAGTCAACCCAACGTTGACTTATGAGTTAGAGGGCTCGGAACTGAATTTCGATGATTCGGTTAGTTTCGGGTGATGATTTAAAACTTAGGAGCGCAATCGGAAGTAATTTTGGAGGTCCGGTGAAGAAGTTAGCCTATTTTGGCGAAGTTGGAATTTTGGCGTAATCCGATTGATAGGTGATATTTTGATCCGGGAGTCAGAATGGAATTCTGACACTTGCAGTACCTTCGTTAGGTAATTTTGGATATGTCGGCAAATGTTCACTTCATTCGGACATCGTTTGGTCGGGTTTTTGATCGAATGTGAATTTTGAAAGTTTAAGTTTAAGTTTGAATCGAATTCTAGGATTTTGGTGATTTTTGATATTTAAGTTAGCGTTTTTATGATCCGAGCAAGTTTGAATAAAGTATTAGGTTGAGTTTGAGTTTTTGGTTGTAGTCCCGAGGGTCTCGGGTGTGTATCGGATGCCCAACGGGTCATTTTTGGAAGATTTTTGCCGTTTTGAGCAAAAATGTAATGATCCAAAGGTCTATTTTTAGTTCTAGAGATCCAAATTTGATTTCGAGACTTCGACAATTTAAATAATGAATAATAGGACTGATCCGAAAATTTTGGTGTAATTTAATCAAGTCGCGATTGGGTTTTTTACGCGAAATGTGATTTAATTGTTTAACGAGCGAAATTGATGTTGCACTGAGCAAATGAGATCCAAATTCAGTTTTAATTGAACCACTGGATCCGTATCCAAATTACGGAGCCATAGGAAAAATAATCGTCAAATTCCGAGTTTGTATGACGGAGTTAAAGCTATTTTAGTGAAAATAAAAGTTGCTGCAATTATTTAGGATAGTTGCTGAATTTTTTTAGCAGCGTGAACAGTACCAGGCACGCGTGAACAGTGTCTAGCACGTGTGTACATGGACGCATGAACAGTAATCGGAAAAAATAAAATTTGGCATTTTAGCCACATCTTGAGTTCTAGAGCTCCGATTGAGGTGATTTTCGCGGCGTTGTTCTCGTCTCAACAAGGAGGTACGTTTTATGGTCTAATTACATTATTTTATCATGGAATCCTCGAGTATTTCACTGTTAATGGAAGATTAAAGGGGGATTTTAGCCCTATACCTAAATTACGGATAATAATTGATTTGAATGGGCAAACGGAGTCCGATTTCGATAATTTTTATGCACGGACTTGCAGCGAGATGAGGATCGCGTTGGTACTAATTTTGGAATTTTTCGAGCAGCGGGCCCGGGGTCGGGTTTTACCAACTTGGTGTATTATCGCGTATTTCATATAAATTGAATTGGGTTATATTTCTTTGACCCGTATTTGATATAATTATTGTGATTTGACTAGATTCTACGCACGAGGCGACAAATTCAAAAGGAAAAGGCATCGCGGACGAGTCTTCGACCGGCTAGAGGTGAGTAGTTTGTGTATATGGTAGCCTGAAGGTTCGAAACCCCAGCTTAGCACATTGTGACGCTAATAGGGCGTGGCTCGCACCCCGTGGCAGGTGCGGAACTAATTGTGACTGGGGATTGAGACTTAGTCCATCCCAAATGAGTATGATATGATAATTGTGGTTGAAAAACACCGTGTTTGATATAATTGTGGGCTGTAAGCCGTGTTTGGGGCGTTGTGCCGATCTGAAGTATCTCTAGGGGACAGTTATATATGTGATAACTATACTTGCTTAATCACTGATCTCAGTCCTGGTTTGGAAATCACCGTATTGAATTGCTAAGTCACATGTTTTGGAAAAATTAAATAAACGTTAAAGTATTTTCATAATTTATGAACTGGAACCTGGAAATACTAATAATTCTATTGTTGTGTGACTTATATGATTGTTGTGGACTGAGGATGGATCGGGCTGCACGCCGCAGCGGTTGATATGATATGAGGATCGGGCTGCACGCCGCAGTGGTATTGCGCTTGGGCTGTAGGAGCCCCTCCGGAGTCTGTACACACCCCCAGTGAGCGCCGTCGACGTTAAATGGATTGGGCTACACGCCGTAGCGGTTATGTGTATTGCATTGCATTTTTTTTTCTGTGAATTATCTGTGATAGTGGTAATGTACTGTTGTTGTTGCTAGTTCGTAGGAGGAATCAGACTGTAGTTTAGCTTCATTATGTGGTATTATGTGGATTTCTTACTTTCAGCTACTTGTATATATTTATTACTCATTGAGTACTTAGTACTCACCCCTACTCCATGCACCTTTGTGTGCAGATTCAGGTACACAGGAGGGATAGACGAGCACTCCAGCTTTTACCAGTATTTATCTGAGTTGCTGAGGTAGCTGCTGGCGCTCGCAGGACCTGGCTTCTCTTCTTATTCCGGTTTTCCTTTGTATATACATTATTCAGACTTGAGTATTTGGTTTAGATATTGTTATCCGATCATGTTTAGAGGCTCTAGACTCGTGACCCTAGATCTTTGGGTGGTTATTCAGTTTAGCTTTATTGTTGGTAATAATATCCAGGTAATTGATTTCAGCTTCATTCTCGAGATGAGAGGGTAAATGGTCGGGCTTGCCTAGCAGTTGTGTTGGGCGCCATCACGACCAAGATTGGGGTCGTGACAAGTTGGTATCAAAGCCAGGTTACTAGGCCTCATGAGTCTTGAGCCGGTTGGTAGAGTCTTGTGGATCGGTACGGGGACGCCTGTACTTATCCTCGGGAGGCTGCAAACCTTTAGGAAACACTTCATATTTCTTGGAATTCTTATCGTGCGTACTTGATTCAGCTTGAGATATAATTCTTGGAAATTCTTTCCATACGCCTGTACGTGCACTCGAACGCTGAGTAATATAATTGCCTTGATGGCTTGTGATTACTTGGTCGAGGGGCGAGATATAATCTCTGCGAGTTCATGTTGGGCCAGTCGGGAGGACTTGAGGCCAGATCTTTGTCTATGACATGAGCACCAAAGTGCTGATTTTACAAAATGGTATTATGAAATTTTGTGTGATCGGTATTGTTCCTAACTGTGGAAATGGAAGCTTAATAATGTATGAGCTATCAGGTGTTAGATCCTTATTGTAACCTGTTGTGTAGCCCCGAGCTATGGGCGTGATGAATATTTATCATATCTATTAGTTGGAAGGTAAAGTGCCTTAGGTGTAGTAAAATGAGTTTAGACTCAGGAAGACTAAAGTGATTATGCTATGTATATCCTGGTGGATGGTGTTGTACTGAAATACTAGATTGTTGCAAAGTAGGTGGGTGAATTCGGATGTGTAATTGAAGGGTATTTGATATGTGTTATGATGCGAGCAGGTGTAGCGCAGGTTCAGGTATAAATTGTGATAATATGATTCGTATAGTATTGACATTTAATGTTGTTGAAATACATTGTGATGTATTATTGAGTTGTGGATGTATTGTTAGAAAGGTTTGGTGATTCTCTGGCAGGTGGATAGGCCAATTTACAAAGGAAAATCTACCGAAATTTTTGAAAAATTTAGGACTTAGAAAAGATTTATGTCACCTAATAAGAGTAGGCTTAACTGTGGTGTGTGTATAAATGCAAGAATTACAGAAGGGTTAAGGTCTCTGATGATTCGAGTCTTTGTCAAGCTTGTAAATGACTTGAGTTTAATCTCACCATAACATTGTGGCATCATTTGAGCAAAGAATGCTATGAGCGGCTAAAAGTGCTTTGATGTATGGCTCCGAGCCAAGTTGGGGGGGGGGGGGTTGTTACTGATTAACTGATTGCACTGTTGTGTGCTATGTTGGTTCTGTCTCTAAGTATGTTGGGAAATTATGATAAAGGTTATGGTGCTTCGTAGATATGAAGAAATAATAGGATGGTTTGAACTGCTGCTGGTAAGAATGTTCGTTGTATAGGAATGAAAGATAGCTAAATGTATTTCTTGTAATCATGTTCTGCGGTGCCAGAGTTCTAACAGGGCACGAGTGGTCCTATCCAATAAGACAATTGAATTATAATTGAATAAGCGTGAATGACGTCCGAGAATGGCCTTGCGGTGTTCAAGACTTTCTTATAACGGTAAGGTGTCTTAAGATTGTCTATATGGCTAAAGACGGTGGTTTCGTTAGAAGGAATCAAGACTTGTGTATGTTATGTGAATGAAGGGATTCTATGTATATGTGTTGGGGAGTAATGATAACGAATTCAAAATCGCAGGAAGTTCTTCAAAACAAAGTATTGTAGAATGTGGTACTTCTGGGAAATATTGAGAGAGTATTCAGCGGCCTGTAAGCCTTAGACCGTGTAGTCTTGTGTATGAGTCTCGTGTGGTAACATGAGTTGAGATATTGCAGTGCTACAGTAAAGAAAATATTAAATTTAAGATGAATCGGAAAGGAAATTGGGTAAATGGAGCAACTTGTTAATAAACCGGAACGGTATGATAAGGATACGATTAACTCCTGGTATGTGTTTGAAGTAATGAGTCTTGCAGATATGGTGCAACAAAGCTCTTGAGTGCTGGCAGTTGCATAGCTCAACGTGGGTAAAAGGACTCAGTCCTAGCAGCTAAACTTATGTAATGAACTGGAAGAAAGAGTTTGCGATGTGTTATGTATTCGTATGGGGAAGTGTGGAATCAGGCATAGCGATTCATGTGCTATATACGTCCTAGAGACTAGAAGTTCTCGTAATCCGCCTACGCAGTGGTGGTATATCATGTGTATCGGTACCGTTTAGCGATTATTGAAAATTGGAAGCCCTAGAGGCTCTCTCTTTACTTGATATGATGAATTTGAATAATGATATACGATTGCAGACTGGTTGTCATAAGTCAGGTTGTCTAGACTAATGTGATATGGACTATGTTAGAAAATGCCACAAACTGCGTAGCAGAGTGTATCGGATTATGCTCCAGCAAGGTAGATGTACCCTAGGGCCAACGGACGGCTGGTAGGTATTGCTTTGTCAGTTGAGCCTTTGTGGCGGATGTTAGTGTAGAGGTATCTACCATTGATTCAGTTCCGGTATTGAGGAACGTTGTCGGATGCGTTTCATGTGGCCGAGCTTGAGGCTATATATATGTTTGTTGTAATGAGCAACTTGACTCGATGTGCATTTCCTCTTGCGAGATTAATACGTGGATCGGGTGGCACGCCGCCATAGGTATGGTATCTGGATCGGGTGGCACGCCGCCACGGGTATGTTATTGGAACGGGTTGTGCGCCGCAATAGTGTGATGTGGAAAATATAGTTTCCTATAAGTTACTTTGTATACAATACTTCCTAGCTTCTAAGGAATAATCCGTATCGGGTACCGCTCGGGGAATAGCAGATCGGTTGTATCCATTCAGGATTTGATAGCATATATTAAATATATCACCACAGGTGTGATTGATTGCTTGAGTTCAGACCTAAATATGTACGTGGCTGACCGTTTTGAGCATGGTGACTTGAGGTGCTCCATGAGTAATAGTGCTTGGATAGAATCGTGAGTCTTGGCAAGGCCACGTGATGTTATGACATTCGAGGAGGGTTCAGGTACTCTAATTCTATGATGTGAGACGAGATCTCAGTTATGTGTTGTGATGGAATCGAGGAATTTGAATTACAGCTCTTTTGTGTGAGTCAGTTGTCATGATTCGAGTGTGTTCAGATCATTTCTTATTGGAGCCTGTGTTTTGCTCGCCGTGGCTTAGGCCGATGAAGAGGTTTCATATTACCACTGTGGTGTGTTATAATCGAAATGATCGTTGGAGTTGTTAATGAGTGCGAACATACGTGATTTCAGCAAGATAGAAAGGTAATATCGAGGTTTGGCTCCAAAATCTTTGTAAAATCAGTCAAAAGAGAAATGGCTTCATAAATGGTTGATTTGAGGAATTGTTACGGTTTAGCCCGTGTTTTATTTATCGTTGGCGGTATATGAAAGTGTTGGAATAAGACTTCAACTAATAAGAGGTTTCCATCGGTATTTGGGTATTGTAGGCAACTGTAGTAAATAAAGAATGTTATTGTGGTCATATGAGTAAAGTGATGCGAAGTGTAAATTCAACAAAGTTATGCATTAATGTTTGGGTACAACGTGTGGAGATTGATATGGTGGTCGAATGATGGAAACGGACTTGGCAGGAAATTCAGGGTGTTGGAATTTGGCCTAATGGCTTATTCGCTTGAATAAAGAATTATATCTACAGAATTATATAGCTAATGTGCTCAACTAAGTAGAGGTAGCACGAGAAGGTGCATGGTGTGATAAACAAGTTATTTGAGACTACATCATTGTATTTCTCAGCACGTTCAAGGACGAACGTAGGTTTAAGTGGGGGAGATTGTAACGACCCGACCGGTCGTTTTGAGCTTCGACACGTCATTCAGCAGATTGAGGCCATGAATAGCTTCATCTCAGGTATGTTGACTTGTGTGTATGGTCAGAATTAAAATTCAGGAAGTTTGGAGTCAAATCTAAATGGAAATTCTCCTTTTGAAAGCTTAAAGTTGAAGAAATGAACTAGGATTGGAATTTTGAGTAAATGACCTCGGAATTGGGATCTGAAAGTTCCAGCATGCTCGTATGATGATTTTGAACTTGGGCGTATGTCCGGATTTGGTTTTGGATAACCCGTGAGCATTTCGGCGTATATGGTGGAAGTTAGTATTTTAGAAGAATTTCATAAATTTGGTTGGAAGGAATTTTAGAGTTATAGATGTCCATTTGGGATTCCGAGTTTGGGAATAGATCCGTACGGTGATTTTGGAGTTGAGAACGCGATCGGAAGTGAATTCGGATGTCCGGAGGTCATTTTGAAGTCATTTGGCTAAATATAGGAATTTGAAGGTTTATGAGAAAATTCGACCGGAAGTGAAAATTTTGATATCGGGGTTGGAATGCGATTCCGAAAGTTGGTGCAAGTCCGTAATGTCGAATCTGACTTGTGTGTAAACTTTGAGTCAATCCGGATCGATTTTGGTAGGAAATGGGACAATTAATCTCTTTAAGAAAAGCTTAAGTTGGAAAAGTCAACCCAACGTTGACTTATGAGTTAGAGGGCTCGGAACTAAATTCCGATGATTAAGTTAGTTTCGGGGGATAATTTAAGAGTTAGGAGCACAATCGAAAGTAATTTTGGAGGTCCGGTGAAGAAGTAAGCCTATTTTGGCGAAGTTGGAATTTTGGCGTAATCCGATCGATAGGTGATATTTTGATCCGGGAGTCGGAATGGAATTTTGACAGTTGAACTAGCTTCGTTAGGTGATTTTGGATATCTATGCAAATTTTCACTTCATTCGGACATCGATTGGTCGGGTTTTTGATCGAATGTGAATTTTGAAAGTTTAAGTTTAAGTTTGAATCGAATTCTAAGATTTGGCGATTTTTGATATTTAAGGTAGCGTTTTTATGATCCGAGCAAGTTTGAATGAAGTATTAGGTTGAGTTTGAGTTTTTAGTTGTGGTCCCGAGGGTCTCGGGTGTGTTTCAGATGGCCAACGGGTCATTTTTGGGATATTTTTGCCGTTTTGAGCATAAATGTAATGATCCAAAGGTCTATTTTTTGTTCTAGAGATCCAAATTTGATTTCGAGACTTCAAGAATTTAAATAATGAATTATAGGACTGATCCGAAAATTTTGGTTTAATTTCATCAAGCCGCGATTGGGTTTTTGATGCGAAATGTGATTTAATTGTTTAACAAGTGAAATTGATGTTTCACTGAGAAAATGAGATCCCAATTCAGTTTTGTTTGAACCACTAGTTCCGTATCGAAATTACGGAGCCATAGGAAAAAGAATCGTCAAATTCTGAGTTTGTATGACGGAGTTAAAGCTATTTTAGTAAAAATAAAAGTTGCTGCAATTATTTTGGATAGTTGCTGAATTTTTTTAGCAGTGTAAACAGTACCAGGCACGCGTGAACAGTGTCCCGCACGTGTGAACAGTACCTGGATGCATGAACAGTAATCGAAAAAAAAAAAATTGGCATTTTAGCCACATCTTGAGTTCTAGAGCTCTGATTGAGGTGATTTTCGCGGCGTTGTTCTCGTCTCAACAAGGAGGTAAGTGTTATGGCCTAATTACATTATTTTATCATGGAATCCTTGAGTATTTCACTATTAGTGGAATATTAAAGGGGGATTTTAGCCCTAGGCCTAAATTACGGAAAATCATTGATTTGAATTGGCAAACGGTGTCCGATTTCGATAAATTTTATATGCACAAACTCGCGGCTAGATGAGGATCGCATTGGTTCTAATTTCGGAATTTTTCGAGCAGTGGGCCCGGGGTCGGATTTTACCAACTTGGTGTATTATCGTGTATTTCGTATAAATTGAATTGGGTTATGTTTCTTTGACCCGTATTTGATATAATTGTTGTGGTTTGACTAGATTCTACGCACGAGGTGGCAAATTCAAAAGGAAAAGGCATCGCGTATGAGTCTTCGACCGGCTAGAGGTGAGTAGTTTGTGTATATGGTAGCCTGAGGGATCGAAACCCCGGCTTAGCACATTGTGACGCTAGTAGGGCGTGTCTCGCACCCCGTGGCAGGTACGGAACTGATTGTGACTGGGGATTGAGACTTAGTCCATCCCAAATGAGTATGATATGATAATTGTGGTTGAAAAACACCGTGTTTGATATAATTGTGGGCTGTAAGCCGTGTTTGGGGCCTTGTACCGACCTGTAGTATACCTACGGGATAGTTATATATGTGATAGCTATACTTGCTTAATCACTAATCTCAGTCCTAGTTTGGAAATCACCATATTAAATTGCTAAGTCACATGTTTTGGAAAAATTAAATAAAAGTTAAAGTATTTTCATAATTTATGAACTAGAATCTGGAAATACTAATAATTGAGTTGTTGTGTGACTTATATGATTGTTGTGGACTGAGGATGGATCAGGCTGCACGCCGCAGTGGTTGATATGATATAAATATCGGGTTGCACGCCGCAGCGATTGATATGATATGAGGATCGGGCTGCACGCCGCAGCGGTATTGCGCTTGGGCTGTAGGAGCCCCTCCGGAGTCTGTACACACCCTCAGTGAGCGCCGTAGACGTTAAATGGATCGGGCTACACGCCGTAGCGGTTATGTGCATTGCATTGCATTTTTTGTCTGTGAATTATCTGTGATAGTGGTAATGTACTATTGTTGTTGCTAGTTCGTATGAGGAATCAGACTGTAGTTTAGCTTCATTATGTGGTATTCTGTGGATTTCTCACTTTCAGCTACTTGTATATATTTATTACTCACTGAGTACTTAGTACTTACTCTTACTCCCTGCACCTTTGTGTGTAGATTTAGGTACACAGGAGGGATAGATTCAGGTACACAGGAGGGATAGACGAGCACTCTAGCTTTTCTCAGTATTTATCCGAGTTGCTGAGGTAGCTGCTGGCGTTCGCAGGACCTGGCTTCTCTTCTTATTCCAGTTTTCCTTTGTATATACATTATTTAGACTTGAGTATTTGGTTTAGATATTGTTATCCGATCATGTTTAGAGGCTCTAGACTCGTGACGCTAGATCTTTGGGTGGTTATTCAGTTTAGCTTTATTATTGATAATAATATCCAGGTAATTGATTTGAGCTTCATGCTCGGGATGAGAGGGTAAATGGTCGGGCTTGCCTAGCAATTGTGTTGGGCGCCATCACGATGGGATTGGGGTCGTGACATAAAATTAATCCCAAACATTATCGTGGGATTATTATTCTTATCATATGTACCATACAAATACTGCCTCAGGATTATTATTCTTATCGCACGTACCAAACGATTCGTTCATCGTGGTAACCGTGTCTCTTTTTTCACAAATATACCCAACATGGAATCAACCACTAATACTTACATTATGATAGGTTGTCTATATCACATCTCTTGAGTATGACCCTTTCCTAAACTGTGCTTAAATGTGTTATGCTTTGTATACCGGACTACCCTTTAGCCTATATGGGTATATGACCTCTTATTTAAGGAAAATTAAGCAAAGAGATACGCTGTGCGAGAACTATTTAAGGAAATCACCATCAATAAAAGGTTTTTAAGCTAATAATAAGGTAAGGACTCCAATTATGTGATATTGAGATATGAAGCATTTTGTATTGACGTAGGGTTCAGGAAAAGACTAGAGAGTTATTTTACCGTTTGAACTCAATCTATTGGTCATATCGAAATAACTTTACCACTAATCCAAAGTTCAATTTTACCAGAGCAAGTATCAGTCATGTGGTTCTTAAGCTTGAATTTTGGCTAATTATGATTAGAATGGATGAAAACCCTAATTATTACATTATTTTTTTCTAAGATTTCATTGAAGAATTGATGAAAATTGATCCATCACGATTTGAGATCAAACTTTGCAAACTCTCCTTTATTATACTTATAAAATTTCAAAAACAACCACAATAAAGAGAAATTTGATGAGAGTTCATTCATAATCATTCAGTACATATTTGATATGATCGAATTTGCTTATTAGCAAACTATTAAACATGTACAATTGCTCTTGTTACTTCCACCAACAGCACATTTGCAACTGTGAGGCATCTTACTAGCTGGCCATTCGAATAGAGCTAAATTGCCACAACTAATATTATCACACGTCCCATCCACAGTGAAATTTCCCGGGCAAAATTGAATGTCACCTGACACTAAAACATGACAAGTATATATATTAATAACAATAACAGCAAAATCGGTGTAATCTTCAAGTATAGACAGTATTAAAAACAACTAAAAATATCGTCAAATGTAAATTTGAGAAAAAAGAAACTAATATGCATTAGAGAAGAAATATTCATACCTAGCAAAGGGCCAAAAAAGGTGAAAAATATTGCCAAAGAGAGGAAAGAAAACACAATGTAACTCTTCATGTTTTTTTAACTCTTCACTTTTTGTATGATGTCAAATTATGAACTCTTAATACTACACGCGTAGAGTTAAATATATATAGGGCTTGAAGGGGTGTTTAAAACTATTGTCCTAGTTTAAATAAGGCAGCTAATATATCAAGACAATAAATTACTTAAAAAAGAAGGCAGATTGAGAATTTGAGAATATTATTCATACGGAGGAGATTTGAGTGATTAATGAGATCGATATTCCTTTGTACCTCAAAAATGGAAAAGATATCCACGAATATCACAGTAAATTATCTTTTTAATCATCGTTGAATGATACAGTAAATAATTAAGCCTTTCACTCATAATTAGAGAATTCCATTTTATCACCTTAGTGTAAACTTGGTTAAAAATCTCCATCTTCTTATCTTATCGTGAATTTGGTCTGTACGTTTTGACACCAAGTAGCCATTCTAAAGGGCTGTTATTCAGGAATTAGCAAAATGCATTTGAATTTTAGTTTTTTAGCTCAATTTTTCGAAATTTAAATTCTTAGTTCAAAATTTCAGGACAAAATAAATATTGACTCATCCCTAAATAGAACCCTGAAATTGTTATTTGTGCACTTCGCCCTATATTTGAGTCCCTTAGGCCTAACTCATTCCTGTGAAAGGCCGACATCAACATTTTGGGCTTGATAGTAGAATTGGACCTCAGTGGCCCAGGTTTACTTTGCCAATTTTGGTGCTTAACTAGTACTAATAGCACGGTCTAGCCACTTCTCCTGTAATTGAATAGTCGCTACTACAGTGATTCTGTTAAGAATAGAATTCTATTTGGAGTGACTGTCTATCTTGTGGAGAGTTTTACTTTGTGATTAAGTCATATTTCTCCTTAAATAGAGGGGTCTTACCCCATTATAAATCATCCCAAAATTCAATAAGAATTCACTCTCTCTCTCTCTTTCTCTGCAATATTGTTCTTCTTCTTTTATTATTTCATAACACGTTATCAGCACGAGACTCTAACCAATTGAGTAGAAGCTTTGGGATTGAGCACAATGATTGTCAATTGCTCCATGAATTTCCTTCATGATTAAATTTTAGATTTAAGATAAGTATTTTATTTTTCTATTTCAAACTCTTGACATTCTATTATTTTATTTTAAATACAGCAAAGACGATAATTTTTGTTTGCAACTCTAATGGAGTTTGAAAGAAATTATAACCACCCAAAGTGGTAAAGTTTTTATGCTTTGCCATGATTAAATTCATGTATGATTGTGGACAAAGAATTGAAAACTCGTCTCATTGAATTTGCTCCATTCTCATTCCCTTTAGAGAATGTGATAGTAGTACGTAATAAGTCTGAAAGAAGACAAAATTATTACCATGAATAATCAATGGATATGGACGTGGCAATAGACGAAATTATATCGTCATCATTGTGGTAATGAGAACAATAAGTTCTCAAAATAATCCTTCCCTCTGTGAAGGTAATATTTGTCATCGATTTGATGTGAGATTTTATATAGCACATATAGATGATTATGGTCCATTCATGATGGGATTGTGACAACGTCTAATTTATGAAGACATATTCATTCTTGAAAGAATATGAACATGCTATTGGTATTGAATATACCACACTCACCTCTAGAAGGAGGTTTAAGATGATATAAGAAAATAATATCATTATTATGCCATGAATGGTCATTGGTCACGCACCTATTGTACGCCAACATATTTTGGCATTGTGATTATTAAAAGACAACGATAATGCAAGAAACAGATCTTGCATATAATTTTGACCATACACATAATGGTATAACTTTCTCTTTAAAAGAGATATTCACCACATGGATGTTGATGAATCTGTGGTAGTACAAAATTAATTGAGAGCTTTGGAAGAGCCAATTATTACTATTTTGGAGAAACACAATCAATTACCAATAAGGTATTGTGTTATAGTACGTCTCAAAGAAACTTATTCAGTTTCCAAAGTATACACGAAAGCGGTTGATTATATTGAGACTATAAATAAAGGAAAGATTTTATATCTTCTATTACTACAACTTGTAGCGGGGTAATATGTATGTGAAAAGCTACCCACTTTATTCTCCAATTTTTACTACATAAACAAAGAATACCACAATGAAGTGGATATTGATATAAAAACTCATATCATAATAATCTTGAAGTTTATTCATAATTGGACACATCATGGTGTAAATCTGAAGTTTATCAATATTGATAATTTATTCAGTTGGCATAATTGATTTGGAGTTAGCTGCTATTGTTCATGCCTTGAAGATTTGGAGGCATTACCTATCTGGTGTATCTTGTGATGTATATACAGACCACCGCAGCCTTCAGCATTTGTTTAAGCAGAAAGATCTAAATTTAAGGCAGCGGAGATGGCTTGAGTTGCTTAAAGACTATGATATTACTATCTTATATCATCCCGGGAAAGCCAATATAGTGGCTGATGCATTGAGCCGGAAGGCTATTAGTATGGGTAGTTTGGCGTATATTCCAGTTGGGGAGAGACCCCTAGCAGTTGATGTTCAGGCGTTAGCTAATCAGATGGTGAGGCTGGATATTTCTGAGCCCAGTTGGGTGATGGCTTGTGTAGTAGCTCGTTCTTCTTTATATGATCGTATTCGAGAGCGCCGGTATGATGATCCACACTTACTTGTCCTTAAGGACAGAGTTCAGCATGATGATGCCAGAGATGTCACTATTGATAGTGATGGTGTATTGCGGATGCAGGGCCGGATATGCGTGCCCAATGTTGATGGCCTTCGTGAGTTGATATTGGAGGAGGCCCACAGCTCGCGGTATTCTATCCATCCAGGAGCCGCGAAGATGTATCAGGATTTGAAGCAGCATTACTGGTGGAGAAAGATGAAGAAAGATATTGTGAGCCATGTGGCTCGGTGTCTAAACTGTCAGCAGGTCAAGTATGAGCATCAGAGACCTGGTGGTGTATTCCAGCGTATTGATATTTCTGAGTGGAAGTGGGAAAGGATTACTATGGACTTTGTTAGTGGACTCCCTCGGATATCGAGGAAGTTTGATTCAGTTTGGGTGGTGGTGGATAGGTTGACCAAGTCAGCTCACTTCATCCCAGTGTGTACTACTTATTCCTCAGAGCGGTTGGCAGAGATATTCATCCGTGAGATAGTGAGATTGCATGGAGTTCCTATTTCCATTATATCAGACAGAGGTACCCAATTCACATCTCAGTTCTGGAGGACATTTCAGCGAGAGTTGGGTTCACAGGTAGAGCTGAGCACAGCATTTCATCCACAGACGGATGGACAGTCTGAGCGTACTATTCAGGTATTAGAGGATATGTTGCGTGCTTGTGTCATTGATTTTGGTGGTTCATGGGCTGATTATTTGCCTTTGGCGGAGTTTGCTTACAATAATAGCTATCAGCCCAGTATTCAGATGGCGCCGTATGAAGCTTTATATGGGAGACGGTGTAGGTCTATAGTCGGTTGGTTCGAGCCCGGCGAGGCTAGGTTGTTGGGGACAGAGTTAGTCCAAGATGCCTTAGACAAGGTGAAGGTGATTCAGGAGAGACTTCGCACAGCTCAGTCGCGTCGGAAGAGTTATGCGGACCGGAAGGTCCGAGATGTGTCTTATTCAGTAGGTGAGAAGGTGTTGCTGAAGGTTTCGCCTATGAAGGGTGTTATGAGGTTTGGAAAGAAAGGGAAGTTGAGCCCAAGGTTTATTGGACCTTTTGAGGTGCTTAGGAAAGTTGGGGAGGTGGCTTATATGCTTGCTTTGCCACCCGGTTTGTCGGGAGTTCACCCGGTGTTCCATGTATCTATGCTCCGGAAGTATGTCGGAGACCCGTCTCATGTGTTGGACTTCAGCACGATACAGCTAGATGAGGATTTGACTTATGATGTGGAACCAGTAGCCATTTTGGGTCGACAGGTTCGTAAGCTAAGATCTAAGGACATAGCTTCAGTGAAACTGTAGTGGAGAGGTCATCCCGTGGAGGAAGCAACTTGGGAGACCGAGCAGGAAATGCGGAGCAGATATCCACACTTGTTTGATACTCCAGGTATGTTTCTTAACCCGCTCGCGAATGAGCGTTTGTTTAAGTTGGGGAGAATGTAACGACCCGGCCCATCGTTACGGGAATTACCACACTGTTACCTTGCATTTACATATATTGTGCTTTTATATCAGTATTAGAGTATATCGGGTGAGTTAGGAGTGATTTGTATTGGAAATGAAGCAAATAGTATGTTTGAAGTAAGCTTGAATATGGGAAGTCAACCAAGAGTTGATTATTAAGTTAGAGTGCTCGGAACTGGATTCTGATGATTCGACTAGTTTCGGCGGATCATTTATGACTTAGGAGAACAATCGGAATTGAATTCGGAGGTCCGGTGTAGTTTTAGGCTTGAATTGGCGAAGGTTGAATTTTGGCAAAAACCGGGTGGTAGGTGAGATTTTGATCCGGGAGTCGGAATGGAATTCCGACAATTGTAGTAGCTTCATTATGTGATTTTGGATGTGCCTGCAAAATTTCAAGTCATTCGGGCGTCGTTTGATCGGGTTTTTGATCGAATGTGTAATTCGGAAAGTTTTAAGAAATTTAGGCTTGAATCCGTGGGTAATTGGTGATTTTGATATTTAGGATGGTGTTTTTATGATTGGAACAAGTTCGAATAAGGAATTAGGATGTGTTGGTGTGTTTGAATGAGGTCCCGGGGGCCTCGGGGTGTTTTCGGATAGCCAAACGAGAGAAAATATGGAAAATTGTAGAACTGGTGCACTGCTTCTGTTGTTTTCGCTCCTGCGGAAATGGGAGCACAGGAGCGACTCCGCAGGAGCGGACCATGAGGCGCAGAAGCGGAGTCGACTGCTGAAGCGGAGCCTGGTCCGCAGGGGCGGCTTCGCTGGTGCGAGAGGTCGATCGCAGAAGCGGTCTTGAGGCGTGATAGGGAAATCCGCAGAAGCGGATGTTGGATCGCATAGGCAAGTCCGCTGGAGCGGACTCTTGGTCGCTGAAGCGGAACATTCCGCAGGAGCGGAAGACCTTCCGCAGAAGCGGACCCGCAGAAGCGGTCCATGTATCGCAGAAGGGAAAATCGCAGTGAGTTAAGTGTATCAGAAGTTAGAAAATTTCAGAAACATTTCACACATTTAGGTCTCGGCTTTAGAGGCGATTTGGGCGATTTTGAAGAGAAACTCAAGGGAAATCATCAGGTAAGCAACTATGGACTTAAACTATGATTAGTATTGGTATTATTATGCAATTATATCATGAAAATGAAAGAATTTGGGGTGATTCATAGAAGATTTAACCCTAAGCTTGAACTTTAGAACATTAAGGTTTTGAATGAGCAAACGGAGTCTGAATTTGGTAAAATTGATATGCTTAGACTCGCATTGAGATGAGGGTTCCGAATATGTGACTTTTGTAATTTTTCGAGAAGCGTACCGAAAGTCGGGTTTTACCAACTTGGTGTATTTATGCGAATTTCATGTAAATTGTAATGGGTTATGATTCTTTGACCCGTATTTGATATAATTGTGGGCTGTAAGCCTTGTTTGGGGCCTTGTGCCGATCTGTAGCGTCTTTAGAGGACAATATTTATGTGATAGCTATAATTGCTTAAATCACTGATCTCAGTCCTGGAAGTTGAAATCACCTTTTTGAAAATGCTAAGTCACCGGCTTTTGCAAATTTAATAAAGTTAAAGTATTTTTCATAAATTATGAACTGGAAACTGGAAGTAAGAAAAATGAACTGTTTTGTGACTTATTTGCTTATTGTGGATTGAGCATGGGATCGGGCTGCACGCCGCAGTGGTTGATATGAGGATCGGGCTGCACGCCGCAGCAGTATTGCGCTTGGGCTGTAGGAGCCCCTCCGGAGTCTGTACACACCCCCAGTGAGCGCCGTCGACGTTAAATTAGATCGGGCTACACGCCGTAGCGGTTATGTGTATTACATTGCATCTGTATTTGTTGAATTACTCTGTGGTAGCTGTATTGTATTGTTGCTGCTAGTTCGTAGGAGATTCGGACTGTAGTGTAGCTTCATATTGTGGTATTTTGTGGATTTCTTACTGTCGGCTACTTATATATATTTGTTACTCACTGAGTACTTAGTACTCACCCCTACTCCCTGCACCTTTTGTGTGTAGACTCAGGTACTCAGGAGCAGTAGACAGGCATCTCCAGCGTTTGCAGTGTCACATCGAGTTGCTGAGGTAGCTGCCTACGTTCGTAAAACCTAGCTTCTCCTCTCCTTTCCAGTTGTTATTTTGTATTTTGTATTCAGACTTGAGTATTTCTATACAGTACTCTCTATTCCTGTTGGGTTTTGTTAGAGGCTCTAGACTTGTGACTCCGGATCTTTGGGAGTGTCAGTATTTTGTTCAGTATTATTATTATTGGAGTTCTTAAACTCATATATTCTTCTTGGGTTGTTCATTTGGGGACTGGTATTTTGTGATAATTAAATTGTTGGTTTGGCTGGCCTAGCTTGATTGTTGGGCGCCATCACGACCGGATTTGGGTCGTGACAAGTTGGTGTCAAAGCTCTAGGTTATTAGGACTCGCGAGTCATGAGCCGGTTTAGTAGGCTTTCGCGGATCGGTACGTAGACGTCCGTATCTATCCTCGGAGGGCTACGGAAACTTTAGGAAAAACCTCATTTTCTTGGATTCATATCGTGCGATTTGTGTTATCATGAAATTAAATTTTTCCATATTCTATTCTCTCGCAGATGGCGAGAACACGAGCTAACGGACGTGGAGGACGACCACCATTGGCATCTAGAGGCCGTGGTCGTGGTAGAGGTAGGGCAGTAGTGCCAGCACCTGCTGACCCACCAGCTGACCAGACTCAAGGTCAGATTCCTACACCAGCTGACCAGACTCAAGGTCAAGTTCCTACACCGGTGGCCCACACTCAGGACCAAACTCCAGCGGCAGACGCTCCGACAACTCAGGTTCAGGCACCGGCAGTGCCCATTGTCATACCAGGTCTTCAGGAGACCTTGGCTCAGATCTTATCAATGTGCACAGGCTTGGCTCAGGTAGTTGCAGCTACTGCTGCAGTATCTTCTTCACAGGCAGGGGGAGGGAATCAGACCCCCGTGGCTCACACACCCGAGCCAGTTCAGCCAGTTGCGCCCGTTGCACCAGCTCCTGCTTATATGGTTCCAGTTATGCCAAACGATGAGCAACGTTGTTTGGAGATATCTGAGAGGCTACAGCCTCCGACATTCAGTGGTGCTGAGGGCGAGGACGCCCAGGGTTTTCTTGACAGATGTCAGCGCATGCTTCGCACCGCGGGTATTCTAGAGTCCAGCGGTGTTTTATTCACCACTTTTCAGTTCACAGGTGCAGCATTTCAGTGGTGGGAGGATTTCGAGAGGCGTAGGCCCGCCGGGGCAGTGCCCCTCACTTGGCAGCAGTTCTCCATGGTATTTTTGGAGAAGTACGTACCTCAGTCTTAGAGAGAGGAGCTGCGACGTCAGTTCGAGTGGTTGAAGCAGGGAGAGATGACAGTTAATCAGTACGAGATGAGATTCACACAGTTGGCCCGTCATGCCATGTGGATGGTTCCTACAGACAGAGAGAGGATTCGGAGATTTATCGATGGCCTTATTTATCCCATTCGCATATTGATGACCAGGGAGAGAGTTTCGGCAGTTACCTTTGAGGAGGTGGTTGATGCTGCCCGTCATATTGAGACGGATCGCCGCAGAGAGCGAGAGGAGAGAGAGGCTAAGAGGCCTCGTGGTACTGGTAGCTACAGTGGTACTCCGTCTAGGGGTCAACCTCAGCATAGCAGAGGTCGTTCCTTCAGGTCTCATCAGTCTGGACGTGCAGAGTCCAGTGGGGTTTCATCAGATCGTGGTCGTCAGGGCCATCAAGGTTATCAGGGTCAGCAGAGCCGTCAGCAGAGTCAGCCTGCACTGAGTGCTCTTCCAGCTCAGAGCTCTGCTCCTGTTTCCTCAGCACAGGGTTCGTCTGTAGCGAGGGGTCCTCAGCAGCCCCTTCTTCCATCTTCAGGCCGTTGTTTTGAGTGCGGTGATTTGGGCCATATCAGGAGAGAGTGTCCTCAGTGGCTTCGTAAGCGGTCTCAGCAGAGGGATCAGCCCTCATCTTTTACTCCTGTTTCTTCAGCGCCAGCACAGTCGGCTAGGACTGTTGGCCAGGTATCCAGAGGTCGCCCTAGGGGTGAAGATCGTACTGGTGGAGGCCAGGCTCGTTTCTATGCTCTTCCGGATAGGAAGGATGCTAGTGCTTTAGATGCGGTCATTTCAGGTATTATCTCAGTTTGCCACAGGGATGCTTCTGTCTTATTTGATCCCGGATCCACCTATTCTTATGTCTCTACTTATTTTGCACATCATTTGGCTATGACCCATGGTATTCTTGCTTTGCCCGTACATGTGTCTACCCCAGTGGGGGATACTGTTGTTGTGGATCGAGTATATCGATCCTGTATTATTACTATTGGGGGTCTGGAGACCCGAGTTTATCTATTACTACTGGGCATGGTAGATTTCGATGTTATTCTAGGCATGGATTGGCTATCTCCTTACCATGCGATTCTGGACTGTCATGCCAAGACAGTCACACTAGCTATTCCAGGTAATCCGAGGATCGAGTGGCGTGGCTTGACCGATTATGTGTCCGACAGGGTGATTTCTTATATAAAGGCCCAACGAATGATTGGCAAGGGTTGTTTATCTTATTTGGCCTTCATTAGAAATGTTGAGGCCGAGACACCCTATCTTGATTCGGTCCCCATTGTGAGGGAGTTTCCGGATGTATTTCCAGCAGACCTGCCGGGCATGCCGCCTGACAGAGATATTGACTTTGGTATTGACTTGGTGCCGGGCACTCGACCCATTTCTATTCCTCCCTATCGCATGGCACCAGCAGAGTTAAAAGAATAGAAGGAACAGCTTCAGGAACTCTTAAATAAGGGTTTCATTCGCCCGAGTGTGTCACCTTGGGGTGCACCGGTGTTGTTCGTGAAGAAGAAAGATGGCACAATGAGAATGTGCATTGATTACGGGCAGCTGAACAAGGTAACAGTGAAGAATAAGTACCCATTGCCTCGTATTGAGGACCTATTTGATCAGCTCCGGGGAGCTAGTGTATTTTCTAAGATTGATCTTCGATCGGGCTATCATCAGTTGAAGATCAGGGACTCAGATATTATGAAGACAGCGTTCGGGACGCGATATGGGCACTACGAGTTCCTGGTGATGTCTTTCGGGTTGACTAATGCCCCAGCTGCATTCATGCACTTGATGAATAGTGTATTTCAGCCGTACCTTGATTCTTTTGTGATTGTGTTTATTGATGATATTCTGGTGTATTCACGCAGCCAGGAGGAGCATGCACAGCACTTGAGGGTGGTATTGGAGAGGTTGAGAGAAGAGAAGCTCTATGCAAAATTCACTAAGTGTGAGTTCTGGCTTGACACTGTGACTTTTCTGGGACATGTAGTGTCCAGTGATGGTATTCGGGTTGATCCACAGAAGGCAGTGCAGAATTGGCCCAGACCTTCCTCAGCTACAGAGATTCGGAGTTTTCTCGGCTTGGCAGGCTATTATCGCCGGTTTGTTCGGGGTTTCTCATCTATTGCTTCACCGTTGACTAAGTTGACACAGAAGAATGCTCCATTTGTGTGGTCCGATGAATGTGAGGAGAGCTTCCAGAAGCTCAAGGAGGCTTTGACCACCGCTCCAGTACTTGTGTTACCATCAGCCTCAGGGTCATATACGGTGTATTGTGATGCTTCTAGAGTTGGACTCGGTTGTGTGTTGATGCAGGAGGGTAGAGTTATTGCATATGCTTCTCGTCAGCTAAAGCCCCACGAGAAGAACTACCATGTTCATGATTTGGAGTTAGCTGCTATTGTTCATGCCTTGAAGATTTGGAGGCATTACCTATATGGTGTATCTTGTGATGTATATACAAACCACCGCAACCTTCAGCATTTGTTTAAGCAGAAAGATCTAAATTTGAGGCAAGCGGAGATGGCTTGAGTTGCTTAAAGACTATGATATTACTATCTTGTATCATCCCGGGAAAGCCAATGTAGTGGCTGATGCATTGAGCCGGAAGGCTATCAGTATGGGTAGTTTGGCGTATATTCCAGTTGGGGAGAGACCCCTAGCAGTTGATGTTCAGGCGTTAGCTAATCAGATGGTGAGGCTGGATATTTCTGAGCCCGGTCGGGTGATGGCTTGTGTAGTAGCTCGTTCTTCTTTATATGATCGTATTCGAGAGCGCCAGTATGATGATCCACACTTACTTGTCCTTAAGGACAGAGTTCAGCATGATGATGCCGGAGATGTCACTATTGATAGTGATGGTGTATTGCGGATGTAGGGCCGGATATGCATGCCCAATGTTGATGGCCTTCGTGAGTTGATATTGGAGGAGGCCCACAGCTCGCGGTATTCTATTCATCCAGGAGCCGCGAAGATGTATCAGGATTTGAAGCAGCATTACTGGTGGAGAAAGATGAAGAAAGATATTTTGAGCCATGTGGCTCGGTGTCTAAACTATCAGCAGGTCAAGTATGAGCATCAGAGACCTGGTGGTGTATTCCAGCGTATTGATATTCCTGAGTGGAAGTGGGAAAGGATTACTATGGACTTTGTTAGTGGACTCCCTCGGACAACGAGGAAGTTTGATTCGGTTTGGGTGGTGGTGGATAGGTTGACTAAGTCAGCTCACTTCATCCCAGTGTGTACTACTTATTCCTCAGAGCGGTTGGCAGAGATATTCATCCATGAGATAGTGAGATTGCATGGAGTTCCCATTTCTATTATATCAGACAGAGGTACCCAGTTCACATCTCAGTTCTGGAGGACATTTCAGCGAGAGTTGGGTTCACAGGTAGAGTTGAGCACAGCATTTCATCCACATACGGATGGGCAGTCTGAGCGTACTATTCAGATATTGGAGGACATGTTGCGTGCTTGTGTCATTGATTTTGGTGGTTCATGGGCTGATTATTTGCCTTTGGCGGAGTTTGCTTACAATAATAGCTATCAGTCCAGCATTCAGATGGCGCCGTATGAAGCTTTATATGGGAGGCGGTGTAGGTCTCCAGTTGGTTGGTTCGAGCCCGGCGAGGCTAGGTTATTGGGGACAGAGTTAGTCCAAGATGCCTTAGACAAGGTAAAGGTGATTCGGGAGAGACTTCGCACAGCTCAGTCGCGTCAGAAGAGTTATGCGGACCGGAAGGTCCGAGATGTGTCTTATTCAGTAGGTGAGAAGGTGTTGCTGAAGGTTTCGCCTATGAAGGGTGTTATGAGGTTTGGAAAGAAAGGGAAGTTGCGCCCAAGGTTTATTGGACCTTTTGAGGTGCTTAGGAAAGTTGGGGAGGTGGCTTATATGCTTGCTTTGCCACCCGGTTTGTCGGGAGTTCACCCGGTGTTCCATGTATCTATGCTCCGGAAGTATGTCGGAGACCCGTCTCATGTGTTGGACTTCAGCACAATACAGCTAGATGAGGATTTGACTTATGATGTGGAACTAGTAGCCATTTTGGGTCGACAAGTTCGTAAGCTGAGATCTAAGGACATAGCTTCGGTGAAAGTGCAGTGGAGAGGTCGTCCCGTGGAGGAAGCAACTTGGGAGACCGAGCAGGAAATGCGGAGCAGATATCCACACTTGTTTGATACTCCAGGTATGTTTCTTAACCCGCTCGTGGAAGAGCGTTTGTTTAAGTTGGGGAGAATGTAACGACCCGGCCCGTCGTTACGGGAATTACCACCCCGTTACCTTGCATTTACATATATTGTGCTTTTATATCAGTATTAGAGTATATCGGGTGAGTTAGGAGTGATTTGGATTGAAAATGAAGCAAATAGTATGTTTGAAGTAAGCTTGAATATAGGAAGTCAACCAAGAGTTGACTATTGAGTTAGAGTGCTCAGAACCGGATTCTGATGATTCGACTAGTTTCGGGGGATCATTTATGACTTAGGAGAACAATCGGAATTGAATTCGGAGGTCCGGTGTAGTTTTAGGCTTGAAATGGCGAAGGTTGAATTTTGGCAAAAACCGGATGGTAGGTGAGATTTTGATCCGGGAGTCGGAATGGAATTCCGGCAATTGAAGTAGCTTTGTTAGGTGATTTTGGATGTGCCTGCAAAATTTCAAGTCATTCAGGCGTCGTTTGATCGGGTTTTTGATCGAATGTGTAATTCGGAAAGTTTTAAGAAATTTAGGCTTGAATCCATGGATAATTGGTGATTTTGATGTTTAGGATGGTATTTTTATGATTGGAACAAGTTCGAATAAGGAATTAGGATGTGTTGGTGTGTTTGAATGAGGTCCCGGGGGCCTCGGGGTGTTTTCGGATAGCCAAACGAGAGAAAATATGGAAAATTGCAGAACTGGTGCACTGCTTCTGTTGTTTTCGCTCCTGCGGAAATGGGAGCGCAGGAGCGACTCCGCAGGAGCGGACCATGAGGCGCAGAAGCGGAGTCGACCGCTGAAGCGGAGCCTGGTCTGCAGGGGCGGCTTCACTGGTGCGAGAGGTCGATCGTAGAAGCGGTCTTGAGACGTGATGGGGAAATCCGCAGAAGCGGATGCTGGATCGCATAAGCGAGTCCGCTGGAGCGGACTCTTGGTCGCGGAAGCGGAACATTCCGCAGGAGCGGAAGACCTTTCGCAGAAGCGGACCCGCAGAAGCGGTCCATGTATCGCAGAAGCGAAAATCGCAGTGAGTTAAGTGTATCCGAAGTTAGAAAATTTCAGAAACATTTCACACATTTGGGTCTCGGCTTTAGAGGCGATTTGGGCGATTTTGAAGAGAAACTCAAGGGAAATCATCAGGTAAGCAACTATGGACTTAAACTATGATTAGTATTGGTATTATTATGCAATTATATCATGAAAATGGAAGAATTTGGGGTGATTCATGGAAGATTTAACCCTAAGCTTGAACTTTAGAAAATCAAGGTTTTGAATGAGCAAACGGAGTCCGAATTTGGTAAAATTGATATGCTTAGACTCGCATTGAGATGAGGGTTCCAAATATGTGACTTTCGTAATTTTTCGAGTAGCGTACCGAAAGTCGGGTTTTACCAACTTGGTGTATTTATGCGAATTTCATGTAAATTGTAATGGGTTATGATTCTTTGACCCGTATTTGATATAATTGTGGGCTGTAAGCCTTGTTTGGGGCCTTGTGCCGATCTGTAGCGTCTTTAGAGGACAATATTTATGTGATAGCTATAATTGCTTAAATCACTGATCTCAGTCCTGGAAATTGAAATCACCTTTTGAAATGCTAAGTCGCCGGCTTTTGCAAATTTAATAAAATTAAAGTATTATTCATAAATTATGAACTGGAAACTGGAAGTAAGAAAAATGAACTGTTTTGTGACTTATTTGTTTATTGTGGACTGAGCATGGGATCGGGCTGCACGCCGCAGTGGTTGATATGAGGATCGGGCTGCACGCCGCAGCAGTATTGCGCTTGGGCTGTAGGAGCCCCTCCGGAGTCTGTACACACCCCCAGTGAGCGCCGTCGACGTTAAATTGGATCGGGCTACACGCCGTAGCGATTATGTGCATTGCATTGCATCTGTATTTGTTGAATTACTCTGTGGTAGCTGTATTGTATTGTTGCTGCTAGTTCGTAGGAGATTCGAACTGTAGTGTAACTTCATATTGTGGTATTTTTTGGATTTCTTACTGTCAGCTACTTATATATATTTGTTACTCATTGAGTACTTAGTACTCACCCCTACTCCCTGCACCTTTTGTGTGCAGACTCAGGTACTCAGGAGCAGTAGACAGGCATCTCCAGCGTTTGCAGTGTCACATCGAGTTGCTGAGGTATCTGCCTATGTTCGCAGAACCTAGCTTCTCTTCTCCTTTCCAGTTGTTATTTTGTATTTTGTATTCAGACTCGAGTATTTCTATACAGTACTCTCTATTCCTGTTGGGTTTGTTAGAGGCTCTAGACTTGTGACTCCGGATTTTTGGGAGTGTCAGTACTTTTGTTCAGTATTATTATTATTGGAGTTCTTAAACTCATATATTCTTCTTGGGTTGTTCATTTGGGGACTGGTATTTTGTGATAATTAAATTGTTGGTCTGGCTGGCCTAGCTTGATTGTTGGGCGCCATCACGACCGGATTTGGGTCGTGACAGGTAATGCAAGAAACAGATCTTGCATATAATTTTGACCATACACATAATGGTATAACTTTCTCTTTAAAAGAGATATTCACCACATGTATTTTGATGAATCTGTGGTAGTACAAAATTAATTGAGAGCTTTGGAAGAGCCAATTATTACTATTTTGGAGAAACACAATCAATTACCAATAAGGTATTGTGTTGTAGTACGTCTCAAAGAAACTTATTCAGTTTCCAAAGTATACGCGAAATCGGTTGATTATATTGAGACTATAAATAAAGGAAAGTTTTTATATCTTCTATTACTACAACTTGTAGTGGGGTAATATATATGTGAAAAGCTATCCACTTTATTCTCCAATTTTTACTACATAAACAAAGAATACCACAATGAAGTGGATATTGATATAAAAACTCATATCATAATAATCTTGAAGTTTATTCATAATTGGACACATCATGGTATAAATCTGAAGTTTATCAATATTGATAATTTATTCAGTTGGCATAATTGATTTACCCATGTCAATTTAATTATGATGTGCAAAAATAAAGAGAATTCACATGGGTAAATATTAAAGAACTAGAAAGTTCTTTACGAATTCTTTTATGTGCATGTTCTCATTAATTAATATAACAACTAAAAGTGGGATTGAATCCCATGAATGCTGGAAATATCAAAGGTGAATATGGGCTCATTCACCCGCCATGTATACCACATAAGATGCATCTATGAGATGGTTACATGTGCAATTATTATTAACCTGCAACCTGACCGGTGTGTGCGAGGTAAATTGCTCATTAATTGAATTCGAGCATAATTTCCAGATTTTCTATTCAAGAAGTTCATCTTGATAATTTGGTTTACATCACATCTGGTTTAGCAAAATAATTTATTGAGTACCCACACTTAATAGCTAAACTATTGTTTATGAGAACAAAGTTTATTTATATCAGTTTGATATATGTTATATACGAAAGTATATTATTTTCTCCCCTCACAAGTGGTTCAGGGTCAGGAACCAAATAATTCCATCTTATTATTATTACTGATGTGCGGTGTATATATTTTGATTAACACCATAACACACAAAGATAGGTTTTCAAAGTTGAGGAAACAAGTTAGTTTTTCTAACATGAGGGGGAGACAAGATACAACAATTGAGAAAACGTTACATGGAATGAATTATCATTTATACATCTAGATCCTCGAAAATAATAGTATGAACTTGATAAAAGGATAATTCATGTGCAATTTATTGGAAAACATGCCAGACGCATTTGCTGACCCAAATAAAGTAACTATATTCTCATTGCAAATGCTCATATTAAGTCCTAGAAGGACAAAGTCTATGGTAAGCTTAAAGCGTATAGACAATCGGTTTCAAATAAACTTCTTGACAAAGAAGATGAGCAAATGATCAAAATGATCATAATAAAGGAGGCATGTGATCTAGAAGATCACATGGCATTACACTTCATAATATCTCATGAGAGATTCAGGTACCTGAATATATGAATGAAGAGATCTCTATGTTATGTCATTATGAAAATACATTGAAACTGATATAAAATCTTTGTCGACGTCAACCTTCAAGAAGCTAGTGAACAAGATTGAGATGTGAAGGCTCAAGGATGTGAATTGATGCTCTCATCATGGGAGTTAATGCGCATTGCACTCTTTTTCCCTTACAAGGTTTTGTCCCACTAGGTTTTCCTTGCGAGGTTTTTAACGAGGCAACCAAAAGGTGTATTATTAGATATGTGTACTCTTTTTCCTTTTCTAGATTTTTCTTCCCATTGGGTTTTATTTTAGTTAAGGTTTTAATGAGCCACATTACTTATTGAGTAGACATTCAAGGGGGAGTATTAAGATAGAATTCTATTTGGGGTGAATGTCTATCTTGTGGAGAGTTTTACTTTGTGACTAAGTCATATTTCTCATATAAATAGAGGGGTCTTACCCCATTGTAAATCATCCTAAAATTCAATAAGAATTCCCTCTCTCTCTTTCTCTGCAATATTGTTCTTCTTCTTTTATTATTTCATAACAGATTCAAATTTGATAATTTTTGTTTACTATTTTTAAAGTGTAAACTGGTGCGTTAGGCAGGAAAAAGCTATAAAGACGAGACAGCAACTGAACATATAAGTGATAAAAATAGAAGAAAATGCCAGTTAAAGCCAATCCTCATATACATTCCTTGAACTCAACCCCAATATGGATATGGATTCGGGCGACCACAACCCAAAAATGAGGAGAAAACTATGCTAAATACCCAGGACCAAAATTATTACCCGTTTCCTACCTATTGTAAAGTTATTTTCATTTATACCCATTTTCCTAAAAATAACTACCCGACCATCATTGGAACCTCTTGGTTCGGTCCTCCTAATATGAACTTCAAGCTACTTGCCAATGTGCTAAAGATGTCACATGAGAAAGGAGATTTTACTAATTTAACTTGAGTTAGCATGATTTAGTTAGATGAAACTTTGTTTTTCTACGTGTTGTTTCTTACATTAACTTGTGCTAAAGACGTTTGTTTTGTCAACTTCTCCTTTTCTTTGTTGATGCTATTTGCTATAACTTTTTGGATTAATTAATTTATTATCTGAATAGATCACTGTAAATTAAAAAGCTAAAGTTACGTACTGATTTAAGAAGTTATAAAAGAAGAGAGCTCAAAATAATGTTATCGGAGTTTGAGAAAATTACTTGATGACAAATGGGTTTTCGATAATTTGTTAGTATTTTATACAACTTTGATTGAGGTTTGTTTAGAGAGTTGTTTGGAAGATTTGGGTAAAGTTGATATTTTGAGATCTATTATTAGAAAAAATCAAATTTATTATTGAAAGACCTTGAAACTTGAAATTCATATGCATTTGTTGAGTTTGTAGTTGTTTTATATGAGGTGCTTGGGGTTTGTTTGAAATGTTGATTAGGGTTTGCCGCCAAAGCTTGGGACGACTTGATCGAGATTTTGCAGCAGAGTTAGTGAAGTTTTGTTTAAAATTAAGTTGAACTAGTGAAGGAGACGAATTTGTACTATATACCAAAATGGTATACATATATACCAGTTTGGTATCATATAATACAAGTTTATATTAATATATGGTATACTATTTTTTTCTTCTCTTTAAGCATATGTATGATGCAATAGTGGTATAGTCATATATAGTTGCATGGAATTAATTGGTAGAAATATATATTTTATTGGTATAATTATATGTCATATTGGTATCATATGATAGTTGGAATATTTTTCGATTGGTTTGGCTGCATTTTGTGACGACCCGGCCCGTCGTCATGGGAATTACCACCCCGTTATGTTGTAAATACATGTTTTATAATTTTATATCAGTGTTAGAGTCTATCGGGTGAGTTAGGAGTGATTGGGATTGGAAATGAGGCATATAGCCTTTGTGAAGGAAACTTGAATAAGGAAAGTCATCCCGGAGTTGACTATTTAGCTAGAGGGCTCGGAATCGGATTCTGATGATTCGGTTAGTTCCGGAAGGTGATTTGTGACTTAGGGGAGCGATCGGAATTGAATTTAGAGGCCCGGTGTAGAAATAGGCTTGAATTGGCTAAGGTTGAATTTTTGGCGAAATCCGAACGGTAGGTGAGATTTTGATCCGGGAGTCGGAATGGAATTCCGACAGTTGCAAGTAGCTCCGTTAGGTGATTTTGGATGTGCCTGCAAAATTTTAGGTCATTCGGACGTCGTTTGGTCGGGTTTTTCATCGAATGTGTAATTCGGAAAGTTTTAAGAAATTTAGGCTTGAATCCGTGTGTAATTGGTGATTTTGATGTTTAGGATGGTGTTTTTATGATTGGAACAAGTTCGTATCGTGTTTTGGGGTATGTTGGTGGTTTTCGTTGGGGTCCCGGGGCCTCGGGGTGAATCCGGACCATCATCCGGCATTTGGAAGCATGAAATGGTCTGCTGAAATCTGCAGATCACTGGGCATAAAATAAGCCTTCGCGTTCGCGAAGGAAGGTTCCGCGTTCGCGAAGGCCAGGTTCAGTAAGGCATCGCGTTCGCGAGGGCGATGCCGCGTTCGCGAAGGTTGAGGCCAGTTGGTCATCGCGTTCGCGATGGGTGGGTCGCGTTCGCATAAGAGGAAAAGGTAAGGCAATGCGGACGCGTGACTTCACGTCGCGTTCGCGTAGAGTAAAAGTCAGGAGGCTGAGGAATTGATCTTCGCGGACGCGTGAGAGCGTGCCGCGTTCGCGATGAAGAAGGGGAAAAAGGCATCGCGTTCGCGTGAGAGGCGTCGCGAACGCGATGAACAAATGAGGCTGGCAGTGAAGTTAAGTTCAGAACAGAACCAGTCGCGGGTTTAACACCCATAAACGCCATTTTTGAGTTCTAGAGAGAGAAACTCACGGGAATTGGCTGGTAATTCATCGGGGATTCGTTGGAGGTAAGTTTTGTGGCTTAATTACATCATTTTAACATGAAATCATGGGTTAAATTTCTGTAAATGGAAGATTAAAGGTGGGTTTGAGCCCTAGGCCTAAATTTAAGAAAAACACTAATTTGAGTGGGCAAATGGAGTCCGATTTTGGTAAATTTTATGTGCCTAGACTCGTATCGAGATGAGGATTCCGAATATGTGATTTTTGTAATTTTTCGACAAGTGTACCAAAAGTCGGGTTTTGACAACTTGTGGGTTTTGAAATAAATTGGGTTATTTCGAATGAATTTCGTGAAATTAGCGTATATTGATGCATTCTCTATGATTTTGAGCAGATTTGGCACCCGAGGAGATTGATTTGCGAGGCAAGCGCAAGGCGGATTGAAGCTTCTACCGGTTCGAGGTGAGTGGTAGTAGTAAACAATGTACCGAGGGTTTGAAACCCCGTACTAGCACTTCACAATGCTATATTGAGATGAGACACGCGTTCTATGACAAGTGTGGTGACATTGTGATTGGGGGTTTCGGACTTAGTCCTTCCCGGCTTATAGAATACTGTGTTGTATGACTGTTACTGAGATTATAACTGTACAATTGGGCTAATAGCCATGTTTGGGGCCTTGTGCCGATCTGCAGAGCATTAGGGAACCTATAAAGCTAGGTGACCCTTATATCATGTTGGAAACATACACTCAGCCGTAGCTCTAGCTGTATAGCATAATATGAGCCCCTACTAGATATGTACATTGAGAGAGATTATCTAGGGTGGAATTCCCTGTTCTAGCTGAGTGGGCCTGAAAGGCCAAGTCTATATTGACCGAGACAGGGTCTATGACCCACTGTGATATATTATATTGGGCCTGAGAGGCCAAGCACATATTGACTGGGATAGGGTCGAGGACCCATTATGAGGTATTATATACATATACCTATATTGGA
>JASVEL010013883.1:0-155533 GCA_032618575.1 Nicotiana noctiflora
ACCACACATCCACAAGTGTACATAGCACCACAATGTATATATCCACAATCCTAATCCCAATATTACAAGCACTACATTATCATAAGGATACTAGAACATGGACTGCACAGTTTTACATCAAAATACCTATATGGTGCATTCCAAGTCAAAACTAACTGGTATTCAATCAAACGAAAGTACCTTCCTTCCACGACACATTTATCCTTCCACACGACATTATCGACTTACAAACATTGTCATAACACCTTCTCAAAAATAATATCAATTCCCAAACATACATAACAAGGATGACATATAAACATCTTGCATGAGATAACTATCCATTGACTTTACCTTTTGATAACTTCCACTGTACAATTTACACTCCACTGGATATTGCAATTCATGATAACAAAAATAACCCACAATTCCATAACATGGCATCATACCATCAAGGATGTCAGTTCATAGTAAACAAACAATTATGTGTTCATAATAGTCCTTACCAGCCATTAATGTAATCGCAAAGGTGTTCATCAACAAGAATATAATTTCCTTTCAATCAACAGTCCATATGAAATCAAGACATCACGAGTCTTGCTAGTAGTGCATCATATAGGATATTACCATGATCATATAGTTCAATCAAGTGAATTCATACCTACAATTTTTTTTTTCATCACTATCTTCTTAGACATAAGCATATGGAAACACAAAGCATATGAGGAATAGTTATGGGGAATATCATACACCTATTGCAAACTAATGTCTAATACAATCATGTTACCTTTATTATCAACTCACATAACTTATTAGGGGTACACTCACACTAAACCCTTGATGACCCTTAATAGTTACCCTAAGATGTGATACCATAAACTGACCATAACTTTATCTATCCAATATATATGTGATCACACTATGAAGCTTTATCGTTGACTTGTCTGAACTTAAAATTCCCAATGGATCTAATACAATGAGGAACAACAGAGTTCAAGATCAGGCTGGAGTTATTCAAGAATCCATTAATGCACTAGGTAGAGTAATTTATGAGGTCGTATACTAAGAGACACAAAATGTTACTACTAACAATACTGACATGGTTAATCATTGTGACTACCTCAATTAATACACAAATGAGGAATATGAGTAGGTAGTACATGGGAAATAGGAATCATTAAGGAGGAATACTCAAGTACGTGAACCACTCATTTTCTAGAGTGTAGGGAAAATCCATCGACCTCGAATAAGAATACTCTAGCACCTTGAATGTGATATGGGATTCAAAATACACGAAGTTGAATTACACTCTTAACATTACTTGACGCACAGAATCTACGCCACAAGCCTATAAGGATGAAAATAATTGAACGCTTATGAGATTACCATATTCTAGACAATTTAACACTTCTTGGTAATTGATCATATATGAGGAACTAAAAATTACGACCATTTTTTTTTCATTCAAATCAACATGTTCATGATATGTACAAAAATCCTAAGTTATCTAATCTCGACCTTTCACGAGTGAAACTCAATAGCTAGGAAATCTTGATATTGGGGCAAAATCATGAATTGGTTAGATGGTTCTAATAGTTAACACGACGCTCCAGGGAGAAGGAAAATAACACTCATATCTAGCCAAGAAGGTGAGATACCAAGGGTAGTAAAACTCTCCACACATGACAATGACATAGTCCATAATTCTAGAAGTTGAGGGTGTGAAGAAAACCAAACACAATGAGACAGTGCACAATAATCGCTGAAGGTTTGCAAATGTTCATGATGAGATCTCCATAGGTTTTGACTTGAAAAAAAAGGAAGTGTCATAGTGATACATAGAAGGGAATGTTCTCTTATAGTTGTCGTACAAGTGTAGGGAACTAGCACAATGAATTCACTAAATAAGGAATACGATTAAAACATTGTGGAGACATAAAGAGAAAATAATCATTGGTTATAAGCTAGACACACTTCTACTATATTAACTCCCCACTACAATACATGACCATGCCAGGAGCAACCACAATACTATGACAGAGTGATCTACTTACTGCGAGATGCCCCAAGTGCGCACGAAAACCATGGCGACACAAGATATCTATGATGGGATGCGAAGATCTCAATTTTCAGAAAAAATTTATGCACACAGTGACCATTTCAATTGACATGTACTTGTAGGATAAGTGTAGATGCATGCTTTTACGTTTCTTGATAGTAAGAAGGTTTTCATGATGTTACTTGCAAGATAGTAGATTGGCAACTCAAGCCATATAAGCCATATACATAACTGAGAAAAAGAGTGACTCGGGAAGGATCACAAATCTTGAATACTTTGCATGGAACTTGGCACCACATGTACAAACTTTACAATGGTGCATGTATAGGCACAAGTGAGCAGATGTTGTCAATTTAAATGAGAAGTTTCTGTAAGAAATTCATCGGGAATAGTCCTTTGTTGAGAATTTAGGAAAAATAAGTAGGAAATATCAATAGTGTTATAACTCATTTCAGAAACATAATTATAGAGGTCAATTCCATAGGAGGTTGTACATACTAGAACTATGATCGGGAGAATTTGTAAATAATACGTCTCATTAAAAGAGCATGTGCATGAACTATTTTGTAATTTGGATTCTTTTTAAGAATATATCTATGCAAGGACAAGGAAATCATAAGGGTTTAACAAAAAGTTTAAACAATCACCACATTACCAAATAAAATGGATCACATAGTTTTCACATAAGTTCCATACCTATAGGATGCATATCATAGCCCTTCTGTAGGGTTCACATATCAGATTATACACCTATGTGCATCATACAATAATAAGGAAATCACAAGTACAAATCAAACACTTTAAACATTCACCACATTATCGAATAAAAGAATCATGCCATTTTTACGTATATTAGTCCATCGACTCTTGGGGCCATAATTATCACATCAGACTTGGCACTAGGCCACATTTCATAACACAATCTCTTCTTCCCCGCATTTCACATCATTTCCGCATATTTCACATCAACATCATAATCAGTTTCATACTCCCTCATGTCACAAGTATCACCAGGTACAATTTCATTTCGAGTTCTTGACATATTGTCTACATTTTATTTCTCAAAAGCATTTGACTTATTTCAATATCTCTATACATAGAGGACTTCACATTTGAATACATGATTCATACTTCTAAAACCTATTTTAAGTTGTCAATAATAGCACATTGATCATATTGGAAAGCATCTTTCACAAAACATCGGGTCACAACACAAATTCATTTAATGTATCAATCACAGCTAGAATCCAACATTTAGTCTTACCACATTTACACAGTCACTTACTTCATTTCCAAACATCTTTATACATTACCAACAACTAGATGCAATCAATCAAATACCTTTGGTACACGTAAGAACATTTTGGAAGAATCAACCATAACATGTTTTCTCACACCATTTTGGCATCAAAATCTCAATTTAAACTTAACTTGAAGTCTAGGCATTTTAGCACATAGCTCACATTCTTCACATATCCTTACTTACCAAGAATAACATATTAAACACATGAAGAAGTACCTCCCACATATATTTTGAACTTACACATTTATGCGAGCACCATGGAAGCTTAATTTCTAAGAGACGGGGTTTTAGCCGTACTTATTGTATACTACATGGTCTGGTTGTACAGTGACATTTGTAAGAATGAGGGTACTCTCCTTAACAACGAGTTCTACCAATCACTCCATGACCCAACACATTCTCCTAACAAGTCCTTGGGTAATCCACTTGGACTCAATGGTGAGATAAATCTCACCTTACATGCTTTAAATTCACAAATTATGGTATCAAAATTACCAATATTGAGGTTAATACTTAGAGAGGAAATTAGCTCCATATCTTGAGCCATATCGCACGATCCGGAATATCAAAGAAATGGGTAAATTCCTAAATGCCCGTGCAGCCCCCAACTTATATGATGTGGTCGACAACACACCGATAAGAAGGGCACTACTAGACACGGCTCCGAGACATCCTAGGACACTTTAAAACCTTAGGCTCTGATACCGAGTTTGTCACGCCCCAAATCGAGGGACATGACCGGCGCCTGACTAGGTAGCCCCAGTCAAGCGGACCTGGGTGCCTTTCATTCCCACGTGTTACCCCTGTGTTGATTATTTCTCATTAACCAATTATAACCGATTTCACAATATACAAACATAACCATGCGAGTGATTCATTAACAAGTTTACAGTTTTTACAACGCCCAACATAATATATACATGAGCCTCGAATCCCACAGTTTACATGTCTACGGAACCTCTAGGGTACAAAGGACGATACAATACTTGCCGGTAACAAGGCTCCGGCTATACCTTACACAAAATCAAAATAAAGTCTAAACAAGAGTGGCACGAGCCACGTAGGGCCCCGAAAGGAAAGGGCTCACCAAAACGGGCAGTGGAAGATGAAGGATGCTACTGCCGATGAGCTGAAGTACCTGCTACTGATTCACCTACAATCATAATACGAATGTAGCGTCCCCGGCAAAAGGGACGTCAGTACACTTGAATTGTACCGGTATGTATGGACAAACTTTGTCCCAAGTAAACTCAAGCCATTAAATTACATCAAAACTAATCAAGCCGGCCAACCATGTTTTCCACCTTTTACTCATTTCAGATAAGCCTCAACACAAACACGTTCAAGGTAAACAAATAGAACAACAACCAATCAACCACACAAATTGCAAGTAGTCAAACATAGGGGCAATCAGTGCCCCCCAAGTTGCAAACTCTCCTGGCTGTCTCCTTTCACAATTTCACATCATTGATTTTTGTATCAATTTTCAATAGCGATTTCGATCGCTTTCCATCCTTATTGCCCCCGACCACCCTTATTACCTCGGCCACCCTTATCACCCCAACCCACACCTTATTTCCTCACGTTGCGGCGCGCAACACGACCCCGCCTTACGGTTTAAAACACAACAATTTCAAACAGCAGATAAGGTACTACACACAATTTCAACAAGTTCAAATAAGCAACTTGCACATTGTTCCATGTTCTCAATTACTTATCAAGCCAATATCACAACCAAGTTACAATATTTCCATAATCAAACATATTCACACAAGTATGTTCAACAATTTTCCACAATTCAAGTGCTTCGTCTCTTTCCACAATAAACCACTCTCAAGTGTTTCGTTTCTTTTCCACAAGGTGCCATAAAGGCCATCATAACCATTATTCACAATTCTTCACCAATTCCAATTCCCTTATTATCTTTCAATTCATATTTCATACCACACCACATGTAGTTTAACATCAATTAGATACCCAACAACAAAATCAACAAATTACACACAATCTCTCAAATTAACACATGCCAAACGAATTGCACACATAAGGGCGATTTCACAAGAATCAAAGTTAGCCATACATACCTCGATTGAGCTTTCCTTAAGTTACTACAACACTCCAAAAACTCTAGCAATTCCAATCTACCATGAGACATAACAAAATTAAACATATATTAGAAAGATATTCATGAAACTAGCTCATTTGAGCATTTTATCAAATACTAGTTGGGCATCTTGATTTCAAATCCCCTTTTCAAGAATTTCTTCATTTCCTAACCCAATCTTTACTTATTTATGTTCATCAATCTTCCCACAACTCTATTTGCACAAGCATGCATACATAACACTACCATACCAAGAATCACACCTCAATAACACATCTCACAACCTCTACAATACTAACATAACCTAGGTTAGGAACCCATGGCTCCCAATCACCCTCCCATGAGTTCTAATGTATGTATCTTACATAAATAATCACCATAGAGTAGTTGGAGATGATAAACATACCTCTTGTAGTAAGAATTTTAAGAATCTCCACTTGAGGTGTTCTTGAAGAATTCAAGAATTAGAAGGAAAATCTAAGGATTTTGAAGATTAATCCTTGTTAGTATAAGTGCTTAAGGGGTAGAAATTACTCAAAGAACTATAAAAATCTTACCTTAGATCATAGGGATGAAGTTTGGGATGAAACCCTCTTGAGAGAGAAAGTCAAAACCCCAAAAATGAGTTGGGAACACTCTAGGCCGGTCTTTGGGGTATTAAAACTATCCAGGTGCGCGAAGTGTTGCCCAGATGCGCGAAGTGTGCAAGCTTCGCGCATGACTTCGCGCATTTTCCTGAGCATTCTGCCTAAGGTGCGCGAAGTGTGCGCGAAGTCCACTTCGCGCAGGACTTCGCGCATCCGACACCTGACGAGTAAAATGATCATAACTTTCTGTATACACCTCCGAATGACGAACGGTTTGTTGCGTTGGAAACTAGACTCAAAGGGCTTTAATGTGATAGGTTGATCCTCACAAAACTCATTATATAACTGGAGATATGATCGTTCAAAGTGAGGTCTTGTGCGCACTCTTTTACAGATTTCGTCTAATATGCAATTTTCAATCTTGGATTAGGCTTAGGCCTCTCCTTAGACCCCAAATCACTTATAATAAGACTTATACCCTTATTAAACTATCTAATTAGTATCCATAATATTATGAATCCTTATTTGCACAAGAGATAAAACAATGTAGCCTACATTAGCACGACGAAATCTTAAATAACTCGAAAAAAAATTTTCGGGGCCTTACATTCTCCCCCCCTTAGGATCATTCGTCCTCGAATGAGGAGTATAGTCTTCCACAAACACTTTAACAACACACATCTCTTTTCTAACCTACCTCCAGTCTCAAAATTTTCACTAACTCCTAAATGTTTCAGAAATTTCGGCAGAGTTTCCTTTGTAACTAGGCCTATCCACCTGCCAGAGAATCACCAAAATCTTCTTAACCACACATCCACAACTGTACATAGCACCACAATGTATATATCCACAATCCTAATCCCAGTATTACAAGCACTACATTATCATAAGGATACTAGAACATGGACTGCACAGTTTTACATCAAAATACCTATATGGTACATTCCAAGTCAAAACTAACTGGTATTCAATCAAACGAAAGTACTTTCCTTCCACGACACATTTATCCTTCCACACGACATTATCGACTTACAAACATTGTCATAACACCTTCTCAAAAATAATATCAATTCCCAAACATACATAACAAGGATGACATATAAACATCTTGCATGAGATAACTATCCATTGACTTTACCTTTTGATAACTTCCACTGTACAATTTACACTCCACTGGATATTGCAATTCATGATAACAAAAATAACCCACAATTCCATAACATGGCATCATACTATCAAGGATGTCAGTTCATAGTAAACAAACAATTATGTGTTCATAATAGTCCTTACCAGCCATTAATGTAATCGCAAAGGTGTTCATCAACAAGAATATAATTTCCTTTCAATCAACAGTCCATATGAAATCAAGACATCACGAGTCTTGCTAGTAGTGCATCATATAGGATATTACCATGATCATATAGTTCAATCAAGTGAATTCATACCCACAATTTTTTTTTCATCACTATCTTCTTAGACATAAGCATATGGAAACACAAAGCATATGAGGAATAGTTATGGGGAATATCATACACCTATTGCAAACTAATGTCTAATACAATCATGTTACCTTTATTATCAACTCACATAACTTATTAGGGGTACACTCACACTAAACCCTTGATGACCCTTAATAGTTACCCTAAGATGTGATACCATAAACTGACCATAACTTTATCTATCCAATATATATGTGATCACACTATGAAGCTTTATCGTTGACTTGTCTGAACTTAAAATTCCCAATGGATCTAATACAATGAGGAACAACAGAGTTCAAGATCAGGCTGGAGTTCTTCAAGAATCCATTAATGCACTGGGTAGAGTACTATATGAGGTCGTATACTAAGAGACACAAAATGTTACTACTAACAATACCTGACATGGTTAATCATTGTGACTACCTCAATTAATACACAAATGAGGAATATGAGTAGGTAGTACATGGGAAATAGGAATCAATAAGGAGGAATACTCAAGTACGTGAACCACTCATTTTCTAGAGTGTAGGGAAAATCCATCGACCTCGAATAAGAATACTCTAGCACCTTGAATGTGATATGGGATTCAAAATACACGAAGTTGAATTACACTCTTAACATTACTTGACGCACAGAATCTACGCCACAAGCCTATAAGGATGAAAATGATTGAACGCTTATGAGATTACCATATTCTAGACAATTTAACACTTCTTGGTAATTGATCATATATGAGGGAACTAAAAATTACGACCATTTTTTTTTTCATTCAAATCAACATGTTCATGATATATACAAAAATCCTAAGTTATCTAATCTCGACCTTTCACGAGTGAAACTCAATAGCTAGAAAATCTTGATATTGGGGCAAAATCATGAATTGGTTAGATGGTTCTAATAGTTAACACGACGCTCCAGGGAGAAGGAAAATAACACTCATATCTAGCCAAGAAGGTGAGATACCAAGGGTAGTAAAACTCTCCACACATGACAATGACATAGTCCATAATTCTAGAAGTTGAGGGTGTGAAGAAAACCAAACACAATGAGACAGTGCACAATAATCGCTGAAGGTTTGCAAATGTTCATGATGAGATCTCCATAGGTTTTGACTTGAAAAAAGGAAGTGTCATAGTGATACATAGAAGGGAATGTTCTCTTATCGTTGTCGTACAAGTGTAGGGAACTAGCACAATGAATTCACTAAATAAGGAATACGATTAAAACATTGTGGAGACATAAAGAGAAAATAATCATTGGTTATAAGCTAGACACACTTCTACTATATTAACTCCCCACTACAATACATGACCATGCCAGGAGCAACCACAATACTATGACAGAGTGATCTACTTACTGCGAGATGCCCCAAGTGCGCACGAAAACCATGGCGACACAAGATATCTATGATGGGATGCGAAGATCTCAATTTTCAGAAAAAATTTATGCACACAGTGACCATTTCAATTGACATGTACTTGTAGGATAAGTGTAGATGCATGCTTTTACGTTTCTTGATAGTAAGAAGGTTTTCATGATGTTACTTGCAAGATAGTAGATTGGCAGCTCAAGCCATATAAGCCATATACATAACTGAGAAAAAGAGTGACTCGGGAAGTATCACAAATCTTGAATACTTTGCATGGAACTTGGCACCACATGTACAAACTTTACAATGGTGCATGTATAGGCACAAGTGAGCAGATGTTGTCAATTTAAATGAGACGTTTCTGTAAGAAATTCATCGGGAATAGTCCTTTGTTGAGAATTTAGGAAAAACAAGTAGGAAATATCAATAGTGTTATAACTCATTTCAGAAACATAATTATAGAGGTCAATTCCATAGGAGGTTGTACATACTAGAACGATGATCGGGAGAATTTGTAAATAATACGTCTCATTAAAAGAGCATGTGCATGAACTATTTTGTAATTTGGATTCTTTTTAAGAATATATCTATGCAAGGACAAGGAAATCATAAGGGTTTAACAAAAAGTTTAAACAATCACCACATTACCAAATAAAATGGATCACATAGTTTTCACATAAGTTCCATACCTATAGGATGCATATCATAGCCCTTCCGTAGGGTTCACATATCAGATTATACACCTATGTGCTTCATACAATAATAAGGAAATCACAAGTACAAATCAAACACTTTAAACATTCACCACATTATCGAATAAAAGAATCATGCCATTTTTACGTATATTAGTCCATCGACTCTTGGGGCCATAATTATCACATCAGACTTGGCACTAGGCCACATTTCATAACACAATCTCTTCTTCCCCGCATTTCACATCATTTCCGCATATTTCACATCAACATCATAATCAGTTTCATACTCCCTCATGTCACAAGTATCACCAGGTACAATTTCATTTCGAGTTCTTGACATATTGTCTACATTTTATTTCTCAAAAGCATTTGACTTATTTCAATATCTCTATACATAGAGGACTTCACATTTGAATACATGATTCATACTTCTAAAACCTATTTTAAGTTGTCAATAATAGCACATTGATCATATTGGAAAGCATCTTTCACAAAACATCGGGTCACAACACAAATTCATGTAATGTATCAATCACTGCTAGAATCCAACATTTAGTCTTACCACATTTACACAGTCACTTACTTCATTTCCAAACATCTTTATACATTACCAACAACTAGATGCAATCAATCAAATACCTTTGGTACACGTAAGAACATTTTGGAAGAATCAACCATAACATGTTTTCTCACACCATTTTGGCATCAAAATCTCAATTTAAACTTAACTTGAAGTCTAGGCATTTTAGCACATAGCTCACATTCTTCACATATCCTTACTTACCAAGAATAACATATTAAACACATGAAGAAGTACCTCCCACATATATTTTGAACTTACACATTTATGCGAGCACCATGGAAGCTTAATTTCTAAGAGACGGGGTTTTAGCCGTACTTATTGTATACTACATGGTCTGGTTGTACAGTGACATTAGTAAGAACGAGGGTACTCTCCTTAACAACGAGTTCTACCAATCACTCCATGACTCAACACATTCTCCTAACAAGTCCTTGGGTAATCCACTTGGACTCAATGGTGAGATAAATCTCACCTTACATACTTCAAATTCACAAATTATGGTATCAAAATTACCAATATTGAGGTTAATACTTAGAGAGGAAATTAGCTCCATATCTTGAGCCATATCGCACGATCCGGAATATCAAAGAAATGGGTAAATTCCTAAATGCCCGTGCAGCCCCCAACTTATATGATGTGGTCGACAACACACCGATAAGAAGGGCACTACTAGACACGGCTCCGAGACATCCTAGGACACTTTAAAACCTTAGGCTCTAATACCAAGTTTGTCATGCCCCAAATCGAGGGACATGACCGGCGCCTCACTAGGTTGCCCCAGTCAAGCGGACCTGGGTGCCTTTCATTCCCACGTGTTACCCCCGTGTTGATTATTTCTCATTAACCAATTATAACTGATTTCACAATATACAAACATAACCATGCGAGTGATTCATTAACAAGTTTACAGCTTTTACAACGCCCAACATAATATATACATGAGCCTCGAACCCCACAGTTTACATGTATACGGAACCTCTAGGATACAAAGGACGATACAATACTTGCCGGTAACAAGGCTTCGGCTATACCTTACACAAAATCAAAATAAAGTCTAAACAAGAGTGGCATGAGCCACGTAGGGCCCCGAAAGGAAAGGGGCTCACCAAAATGGGCAGTGGAAGATGAAGGATGCTACTGCCGATGAGCTGAAGTACCTGCTACTGATTCACCTACAATCATAATACGAATGTAGCGTCCCCGGCAAAAGGGACGTCAGTACACTTGAATTGTACCGGTATGTATGGACAAACTTTGTCCCAAGTAAACTCAAGCCATTAAATTACATCAAAACTAATCAAGCCAGCCAACCATGTTTTCCACCTTTTACTCATTTCAGATAAGCCTCAACACAAACACGTTCAAGGTAAACAAATAGAACAACAACCAATCAACCACACAAATTTCAAGTAGTCAAACATAGGGGCAATCAGTGCCCCCCAGGTTGCAAACTCTCCTGCCTGTCTCCTTTCACAATTTCACATCATTGATTTTTGTATCAATTTTCAATAGCGATTTCGATCGCTTTCCATCCTTATTGCCCCCGACCACCCTTATTACCTCGGCCACCCTTATCACCCCAACCCACACCTTATTTCCTCACGTTGCGGCGCGCAACACGACCCCGTCTTACAGTTTTAAAACACAACAATTTAAAACAGCAGATAAGGTACTACACACAATTTCAACAAGTTCAAATAAGCAACTTGCACATTGTTCCATGTTCTCAATTACTTATCAAGCCAATATCACAACCAAGTTACAATATTTCCATAATCAAAAATATTCACACAAGTATGTTCAACAATTTTCCACAATTCAAGTGCTTCGTCTCTTTCCACAATAAACCAATTCTCAAGTGTTTCGTTTCTTTTCCACAAGGTGCCATAAAGGCCATCATAACCATTATTCACAATTCTTCACCAATTCCAATTCCCTTGTTATCTTTCAATTCATATTTCATACCACACCACATGTAGTTTAACATCAATTAGATACCCAACAACAAAATCAACAAATTACACACAATCTCTCAAATTAACACATGCCAAATGAATTGCACACATAAGGGCGATTTCACAAGAATCAAAGTTAGCCATACATACCTCGATTGAGCTTTCCTTAAGTTACTACAACACTCCAAAAACTCTAGCAATTCCAATCTACTATGAGACATAACAAAATTAAACATATATTAGAAAGATATTCATGAAACTAGCTCATTTGAGCATTTTATCAAATACTAGTTGGGCATCTTGATTTCAAATCCCCTTTTCAAGAATTTCTTCATTTCCTAACCCAATCTTTACTTATTTATGTTCATCAATCTTCCCACAACTCTATTTGCACAAGCATGCATACATAACACTACCATACCAAGAATCACACCTCAATAACACATCTCACAACCTCTACAATACTAACATAACCTAGGTTAGGAACCCATGGCTCCCAATCACCCTCCCATGAGTTCTAATATATGTATCTTACATAAATAATCACCATAGAGTAGTTGGAGATGATAAACATACCTCTTGTAGTAAGAATTTTAAGAATCTCCACTTGAGGTGTTCTTGAAGAATTCAGGAATTAGAAGGAAAATCTAAGGATTTTGAAGATTAATCCTTGTTAGTATAAGTGCTTAAGGGGTAGAAATTACTCAAAGAACTATAAAAATCTTACCTTAGATCATAGGGATGAAGTTTGGGATGAAACCCTCTTGAGAGAGAAAGTCAAAACCCCAAAAATGAGTTGGGAACACTCTAGGCCGGTCTTTGGGGTATTAAAACTATCCAGGTGCGCGAAGTGTTGCCGAGATGCGCGAAGTGTGCAAGCTTCGCGCATGACTTCGCGCATTTTCCTGAGCATTCTGCCTAAGGTGCGCGAAGTGTGCGCGAAGTCCACTTCGCGCAGGACTTCGCGCATCTGACACCTGACGAGTAAAATGATCATAACTTTCTGTATACACCTCCGAATGACGAACGGTTTGTTGCGTTGGAAACTAGACTCAAAGGGCTTTAATGTGATAGGTTGATCCTCACACAACTCATTATATAACTGGAGATATGATCGTTCAAAGTGAGGTCTTGTGCGCACTCTTTTACAGATTTCGTCTAATATGCAATTTTCCATCTTGGATTAGGCTTAGGCCTCTCCTTAGACCCCAAATCACTTATAATAAGACTTATACCCTTATTAAACTATCTAATTAGTATCCATAATATTATGAATCTTTATTTGCACACGAGATAAAACAATGTAGTCTACATTAGCACGACGAAATCTTAAATAACTCGAAAAAAAATTTTCGGGGCCTTACAACCCCACTCCCTTGCACTTTCTGTGCAGATTCAGATGTTCAGGAGGGCATGCAGTTGAGCTATCGCAGCTGCTTCATTACTGTTATTTCGAGGAGACTTCGAGGTAGCTGCCGGCGTCCGCAGGACCTGATCTCATCCTCTCTATCATTTTGTTATTTGCTATTCTGCTTAGACTTGGTTGTGTAGGATATTTCCATCCGTAGAGGCTCAGACTTGTGACACCGTGATTGTTGGACCGTATTTTGTATGATTTTGTATCCACACTTATTGTTTTGATATGAAAACAAGTTGTTAATGTTAATTGATCAGTATTAATTAATAACTGACTGGTAAATTGGATAACATGGTCGGACTTGCCTAGCAATGTGTTGGGCGCCATCACGACCGGGGTTTGGGTCGTGACATCATGCATGCTTAGTTTAATTCACCAAATAGTTTTACTATTACTGTATTTAGCTATTATTTTGTTGTCTGAATCATTTGTTAGTATGCCTAATTGCTTAATTAGTTTTGGATTAGTTTGTTTTCTTAGTGGTACTGTTTTAAATATTTTTGGCATCAATTAAAATTTCTGAGAGATAAAAGGGGCAGAAATAGTAACTTAAGGGGGATCATTTGGAAAGTGGTAAATGGAAATTTCAGATAGGCCAATTAGAGTGTTCTAGAACATGAGCAGCTGGCCCTATTTGGCCAGTACAAAATGTTGAAGCCAATTAGAAATGGCCAGCTATCTAGTTTCTATTAAAAATAAGCTCTTTGAGGGTTGTTTTCAAGGGAATTATTCCCTGACTTGGAGGGCACCCAACATACCTCTTAGGGTACATATAGAGCCCTCTCCTCGCTCAATTGATATCCTAAAAAGTACCTCTAAAAAATACAGCCCTGTTGTTTCATTAGCTGAGCTATTTTTTGGTTTTTTGACTTAAGTTAGAATAGTATTTCTTGAGATTTCTAGCTGGCTTTCAAAGGCTGAAACATGGTTTAAGCTTAGAGCTATGTGATTTTGCTGTTATGTGCTGCTGATTTTACTATTTTTCCTTTCTGCTTTCTGGTATTCTTAGAGATTCCTCACTTTGTTTTTGTTGTATTCGGGTACTTCTGTGAACCTTTGATCGACAAAAAATGAAGCCCTAAGCATGTATTTTAGGATGGATGTAATATGAAGTTGATGTTCAAATGTTAAACTTTTGTTTTTCCGCACATATGATTCTTTCGAGTTGTTTTAGCTTTGCAATTTTTTTTTACAGCTTTGTTTAAGTATGTTTGTGACGACACGACCCGTCGTCTCAGGTGTAACCGCCCCGTGTTTCCCACATTGTGATGCCTTATGTTTCATTATCAGTTTTGGGTGCGTTAGAATTAAATTGGAGTAATTTTGTTAAGAAATGAGAAACTTAGTCTCTTTTAAGAAGACTTAAGTTGGAAAAGTCAACCGGATGTTGACTTATGAGTTAGAGTACTCGAAATCGAATTCTGATGATTCGGTTAGCTTCGGATGATGAAATGTGACTTAGGAGCGCAATCAAAAGTAATTTTGGAGGTCCGGTGAAGTAGTTAGCATATTTTGGCGAAGTTAGTATTTTGGCGAATTCCGGTTGATAGGTCATATTTTGATCCGGGAGACCAAATGGAATTCTGAGAGTTGTAGTAGCTTCGTTAGGTGATTTTGGACTTGTCCGCAAAATTTCAGGTCATTCGGACGTCATTTGGTTGGGTTTCGGATTGAATGTAAATTTTGAAAGTTAAAGTTAAACATAAGCTTGAATTTGTTGAAAATTGACGATTTTGATGTTAACGATAGAGTTTTGATGATTGGAACAAGTTTGAATAAGGTTATAGGACGTGTTGGTACTTTTGATTGAGGTCCCGGGGGCTTCGGGTGAGTTTCGGGGTGGTTTCGGACCATTTTTAAGCCATTTTGAACTGCTGGTTTTTGGCTACAGCAATGCTCTATGCGATCGCGGGGAATTGGTCGCGATCGCGGTGAGTAAAATCTGAGAAAAACCTTAATGAATCGCGATCGCGTAAAGCGCTTTGCGATCGCGAAGAAGAAATTTCTGTCGCGCAGGTCCTACTTCGGAAGCTCATATCTTTTTATCTACAAGGAATTTTGAGGTGATTCAAAAACGAAAGTTGTAGCTCATCTTGTCTAGTTTGAAAACAAATAAGGAAATAGTGATTTGGATATGTGTGTGAAAAGTTATGGATGTTAAACTATAGGCTGTCCGAGGAGGATCTTTAATACATATGTATGCATTGGGAAGCATATATCTCAAAATGTATAAGGATTCAGGAAATGAGCAATAAATTAAAGTCATAGCCCTATGTGTATAGTTTCCAGAACATCAAACCATTTGTCATTTCGAGTTGTGTGCAAAACGTTATGACCATTATACCGAAGCCTGTGCGGAAGTACCAGAATTTATGCACCGCGATCGCGAAGCCCTTCCCGCGATCGCGAAGGGTAATTTTTGGGCCAGAAATTTGTTCTCCGCGATCGCAAATCATTTCCCGCGATGAACAAAATTCCTAGGCAGAATGTTTTAAAACATTCCAGTCGCGAAAATAACCCATATTTCCACCATTTTTGGTCACTCTTGAGAGCTTTTGGACGGGAAATGAAGGGGATTCGACTGGGAATCGTTGGAGGTAAGTTTTATGAGTTAATTATATGTTTTTATACAAGAATAATCCATGGAATTCATGAATTTATGGCTAAAAATCAAGAAAATAGGGCTTGGAGCAAAAATCTTAAATTTATGATTTGAAGGGCCATTTGTGGTCCGAATTGAGAGTTCTTGGTATGTACGGACTCGTGCGAGACGAGGATACCAAAAATGTGAATTTCATAATTTTCAGAATGTGGGCCCGGGCTCGGGTTTTGCCAATTTTGCGATTTTGAGTATTTTTTGAGTTCTTTCGATTGGGTTATGTTCCATTAGCCTATTTTGATATATTTGTACTGATTTTGGCTAGTTTTGACGTGCGTGGATGCCGGTTCGAGGAGCTAAGGCATCGCGGGCATGAGTTTTTGCCGGTTCGAGGTGGGTAATACTTGTAAATGATGTCCTAAGGGTTAGTAAACCCCGGACTTGCACATCTTAGTGCTGTGTTGAGGTGACTTGCACGCCGGATAACGGGCGTGGGGTAGAGCACCATTGGAGATTGTGACTTGGTCCGTCCCGTGTAATAAATAATAACACCTAGTTGTTTGAAATGAAATTGACGCCTCAATAAAGATATTAATTATCATGAATTGGACTAATTATCATGTTTGGGCTTCGTGCCGATTATTTGAATCCTTCAGGGATTGGTATCATTGTCTTGATAACACTATGCATATTTTTATCTAAATTTAAGGATTTAAATGGTATTTTGCTATTCAACATTTTTTTATAAGGTTATGAAAAACTTGCACAAGGTCTTAATGATATTTTTAGCTGTGAGCTAATATGATACTGTTGCCCGAGGGGCTTTCTTGAATATTTGGTAGACTGATTGGGGCCGAGGGCCATATGTTAGGGCATGACGATTTATGTGAGCATATGCATACACATGCATGGATCGGACTGCACGCCGCAGTGGTATTTGGATCGGGCTGCGCGCCGCAGCATGTGTGATATTGATATTGCGCTTGGGCTGTAGGAGCCCCTCCGGAGTCTGAATGCCCACAGTGAGCGCGGGCACCTTTGCATGGATCGGGCTGTACGCCACAGCGTCATATGCATTGCATGGCATACATACATTAGTTTACGTGTACTACATGGCATAACATTTAGCACTCATACATTACTGGGACACATGCATTATTTGCCTTATTGACCAGATTTCCTGGTGGTATTTGTTAAGGAGTGCTGAGCCCGAGGGACTGATTTGAGTGCAGACCTGCACTGCTTTAGATTGTACCCAGGTATTGGTATGTTATCATGAAAGAAAGAAGATAAAAATGAGATTTCTAAATAATTTACTCACATATGCTGAAAGGGGATAAAATGATAGTGTGTTGAAGTTTAAAGGTAGTTCTGTATTGTTTAGCATGAGATAGTGCTTTGCGTGTTTCCTTTCCTTCAGCATTATTTACTTTTATTACCGATGAGTTAGAAGTACTCACACCCGACTCCCTGCACCTTGTGTGCAGATCCAGGTACATCACAGTAGAGCTGATTCTATGGCCGCTCGGGAGTGCATTTGGACAGTCGAGGTAGCTGCCAGCGTCCGCAGGACTTCTCTCCAGTTTATCCTTATTTTGTTTTGTCTATGCCACACTTGTGCACAGTTGTATACACTATCACCGTTTATAAATTCTGGTAGAGGCTCATGACTTATGACTCCTGATTCGGTGGGAGGTTTATACTGGTTTTGGGATATCTATCCCCGATGTGCTAGACGTTATTTCATTATATTATTGTTGTTTATGCCTACAAAGGGTAAAGTGAGAGCTGATAGCTCTGTGTTATGAATGGTTGGTCGGGCTAGCCTAGCAATATGTTGGGCGCCATCACGACCGGGTTTTAGGGTCGTGACAAGTTGGTATCAGAGCCTAGGTTACTAGGCCTCATGAGTCATAGCCGATTAGTAGAGTCTCGCGGATCGGTACGGAGACGTCTGTATTTATCCTCGAGAGGCTGCAAAACCTTTAGGAAACACTTCATTTTCTTGGAATTCTTATCGTGCGTGCTTGATTCAGCTTGAGATGTAATTCTTGAAATTCCTTCCACACGTTTGTATGCGCACTCGAGCGCTTAGTAATAAATTTGCCATGATGGCTTGTGACTCCCCGATCGAAGGCGAGATATAATCTCCGTGATTTCATGTTGGACCCGTCTAAAGGACTTGAGGCCGAATCTTCGCCTATGGCTTGATCACCAAGGTACTGATTTTGCGAGTTGGTATTATGAAATTATATGTTCAGTATTGTCCCTAATTGTGGGAATGTCGGCTAGATAGCCAGGTGATGTGTATCATGGTGGAAGGTGTGCTGAGATACTAAATAGAGGCGAAGCAGGTGGGTTATCTCTTGCGGAGTGCCCTTAGGTGAGCTGATTCTTATGAGTAATTGAAAGGTATTTGATATGTGTTATGATTCGAGCAGGTTCAACGCATGTCAGTATATCAATTTTGGTAATATAATTGGTGTAGTATTGAGATTAATGTTGTTGATATACGTTGTGATGTCTTGTCGAGTTGTGGACGTGTTGTAGGATGGTTTTGGTGATTCTCTGGCAGGTGGATAGGCCCAATTACAAAGGAAACTCTGCCGAAAGTTTTGAAAAATTTGGGACTTAGTAAAAATTTTGTCGCCTAAAGAGTGGGCTTAACTGTAGTGTGAATGAATGCAAGAATTAGGGAAGAGTTAGAATTTTTGATGATTCGTGTCTCCGCAGGCTGGTGAAAGAGTGAGTTTAATCTCACCATGATATTACGACAACAATAAAGTATATGTGTTCTGATAAATACGGCTTCGAGCTAAGTTGGGGAGGTTTCCATTGATTAGCTGATTGCGCAGTTGTATGCTACGTTGGTTATGTCTTAAAGTACACTGACGAACCAGTTCTGGTTGCAGAAATTGAGCTGAGAATAGCACGAGTAAAGCAAGATTTTGACAAAAGTTATACGGTGCTTCCGTAGATGTGAGAAAATTATAGTATGTCTTGAGCTGTTGTTGGTAAGGAATGCTCAGTGAATTGAGGAGAATGATGTTTGTTGGTATTTGAATGAGATCATATTCTGTGGTGTCAGGGTGCTAATAAGGCACGAGTGGTTATGTTCGTTAAGTCTGGTAATTTGCAGTTTCGATAAGAGTGGATGACTCTTGGGAATGTTATAATGTGTTCTAAGATGGTGTATGTGACTAAAGATAGTGTCTTCATTAGAAAAGATCAAGACTTGTGGTATATTGTGATAACTACGGGACCCTAAGTATCAGTATCAGGAATGTAGTAGTAACGAATTCAGATTCGCAAGAAGTGCTTCAAAACAAAGTATTATGGAAGGTGATATTTCTGGGAGACATTGGAGAAAGTATTCAGTGGCCTATGAGTATTAAAGAATGTGGCCTTATGTTTGAATCTCTTGTGGTGAGCCTGAATTGATGCATTGTAATGCTATAACAAGAGAGAAAAATCAAAATAATGATGTAAACCAAATATGAAGGTTGTGATGGTTGCACTTGTGCGTTATAAAAAAAAAGGAGTTATGATGGACCTTTGAAAGGTTATCAGACTAAGTTCAATGTGATCAGAATCGGCTTGAAGTCGATGGATAGATTTAATGTGAATAATGGCTCTATATCAGGCCAGATGTGTGCATTTTGTAATGCAGTCCTCATGAAGGAGTAGTTAGGTTAATGTTTTATTGTCAGATATCTCGCGTAGTGATGCCTTACGCCGTGTGATTTGTGGAAAGGCTCAAGAAATTGTTATGTGTTGAGAATCCGCGTAGGGATGATGTTACCTGAGCAGCTTGGCTATTGAAATTCAATTTCGTATATCGCACATCAGTTGTGCTTGGTTTTGTAGCTATAACGCTAAATACCCCTCAGGGATGATATTATGCACTTAGCATGCTTATGATAGATATTTGGTATTTGGTTATGATGAGCACATTTGGCTCGATGTGTGTCTCCTTATGTGAGATCTGTGTGTGGATCGGGTGGCACGCCGCCATGGGTATGTTAACTGGATCGGGTTGTACGCCGCAACAATGTGATGTTGAGTACAATTTTATATATACTATTTCGTATGCCTCGTTCTTTGTTTTCTAAAGAAAGTCCCCATTAATGCGTGGAATTGATAATTCATTCTAGAGTTCGTTTTCTTTTGTATTGCGTTAGAATCGGTAGCCTATTGGCACTTTGGGGCATCATATGCGATTTATTGTTATATCTGAAGTGGCTTATTGCCCAGACAGTTCGTACTTGGAAAGACGAGATCATTGAAGTTGAGATCAATGCAATCTGAGTATGTGAAGTGAAATTATAGAACTAAGACCATTGTTTGGCTCAGAATGAGTTGATAGTTCTTGTAAAGAGTATAGAACAATAAATTGTTGTTTCGGTAGTAGTTATGAATGTGTTCAGGTCTCATCCGCTGTGTCAACATTGTAAGAATTTGAACAAGACCTGTGTATGTCATACAGAGCATGTGATGTATAGTGATTCCTTCCAAGTGATTAGTTAAAGAATCTTCGGATGATTAAGGAAAATGGTATTGCTAAGTGGACGTGATTTGATGAGAGTATATGTCTCAGAAAAGGGTAATGTGATTAAACTGATTATATATCAGTAGTATTACGGCATGTTCTTGTTGGGTCCATTGGTGGTATTCGGGTCTGCTCGGCAGGTAAACATTGAGCATCTGTCATGGGATGAATGATTATCAAATATGTGCATGTATTGCACGGTGGAAATTGGATTAGGAATGATGATTGGTGTATTATATGGAGTTCTGATGTACATGCTATGTGGTGATGTTGGAATTCAGACTGATTGTCTTAGTGTTGGGTGATTTTGAACTATTGCATTAAGGGCAACGTCATAAATGCCACGGGTTAAGTGGTGAAGTGAGTTAGAATACATTTTAGCAAAATGATTTATATTTTAAAGAATCAGCGGACAACTGGGAAGGACCATTTTCTTAATTGGGTATTTGAGATGGATGTCAGTGCGGAGGTTGCTATCATTGATCCTATCCCGGTATGGAGGGAATTTTTAAATGTGTTTCTTAATGGTGCATGTATTATGCGGGTTGTGGTTAGGTCGTATTGATTGTGTCATGTCACCAGGATGGTGTGTTTGGTCAAAGGAGATCGTGAGGATCATTAATGAATATAGACAGATTTGATTTCAGCATGTTTGATGGATAAATATCGAGATTTCGGTTCAAAATTTTGTTATGATAATTGCCAGAGGATAAATGGCCTCATGAATGGGTGACCCTGAGGAATGGATATGGTTTATCGCGTGTTTTATTTACCATTGGCAATATATGAAAGTGTTGGAATAAGTCTCTAGCTAATAAAAGGGTTTTCCATCGACATCTGGTTATCGTGGGCAGCTGTTGTGAATGGAAGTTATTGCTGCATATGTTTGAGTTATGCGGTATAATATATGATTTCACCTGAGGTTGCAGGTATGGATTATTACAGCTGATTCGAGTTTATTCTGAGTAAAAATGTGAGGTTCTGATCCTGTGTAAGATTACAGAAGGTGAAATGTAGTTCTATAGTTTATGGATAAGATGGATTGAGTAATTTCAGCTAAGTTGTGTTGTCAGACCTATATGAGATAGGGTGATGTGGGATCACCGCGAGTTATATGCGAGGTAAAGTTATTCAACTATAGGTGAATTTCTAGAACAACTCTGGGTCCGCTCGAGGACGAGCGTTTGTTTAAGTTGGGGAGAATGTGACGACCCGACCCGTCGTCTCAGGTGTAACCGCCCCGTGTTTCCCACATTGTGTTGCCTTATATTTCATTATCAGTTTTGGGTGCGTTAGAATTAAATTGGAGTAATTTTGTTAAGAAATGAGAAACTTAGTCTCTTTTAAGAAGACTTAAGTTGGAAAAGTCAATCAGATGTTGACTTATGAGTTAGAGTACTCGGAATCGAATTCTGATGATTCGGTTAGCTCCGGATGATGAAATGTGACTTAGGACCGCAATCAAAAGTAATTTTGGAGGTTCGGTGAAGAAGTTAGCATATTTTGGAAAAGTTAGTATTTTGGCGAATTCCGGTTGATAGGTGATATTTTGATCCGGGAGTCGAAATGGAATTCTGAGAGTTGTGGTAGCTTCGTTAGGTCATTTTGGACTTGTCCGCAAAATTTCAGGTCATTCGGAGGTCATTTGGTTGGGTTTCGGATTGAATGTAAATTTTGAAAGTTAAAGTTAAACATAAGCTTGAATTTGTTGAAAACGGACGATTTTGATGTTAACGATAGAGTTTTGATGATTGGAACAAGTTTGAATAAGGTTATAGGACGTGTTGGTACTTTTGATTGAGGTCCGGGGGCCTCGGGTGAGTTTCGGGGTGGTTTCGGACCATTTCTAAGCCATTTTGAACTGCTGATTTTTGGCTACAGCAATGCTCTATGCGATCGCGGGGAATTGGTCGCGATCGCGGTGAGTAAAATCTGAGAAAAACCTTAATGAATCGCGATCGCGTAAAGCGCTTTGCGATCGCGAAGAAGAAATTTCTGTCGCGCAGGTCCTACTTCGGAAGCTCATATCTTTTTATCTACAAGGAATTTTGAGGTGATTCAAAAACGTAAGTTGTATCTCATCTTGTCTAGGTTTCAGAAAGATTAGGAAATAGTGATTAGGATGTATGTGTAAAATGTTATGGATGTTACACTATAGGGTGTCCGAGGAGGATCTTTAATACACATGTATGCATTGGGAAGAATATATTTCAAAATGTTCAGGAAATGAGAAACAAATGAAAGACATAGCCCCATATGTCTAGTTTCCAGAACATCAAACCATTTGTTATTTCGAGTTGTGTGCAGAAAGTTATGACCATTATACTAAAGCCTGTCCGGAAGTACCGGAATTTATGCACCGCGATCGCGACTACCTTCCCGCGATCGCGAAGGGTAATTTTTGGGCCAGAAATTTGTTCTCCGCGATCGCGAATCATTTCCCACGATCGCGATGAAAAAAATTCCTGGGCGGAATGTTTTAAAACATTCCAGTCGCGAAAATAACCCATTTTTCCACCATTTTTGGTCACTCTTGAGAGCTTTTGGACGGGAAATGAAGGGGTTTCGACTGGGAATCGTTGGAGGTAAGTTTTATGAGTTAATTACATGTTTTTATACAAGGATAATCCATGGAATTCATGAATTTATGGCTAAAAAACAAGAAAATAGGGCTTGGAGCAAAAATCTTAAATTTATGATTTGAAGGGCCATTTGTTGTCCGAATTGAGAGTTCTTGGTATGTACGGACTCGTGGCGAGACGAGGATTTCAGAAATGTGAATTTCATAATTTTAAGAATGTGGGCCCGGGGCTCGGGTTTTGCCAATTTCGTGGTTTTGAGTATTTTTCGAGTTCTTTCGATTGGGTTATGTTCCATTAGCCTATTTTGATATATTTGTACTAATTTTGGCTAGTTTTGACGTGTGTGGATGGCAGTTCGAGGAGCTAAGGCATCGCGGACATGAGTTTTCGCCGGTTCGAGGTGGGTAATACTTGTAAATGATGTCCTAAGGGTTAGTAAACCCCGGACTTGCACATCTTAGTGCTGTGTAGAGGTGACTTGCACGCCGGATAACGGGCGTGGGGTAGAGCACCATTGGGGATTGTGACTTGGTCCGTCCCGCGTAATAAATAATAACACCTAATTGTTTGAAATGAAATTGATGCCTCAATAAAGATATTAATTATCATGAATTGGACTAATTATCATGTTTGGGCTTCGTGCCGATTATTTGAATCCTTCAGGGATTGGTATCATTGTCTTGATAAAACTATGCATTTTTTTATCTAAATTTAAGGTTTTAAATGGTATTTTGCTATTCAGCATTTTTTATAAGGTTATGAAAAACTTGCACAAGGTCTTAATGACATTTTTTGTTGTGAGCTAATATGATACTGTTGCCCGAGGGGCTTTCTTGATTATTTGTTGGACTGATTGGGGCCGAGGGCCATATGTTAGGGCGTGACGATTTATGTGAGCATATGCATACACATGCATGGATCGGACTGCACGCCGCAGTGGTATATGGATCGGGCTGCGCGCCACACCATGTGTGATAATTGATATTGCGCTTGGGCTGTAGGAGCCCCTCCGGAGTCTGAACCCCCACAGTGAGCGCGGTCGCCTTTGCATGGATCGGGCTGTACGCCACAACATCATATGCATTGTATGGCATACATACATTGGTTTACGTGTACTACGTGGCATAACATTTAGCACTCACACATTAGTGGGACACATGCATTATTTGCCTTATTGACCAGATCTCCTGGTGGTATTTGTTAAGGAGTGCTGAGCCCGAAGGGCTGATTTGAGTGCAGACCTGCACTGCTTGAGATTATAACCAGGTATTGGTATGTTATCATGAAAGAAAGAAGCTAAAAATGAAATTTCTAAATAATTTACTCACATATGCTGAAAAGGGATAAAATGATAGTGTGTTGAAGTTTAATGGTAGTTCTGTATTGTGTTGCATGAGATAGTGCTTTGCGTGGTTTCCTTTCCTTCAGCATTATTTACTTTTATTACTGCTGAGTTAGAAGTACTCACACCCGACTCCCTGCACCTTGTGTGCAGATCCATGTACATCACAGTAGAGCTGATTCTATGGCTGGTCGGGAGTGCATTTGGACAGTCGAGGTAGCTGCCAGCGTCCGCAGGACTTCTCTCCAGTTTATCCTTATTTTGTTATGTCTATGCCAAACTTGTGCACAGTTGTATACACTATCACAGTTTAAAAATTCTGGTAGAGGCTCATGATTTATGACTCCTGATTCGGTGGGAGGTTTATACTGGTTTTGGGATATCTATCCCCGATGTGCTAGACGTCATTTCATTATATTATTGTTGTTTATGCCTACAAAGGGTAAAGTGAGAGCTGATAGCTCTGTGTTATGAATGGTTGGTCGGGCTAGCCTAGCAATATGTTGGGCGCCATCACGACCGGATTTTGGGGTCGTGACAATGTTGGATCTGTTGTGTTAGTCTATAGTTTAGTTGGAACATTTATGTGTTGAACGTTTAAACTTTTTCATGTGTTGATTGAAGTACAAGATGATTGATAGTTTCATTAGGTTATTCTATTCGTTCATTTTAAAAAGTTGTTAGTTAATATGTTGGCCATGGTGCCTCCTATAGACTTGGGGTTCAAGTTCATACATGTTTAAAAGAAATTCAGGATTTAATTGCTAAGTGATATTCAGATTAGTATCTTAAAATATTGGTTGTGGTTGAAGTGATTACACGTCTGTTTTTAAAGTGACTAGCTAGTAGTTTAAGTTGACATTGTAATATTAATGGCTTGGTAACAATTTAAAACTCATAATATGATTATTCAGCATTTTAATTTCCAGAATTTATGTAATATTTTGTGGTAAGTGTAATTCAGAGGGTCAAGCTTCAAGGCCTTAGCAGCAATTGGGCCTGGTATTGGCCCAAATGAAGCAGCTTGGTCGAAACCAGAGCTGGCGTGTCTTGTTTTCTGCTTCTTTCCACTTTTGGGCTCAATTTCAAGCCCAATCAACTTTAGTCTTTATATTGATTAAGTTTTTTTAGATAGCAAAGCGGGCCTAATATTTATCCCGGACGTCAAATACGACCCAAGAAATCATTGTTACCACTCCGCCATGACCTAATTTTATTTTTTGCATTTCACAGTCATAAAGTCAAAATTCGCGTGAGTCCCTAATTTTCGGCCCGAATGGATCCGGTTTGAAAATGCATAATATTCGTTTCGGACATCAAATACGACTTAAGAAATGTCACGACCCAAATCCGGTCGTGATGGCGCCCAACAATCAAGCTAGGCCAGCCAGACCAACAATTTAATTATAACACAATACCAGTCCCCAAACGGACAACCCAAGAAGAATATATGAGTTTAAGAAATCCAATGATAATAATACTGAACAAAAGTACTGACACTCCCAAAGATCCGGAGTCACAAGTCTAGAGCCTCTAACAAAACCCAACAGGAAATAGAGAGTACGATATAGAAGTACTCAAGTCTGAATACAAAATATAAAATAACAACTGGAATGAGAGGAGAAGCTAGGCTCTGCGAACGTAGGCAGCTACCTCGGCAACTCGATGTGACAATGTAAACGCTGGAGATGTCCGTCTACTGCTCCTGTGTACCTGAGTCTGCACACAAAAGGTGCAGGGAGTAGGGGTGAGTACTAAGTACTCAGTGAGTAACAAATATATACATGTAGCTAACAGTAAGAAATCCACAAAATACCACAATATGAAGCTACACTACAGTCCGAATCTCCTACGAACTAGCATCAACAGTACAATTCAGCTACCACAGAGTAATTCAACAAATAAAGATGCAATGCAATGCACATAACCGCTACAACGTGTAGCCCGATCCAATTTAACGTCGACGGCGCTCACCGGGGGTGTGTACAGACTCCGGAGGGGCTCCTACAGCCCAAGCGCAAAACTGTTGCGGCGTGCAGCCCGATCCTCATATCAACTACTGCGGTGTGCAGCCCAATCCATCCTCAGTCCACATAAATCAAATAAGTCACAAAACAATTCATTTTCCTTATTTCTAGTTCTCAATTCATAATTTATGAAAAATACTTTAACTTTATTAAATTTTGCAAAAGCCGGTGACTTAGCATTTCAAAAGTGTGATTTCCATTTCCAGGACTGAGATTAGTGATTTAAGCAATTTTAGCTATCACATAAATATTGTCCTCTAAGGACGCTACGGATCGGCACAAGGCCCCAAACAAGGCTTACAGCCCACAAATATAGCAATTTCAGTGTATTTCCAACACTAACCACATATTATTCATTTCCGGGATGGACCAAGTCTCAATCCCCAATCACAATCAATCCCGCACCTGCCACGGTGTGCGAGCCACGCCCTATTAGCGTCACAATGTGCTAAGCCGGGGTTTCGAACCCTCAGGCTACCATATACACAAACTACTCACCTCTAGCCGGTCGTAGAATCGTCCGCGATGCCTTTTCCTTTGAATTTCGTTGCCTCGTGTGTAGAATCTAGTCAAATAACAATAATTATATCAAATACGGGTCAAAGAATCATAACCCACTTCAATTTATATGAAATTCGCATAATTACACTAAGTTGGTAAAACCCGACCCCGGGCCCCACTGCTCCGAAAATTCCGAAATTAGCACCAACGCGATCCTTATCTTGCCACGAGTCCGTGCATATAAAATTTATCGAAATCGGAGTTCAAATGGCCTCCCAAATCCAAAAATCCCGTTTTCAATATTTAGGCCACATTTCTTCAAGATTTCAACCCAATTTCATGAAGATTGATGTTAATACTACCATAAAATGATGTTTTTGAGTCAAGAATCTTACCTCCGACGAATACCCGATGACTTCTCGGTGATTTCCTCGAGTTTTCTTCTCTCTAGGGCTCAAATGTGTGTTTTGGGTTAATGAACCCGTAACTCTCTGTTTCTGGATTAAATTCACTGCCAGAACTTTTTCTTCTACGCGATCGCGACTCGCTTCACGCGATCGCGATGCTCAAAAACTCGGCCTCACGCGATCGCGACTTCCCTCACGCGATCGCGATGTACAATCTCCCGGCTTCACGCGATCGCGTCCTTCTTCCTGCGATCGCGTAGCACATTTTTCCCCGGACCCATTTCTCTTCTACGCGATCGCGTAGATGATCCTGCGATCGCGATGTGCACCCGTTTAATTCTACGCGATCGCGACTTGTTACCCTGCGATCGCGATTCCCTAGCCCCCAGCTCTACGCGATCGCATCCCCCTCCCCGCGATCGCGGAGAGCAAATGCCTGCTGCGTTTATGACAGCAACCAGCTTTCTCTTTTCTTCCAAAAATGGTCCGTTTGGACCCCCGGATTCATCCCGAGAGCCCCGGGACTCCAATGAAAACCACCAACATACTCCAAAACATGATACGAACTTGTTCCAATCATAAAAACACCATACTAAACATCAAAATCTCCATTTACTCACGGATTCAAGCCTAAGTTTCTTCAAAACTTTCAAAACTAACATTCAATCCAACACCCGATCAAACGATGTCCGAATGACCTGAAAATTTGCAGACATATCCAAAATCACATAACGAAGCTACAGAAATTGTCGGAATTCCATGCCGACCCCCGGATCAAAATATCACCTACCATCCGGTTTTTACCAAAATTCAACATTCGCCAATTCAAGCTTAAAACTACACCGGACCTCCGAATTCAATTCCGATTGTTCTCCTAAGTCATAAATGATCCCCCGGAACTAGTCGAATCATCAGAATCCGATTCCGAGCACTCTAACTCAATAGTCAACTCTTGGTTGACTTTTCATATTCAAGCTTTCTTCAAACATGTTATTTGTTTCATTTTCAATCCAAATCACTCCTAACTCACCCGATATACTCTAATACTGTTTTAAAAGCATAATATATGTAAATGCAAGGTAACGGGGTGGTAATTCCCATAACGACGGGCCGGGTCATTACATTCTCCCCAACTTAAACAAACGCTCGTCCGCGAGCGGGTTAAGAAACATACCTGGAGTATCAAACAAGTGTGGATATCTACTTCGCATCTCCTGCTCGGTCTCCCAAGTTGCTTCCTCCACATGACGACCTCTCCACTGCACTTTCACTAAAGCTATATCCTTAGATCTCAACTTACGAACCTGTCGACCCAAAATGGCTACTGGTTCCACATCATAAGTCAAATCCTCATCTAGCCGTATCGTGCTGAAGTCCAACACATGAGACGGGTCTCCGACATACTTCCGGAGCATAGATACATGGAACACCGGGTGAACTCCCGACAAACTGGGTGGCAAAGCAAGCATATACGCCACCTCCCCAACTTTCCTAAGCACCTCAAAAGGTCCAATAAACCTTGGGCTCAACTTCCCTTTCTTTCCAAACCTCATAACACCCTTCATAGGCGAAACTTTCAGCAACACCTTCTCACCTATCGAATAAGACACATCTCGGACTTTCCGGTCTGCATAACTCTTCTGACGCGACTGGGCTGTGCGAAGTCTCTCCTGAATCACCTTTACCTTGTCTAAGGCATCTTGGACTAACTCTGTCCCCAACAATCTAGCCTCGCCGGGCTCGAACCAACCGATTGGAGACCTACACCGTCTCCCATATAAAGCTTCATACGGTGCCATCTGAATGCTGGACCTGATAGCTATTATTGTAAGCAAACTCCGCCAAAGGCAAATAATCAGCCCATGAACCACCAAAATCAATGACACAAGCACGCAACATGTCCTCCAATATCCGAATAGTACGCTCAGACTGCCCATCCGTCTGTGGATGAAATGCTGTGCTCAGCTCTACCTGTGAACCCAACTCTCACTGAAATGTCCTCCAGAACTGAGATGTGAACTGGGTACCTCTGTCTGATATAATGGAAATAGGAACTCCATGCAATCTCACTATCTCACGGATGAATATCTCTGCCAACCGCTCCGAGGTATAGGTAGTACACACCGGGATGAAGTGAGCTGACTTAGTCAACCTATCCACCACCACCCAAACTGAATCAAACTTCCTCGCGGTCCGAGGGAGTCCACTAACAAAGTCCATAGTTATTCTTTCCCACTTCCACTCCGGAATATCAATACGTCGGAATACACCACCAGGTCTCCGATGCTCATACTTGACCTGCTGACAGTTTAGACACCGAGCCACATGGCTCACAATATCTTTCTTCATCTTTCTCCACCAGTAATGCCGCTTCAAATCCTGGTACATCTTCGCGGCTCCTGGATGAATAGAATACCGCGAGCTATGGGCCTCTTCCAATATCAACTCACAAAGACCATCAACATTTGGCACGCATATCCGGCCCTGCATCCGCAATACACCATCACTATCAATAGTGACATCTCTAGCATCATCATGTTGAACTCTGTCCTTAAGGACAAGTAAGTGTGGATCATCATACCGGCGCTCTCGAATACGATCATATAAAGAAGAACGAGCTACTACACAAGCCATCACCCGACTGGGCTCAGAAATATCCAGCCTTACCATCTGATTAGCTAACGCCTGAACATCAACTGCTAGGGGTCTCTCCCCAACTGGAATATACGCCAAACTGCCCATACTAATAGCCTTCCGGCTCAATGCATCAGCCACTACATTGGCTTTCCCGGGATGGTACAAGATAGTAATATCATAGTCTTTAAGCAATTCAAGCCATCTCCGCTGCCTCAAATTTAGATCTTTTTGCTTAAACAAATGCTGAAGGCTGCGGTGGTCTGTATATACATCACAAGATACACCATATAAGTAATGCCTCCAAATCTTCAAGGCATGAACAATAGCAGCTAACTCCAAATCATGAACAAGGTAGTTCTTCTCGTGGGGTTTTAGCTGACGAGAAGCATATGCAATAACTCTACCCTCCTGCATCAACACACAACCGAGTCCAACTCTAGAAGCATCACAATACACCGTATATGACCCTGAGGCCGATGGTAACACAAGTACTAGAGCCGTGGTCAAAGCCTCCTTGAGCTTCTGAAAGCTCTCTTCACATTCATCAGACCACACAAATGGAGCATTCTTCTGTGTCAACTTAGTCAACGGTGAAGCAATAGATGAGAAATCCCTGAACAAACCGACGATAATAGCCTGCCAAGCCGAGAAAACTCCGAATCTCTGTAGCTGAGGAAGGTCTGGGCCAATTCTGCACTGCCTCAACCTTCTGTGGATCAACCCGAATACCATCACTGGACACTATATGTCCCAGAAAACCCACAGTATCAAGCCAGAACTCACACTTAGAGAATTTTGCATAAAGCTTCTCTTCCCTCAACCTCTGCAATGCCACTCTCAAATGCTGTGCATGCTCCTCCTGGCTGCGTGAGTATACCAAGATATCATCAATAAACACAATCACAAAAGAATCAAGGTACGGCCGAAATACACTATTCATCAAGTGCATGAATGCTGCTACGGGGGCATTAGTTAGCCCGAAAGACATCACCAGGAACTCATAGTGCCCATATCGCGTCCTGAACGCTGTCTTCATAATATTTGAGTCCCTGATCTTCAACTGATGATAGCCCGATCGAAGATCAATCTTAGAAAATACACTAGCTCCCTGGAGCTGATCAAATAGGTCCTCAATACGAGGTAATGGGTACTTATTCTTCATCGTTACCTTGTTCAGCTGCCCGTAATCAATGCACATTCTCATTGTGCCATCTTTCTTCTTCACGAACAACACCGGTGCACCCCAAGGTGACACACTCGGACGAATGAAACCCTTATCTAAGAGTTCCCGAAGTTGTTCTTTCAATTCTTTTAACTCTGCTGGTGCCATGCGATAGGGAGGAATAGAAATGGGCTGAGTGCCCGGCACCAAGTCAATACTAAAATCGATATCTCGGTCAGGCGGCATGCCTGGTAGGTCTGCTGGAAATACATCCGGAAACTCCCTCACAATGGGAACCGAATCAAGACTGGGTGTCTCAGCCTCAACATTTCTAATGAAGGCCAAATAGGACAAACAACCCTTGCCAATCATTCGTTGAGCTTTTATATAAGAAATCACCCTGTCGGACACATAATCGGTCAAGCCACGCCACTCGATCCTCGGATTACCTGGAATAGCTAGTGTGACTGTCTTGGCATGACAGTCCAGAATCGCATGATAAGGAGATAGCCAATCCATGCCTAGGATAACATCGAAATCTACCATGCCCGGTAGTAATAGATCAACTCGGGTCTCCAGACCCCCAATAGTAATAATACAGGATCGATATACCTGATCCACAACAACAGTATCCCCCACTGGGGTAGACACATGTACGGGCAAAGCAAGGATACCACGGGTCATACCCAAATGATGTGCAAAATAAGTAGAGACATAAGAATAGGTGGATCCGGGATCAAATAAGACAAAAGCATCCCTGTGGCAGACTGAGATAATACCTGAAATGACCGCATCTGAAGCACTAGCATCCTTCCTCTCCGGAAGAGCATAGAAACGAGCCCGACCTCCACCAGTACGATCCTCGCCCCGGGGGCGACCTCTTGGATACCTGGCCACCGGTCCTAGCCGACCGTGCCGGCGCCGAAGAAACAGGAGTGGAAGACGAAGGTTGATCCCTCTGCCGAGACCGCTTACGAAGCCACTGAGGACACTCTCTCCTGATATGACCCAAATCACCGCACTCAAAACAACGGCCTGAAGATGGAAGAAGGGGCTGCTGAGGACCCCTCGCTACAGACGAACCCTGTGCTGAGGAAACAGGAGCAGAGCTCTGAGCTGGAAGAGCACTCAGTGCAGGCTGACTCTGCTGACGGCTCTGCTGACCCTGATAACCCTGATGGCCCTGACGACCACGATCTGATGAAACCCCACTGGACTCTGCACGTCCAGACTGATGAGACCTGAAAGAACGACCCCTGCTATGCTGAGGTTGGCCCCTAGACGGAGCACCACTGTAGCTGCCAGTACCACGAGGCCTCTTAGCCTCTCTCTCTTCCCGCTCTCTGCGGCAATCTGTCTCAATATGACGGGCAGCATCAACCACCTCCTCAAAGGTAACTGCCGAAGCTCTCTCCCTGGTCATCAATATGCGGATGGGATAAATAAGGCCATCAATAAATCTCTGGATCCTCTCTCTGTCCGTAGGGACCATCCACATGGCATGACGGGCCAGCTGTGTGAATCTCATCTCGTATCGAGTAACCGTCATGCCTCCCTGCTTCAGCCACTCAAACTGACGACGCAGCTCTTCTCTCTAGAGACTGAGGTACGTACTTCTCCAAAAATACCGTGGAGAACTGCTGCCAAGTGAGGGGCACTGCCCCGGCGGGCCTACGCCTCTCAAAATCCTCCCACCACTGAAATGCTGCACCTGTGAACTGAAAAGTGGTGAATGAAACACCGCCGGACTCTAGAATACCCGCGGTGCGAAGCATGCGCTGACATCTGTCAAGAAAACCCTAGGCGTCCTCGCACTCAGCACCACTGAATGTCGGAGGCTGTAGCCTCTCAAATCTCTCCAAACGACGCTGCTCATCGTCGGGCATAACTGGAACCATATAAGCAGGAGCTGGTGCAACGGGCGCAACTGGCTGAACTGGCTCGGGTGTGTGAGCCACGGGGGTCTGATTCCCTCCCCCTGCCTGTGAAGAAGATACTGCAGCAGTAGCTGCAACTACCTGTGCCAAGCCTGTGCACACTGATAAGATCTGAGCCAAGGTCTCCTGAAGACCCGGTATCATAATAGGCACTGCCGGTGCCCGAACCTGAGTTGCCGGAGCGTTTGCCGCTGGAATCTAGTCCTGAGTCTGGGCCACTGGTGCAGGAATCTGACCCTGAGTCTGGTCAGCTGGTGCCACGACCACGGCCTCTGGGTGCCAATGGTGGTCGTCCGCCACGTCCGTTAGCTCGTGTTCTCGCCATCCGCGAGAGAATAGAATATGGAAAGATTTAATTTCATGATAACACAAATCGCACGATATGAATTCAAGAAAATGAGGTTTTTCCTAAAGTTTCCTGTAGCCCTTCGGAGATAGATACGGACGTCTACGTACCGATCTGCGAAAGCCTACTAAACCGGCTCATGACTCGCGAGTCCTAATAACCTAGAGCTCGGATACCAACTTGTCACGACCCAAATCCGGTCGTGATGGCGCCCAAAAATCAAGCTAGGCCAGCCAGACCAACGATTTAATTATCACAAAATACTAGTCCCCAATTGGACAACCCAAGAAGAATATATGAGTTTAAGAACTCCAATAATAATAATAATACTGAACAAAAGTACTGACACTCCCAAAGATCCGGAGTCACAAGTCTAGAGCCTCTAACAAAACCCAACAGGAAATAGAGAGTACGATGTAGAAGTACTCAAGTCTGAATACAAAATATAAAATAACAACTGGAATGAGAGGAGAAGCTAGGTTCTGCGAACGTAGGCAGCTACCTCAGCAACTCGGTGTGACAATGTAAACGCTGGAGATGCCCGTCTACTGCTCCTGAGTACCTGAGTCTGCACACAAAAGGTGCAGGGAGTAGGGGTGAGTACTAAGTACTTAGTGAGTAACAAATATATATATGTAGCTGACAGTAAGAAATCCACAAAATACCACAATATGAAGCTACACTACAGTCCGAATCTCCTACGAACTAGCAACAATAAAACAATACAGCTACCACAGAGTAATTCAACAAATACAGATGCAATGCAATGCACATAACCGCTACGGCGTGTAGCCCGATCCAATTTAACGTCGACGGCGCTCACCGGGGGTGTGTACAGACTCCGGAGGGGCTCCTACAGCCCAAGCGCAATACTGCTGCGGCGTGCAGCCCGACCCTCATATCAACCACTGCGGCGTGCAGCCCGATCCCATACTCAGTCCACAATAAGCAATTAAGTCACAAAACAATTCATTTTCCTTATTTCCAGTTCTCAATTCATAATTTATGAAAAATACTTTAACTTTATTAAATTTGCAAAAGCCGGTGACTTAGCATATCAATAATGTGATTTAAATTTCCAGGACTGAGATCGGTGATTAAGCAAATATAGCTATCACATAAATATTGTCCTCTAAGGACGCCACGGGTTGGCACAAGGCGCCAAACAAGCCTTATCGCCCACAAATATAGCAATTTCAGTGTATTTCCAACACTAACCACATATTATTCATTTCCGGGATGGACCAAGTCTCAATCCCCAATCACAATCAATCCCGCACCTGCCACGGTGTGCGAGCCACGCCCTATTAGCGTCACAATGTGCTAAGCCGGGGTTTCGAACCCTCGGGCTACCATATACACAAACTACTCACCTCTAGCCGGTCGTAGAATCGTCCGCGATGCCTTTTCCTTTGAATTTCGTTGCCTCGTGTGTAGAATCTAGTCAAATAACAATAATTATATCAAATACGGGTCAAAGAATCATAACCCACTTCAATTTATATGAAATTCGCATAATTACACTAAGTTGGTAAAACCCGACCCCGGGCTCCACTGGTCGGAAAATCCCGAAATTAGCACCAACGCGATCCTTATCTCGCCACGAGTCCGTGCATATAAAATTTATCGAAATCGGAGTTCAAATGGCCTCCCAAATCCAAAAATCCCGTTTTCAATATTTAGGCCACATTTCTTCAAGATTTCAACCCAATTTCATGAAGATTGATGTTAATACTACCATAAAATGATGTTTTTGAGTCAAGAATCTTACCTCCGACGAATACCCGATGACTTCTCGGTGATTTCCTCGAGTTTTCTTCTCTCTAGGGCTCAAATGTGTGTTTTGGGTTAATGAACCCGTAACTCTCTATTTCTGGATTAAATTCACTGCCAGAACTTTTTCTTCTACGCGATCGCGACTCGCTTCACGCGATCGCGATGCTCAAAAACTCAGCCTCACGCGATCGCGACTTCCCTCACGCGATCGCGATGTACAATCTCCCGGCTTCACGCGATCGCGTCCTTCTTCCTGCGATCGCGTAGCACATTCTTCCCTGGACCCATTTCTTCTTCTACGCGATCGCGTAGATGATCCTGCGATCGCGATGTGCACCCGTTTAATTCTACGCCGCGACTGGTTACCATGCGATCGCGATGCCCTAGCCCCCAGCTCTACGCGATCGCATCCCCCTCCCCGCGATCGCGGAGAGCAAATGCTTGCTGCGTTCATGACAGCAACCAGCTTTCTCTTTTCTTCCAAAAATGGTCCGTTTGGACCCCCGGATTCATCCCGAGACCCCCGGGACTCCAACGAAAACCACCAACATACTCCAAAACATGATACGAACTTGTTCCAATCATAAAAACACCATACTAAACATCAAAATCTCCATTTACTCACGGATTCAAGCCTAAGTTTCTTCAAAACTTTCAAAACTAACATTCAATCCAAAACCCGATCAAACGATGTCCGAATGACCTGAAAATTTGCGGACATATCCAAAATCACATAACGAAGCTACAGAAATTGTCGGAATTCCATTCCGACCCCCGGATCAAAATATCACCTACCATCCGGTTTTTGCCAAAATTCAACATTCGCCAATTCAAGCTTAAAACTACACCGGACCTCCGAATTCAATTCCGATTGTTCTCCTAAGTCATAAATGATCCCCGGAACTAGTCGAATCATCAGAATCCGGTTCCGAGCACTCTAACTCAATAGTCAACTCTTGGTTGACTTTTCATATTCAAGCTTTCTTCAAACATGCTATTTGTTTCATTTTCAATCCAAATCACTCCTAACTCACCCGATATACTCTAATACTATTTTAAAAGCATAATCTATGTAAATGCAAGGTAACAGGGTGGTAATTCCCGTAACGACGGGCCGGGTCGTTACAAGAAACCATTATCATTGCCCCTCCATGAAAATTTGAATTTTTTTGCATTTTACAGCCATAAAACCAAAAATCAACGCGAGTCCCAAAGTTTCGGCCCGGATGGATCCGGCTCGAAATCGCCTAATATTTGTCCGTGATACCAAATACGACCTAAGAAACCATTTTTACCAACTCTCCATGAACAAATTGCATTTTTTTGGCATTTCACGTCCATAAAACCAGAAATTCGCGCGCCCAAATTTTCGACCCAGATCGGTCTAGTTCTGAATCGCTTAAAATATGTCCTGGACATTAAATATGACCTAATAAACCGTTTTCACCATCCTGCCATGACCAAATTACATTTTTGGTATTTTACGGCCATAAAACCAGAAATCCGTGCGAGTCCAACTTTTTGACCCAGATGGATCCGTCGCGGAATCGCCTAATATTTGTCCCGGCCATAAAATATAACCTAAGAAACCATTGTCACCGTCCCTCCATGACATAAATATATAGTTTTTCGCATTTTACGGTCATAAAACCAGAAATCTACGTGAGTCCCAAATTCTCGGTTCGGAGAGATCCGTACCAGAATCACCTTATATTTGTCCTGGACATCATATCCGACCTAAGAAACCATTGTCACCTCCTCTCAATGACCAAATTGCATTTTTTGCATTTTACGGTAATATAACCAGAAATCCGCGTGAGTACCAAATTTTCGGCTCGGAGGGATCGAGGTCAAAATTGCATAATATTTTGTCCTGAACATCAAATAGGACCCTAAAAACCATTGTCACCGCCCTGCCATGACAGAATTACCAATTTAGCATTTTACGGCATGTGAGCACATGATTTTTGCACTATATGAATTACTCACGCAAACTAAAAATAAAATAATTTTTCCATTTCGTATATTTTTGTGGCATTTTCTGTTAGTTGTTTGCATTTGTATGCGCATGTTAATTTCGTTAATTAATAAAATATATAAAAATATATTGCATTTTCATTTAGGATTTAATTTTATATTTTAGGATTAATTAACAAATTAGTTATTTTATAAAAATGGTAAAAATCACAAAAAAAGTTTAATTTTCACCTTTAATTTTAATTTTTGAATTTGGGTAGTTTTTCCTTCAATTTGGTTTTATTTAATTTAATGTGTTAGTATTGATTTGATTTAGGATTTAGTTTGGGGTTTATTTTGAAAAATTAATTAAAAAAAGTTTGAAATAAAAAGAATTAATTTAGAAAAGAGGAAAGAGTTAAGAGATCACAACTTTTTGGCTTTTGTTTTAAATCCAAGCTTCCACCCAAGCGAATTCCCCCAATCTAGACCAAACCCGCTCCATAACTCGGTCTCCCCCCACTTAAAACCAAACAATTTCGTTTGATTGTTCCCTAATCTGAGTCGTCGATATTTTCAATCCAACGACCCTGGAACTGTCTCTTTCTTTGATTAAAAGTTTCCGAAAAAACTTAGAGACTGGTCAGTTCCCAAATACCCCTTTACTTCATCTCCCTCATCAAGAACCCTAACCCGCCGCCCCCTTTCCCTACAATTTCGGGCCCGGCAGCGACGCCATAGACCACTCCAATCCTCACCAAACTAACACCCCAGAAATCCATCTATCTCCCAATCCTAAATATTCAAACCTTTACCCTTGAATAAACCTGAAATTCTTCAAATATGGAATCTGATTTCTAAGTTCAAGTTGTGTTCCGTCCTCTATTTTCTTTTCCTTTTCTTCTTCTTTGCTTTTCGTGATTCCCTGACTTCTTTAGTCCATTAAGTTTAGTTAATTTTCTAGTTTGTTTTCAGTTTAATCACCTAGCTAATGAAATTAGACCCATGACTTAGTTAATTTACTGTTATGTAGTTAGATTGATTAGTTCAGTCAATTCTGTTTTTTTTTGGTTGCATTTTAAAGGAATGGTTCCGGGTTTCTTTTTTTGAGGAATTTTGGGTTAGCTCTAACTTGGGGATCCCTAATTGTTTTTAATTGGTTTCTAAAAATCAAAAATCCTAGATGGGGATTTAATTTGGGTCTGCAGACCTATGACCCATTGAAGGTTCAAATGGTAAATATAGGGATAATCGGGCAGGTAAAAGAGAAAATCACCATATACTCATACTATCACACCAGTAAGGACTTTCACTTTCTAAATAGATCAAGCACAATAAGCTAGATGAGTGATTATTTCGCTTTGAAAGGAAAAAAACATCTCAAATAAGGTCCTCACTCAACTCTCAGGATGTCTGTGAATCTCGTTCGCTAAAGGTATTTCGTTTCAATCTCCTCCCTCTCTTCTTTCTATAAAGAATTCTCAAAAAATGAGTCAACCTGTCTAACTTCTCCACAAAAGTCTTCCCATCGATGTTGGGTAGACCACATAGGGAATCTTGCAATTGTCACACTCCTTTTTCTTTTACCACTACTTACCCGAAGGTAATGTGCCACTAATTACTACTACACCCCGAGAAGAGATATAATAATAATATGGAAGGAGTTTTTCCAAGTCACCGGTTAATCCCACAGTCTACAAAATTAGAAATCCGGATAAGGAATTCTGTTAACCCGGGAGAAGGTGTTAGGCATTCCCGAATTCCGTGGTCCTAGCACGGTCGATCAACTACCGTATTTGTTTTTATATGATTTATTTATATGCTTCAATTTTTCATGTGTTATTCATGTTCCGCTTTGTTATTTTTTAAGACTTGCGATGTCACAAAAATGCATTTCGAGTCACACCGTAACCAGTACACCTGCGACTTTAGTGCATTTTAGCTTCTGCGGGATTTGAGATTTGAGTCACATAAATGTGCACCCGTATTAGAAACGTAATTTTATTAATCGCGCCTAAAATGTCTACGTCTTTATTAACTTTGGAAAAGACCGTAGAATTCGCTAAACGGCCCTTCCAAGCCTAGAATTTTACGTTGAAATCTATTTGGGGGCCCCGTGTATTTTTATTTTTGGAACGAGGCTCATCCCTTATTTTTAAGCTCTAATCATATTCATATACTATATTTTCTATTTTTTGTTTATTCTTCCAAATTCATATATGTTTTTTGTGTTAAATTTTTAAGCTATAATATTAGAGTCCAGGCCATTATTTGTTATTGGGCCTGGACTTATGACTGCTTAGCAGTCTGTAATTAAAAACAATTGGGCATCTGGAGCCCAATGCATATCGCCGTTCCTACTCGAGAACACAGGCGCCATATTAAGAAGATCTGGGCCTGTATACATGACCAGGCCCAGACTATATAAACGAAAACAAGAGCAAACTAACAGTATTTGAACAAGTACTAATTAAATGGTAGAGATGTCAATAAAACCATATTATTTCAAATGATACCAAGTTACATTTTCGACCACTATTGATTCCAAATTTTAGCAACTAATTAAACATTCTAGACAGTAATTTGTATCAATACTATTATTCTATATGTTAGGTTCAGCTATTCAAGTAATTATCATGGTACTAGTTTGCAGGATTGTTTTGTTACTTTATTTCAACTAAAGAAAAACAGTGTTCTGAATTATCCAAACATGCTTGAATTGTTAACAATTATAGAAGTCTAAAACAAATATGAATATAAATCATTTGTTAAATGAAGATAGGTGATAATACAATTTAAACTTATGAACTACTTATTCCATTTTAGATCAAATCGATCATGATTCAGAGTTTAACTAACAAAATTAACTAGATACCTGTCTATACATCCAGTTTCAGAATGATACTTATTTATCTAACTGTATTAGCTTTATATTAACTTGTTTTAGTTTTGGAATTACGTGATAGCGATATCTAATTGCTGAATTATGTTTAACTACTTCATTAACTACTCTACTCCAATCTTGATCAGACTCATATAGCTGTTAATTATTACAACAATTAACAGACTATAGGCCTTTTCAATATTAGCCACTTTTACAAAGATAGCCACCAATCAGAACTCATACTTAATTTCAAACATAGCCACAAAAATATTTATACATATAACCTAAGTACTCATAAGCATTCAGAGGTTCAGAAGAAGCTAACATACAAATCAAATTGCAGATATAGCCAGATTCATGTTGTTTTGCACAAGTAACCCTAATCACGACTTAACTTCAAATTAATCAGAACTCAGAGGGAAAATTTGATAATGGTTTAATTCCAACTAACTAAAACCCTAATCGAGATAGGATATATTGAACAATCACATAAACATAGCTAATAGCACACGATTCATAAGTAGCTAATATCAGAACTTAAGAACACTTAGGCGATCTCGGGCACATATGAAATAAATTCAAGGCTAATATGAACAAGTATGAATCAAGATATGGAACAGAGATAGAAACATGCATACGAATAGATTCAAGTTCTATGCGTGATAAGCACATAAAGAGACAAATTTCAGAATTACTAAACACATAAAAGCACTAAACAGGGTAAGGTACATAGCTTTAGGGCCTTTCTTTCCTTTTCCTTTTCTTTTTCGTTCTTTTTCTTCCTTCTTTTCTTCTTTTTTCTCTTCGTTCTTTCAATTTTGATTTTTCCAGACTTTCAGAAACTCTTAGTCTCCTGGGTATCAGATATACCAAACACGGCCTTGGGGGTTTGATTTGAGTAGGATAGTGGTGTTTGGGGACTTGGGGTAAGGTATTGAAGAGGTGTTGTTTTTAGGTGCTCGCCGGAGTAGGATTCCGGTGAGGCTTTTTCGAATATTCGAAGGGTTGGGTTGAGATTCGAGAGAAGCCAACTTGGTGGGGTGGTAGATCATCTAAAAGTGGTTGGGTGGTGTTAAGATGGGATACTGGTTCGTACTTTGGTGGTCGCCGGCTAGGGTTCCGGTGACCAAAATTTCAAGACTGGGGGGAACTGGTTAGTCATTGGACATGGTTAATGGGGTTAAGGGTTGTTTGAAGGTGAGGAAGGTGTTTGGGAGTTGGCCTGAGCCGGAGATGAAGGCTGAGGAGTGACCACCGGTAGGGTTCCAATGGTCTCCATGAGAGACGGGGGAAGGAGGAAGGGAATCCTAGGGTGGCTAGTGTTTCGAGTGAGATGAGTGTTATGTGTATACAGATGAGATTGAACGGGGATGGTATAATATATATCAAAATGATATTATAGATCCATAGCCTTTGGATTCAATCAAATGAGCGGCTAGGATCATTTGGCCTCAAAACGACACCGTCTATTTTAATGAGGTGTCTCCTTTGGTCCGTTAGGTTAAGTGCTTGAACGGCTGAGATCAATTGTTTTAAACTACGTCGTTTCATTTAATTGGTTCATCAGCCTCATTCGTTTGATTAAATGTAATGGACGGCTGTGATTAATTCTTCATGCGACGTCGTTTCATTAAGAAAGGCACCGCCTTACTTGGTCCGTTGATCATTCGTATCAACGGCCCAGATTTATTCATCTATATGGTGTCGTTTGATTTATCAACTGGGCAGACCGGGCTTGTTTCATTTGGGCCTGGTTAGTGTGTTATATTTTGGGCTGGGTATATTATGTATTTGGCCCAAATAAGTATTATACATTGTATTTTTGTATTTTATTATTTATGGCTTGTATTTTATTTAATTTCCTCTATTTTATATTGTATTTTGTACTTTTTTCCTTTGTACTGATGTATTTTCTTTTATTTTCCCATTTGTTTTGTATTTTTCCTAATTTTCCGATATTTCTTGTAATTTTGCTTAATTTTCCAATTTCCTAGTATTTATTCTATAATTTTTGTGATATTTTTCTAATTAATTTCTTTTTGTATTTTCATTTAAGTATTTATTATTAGTAATTAACAAACACTGGTATTTCACACACATTTCAAGATAATTTGCAAACAAAAAATTATCTTTGTATTTTTTATATTTTGGAATTCAGTTGGTTGGGGCAAAAATCACGTGCTCACAGCTGCCCCTCTTTGCTCGGGAACACGAAGAGATTCAACGCAAAGACAAGTGAGCAGTAATGAGGGTTTTTTGCCCATTCGCATATTCTGTATGAAGCATTTTTGAAAAGTTTTGACCGCACCCTACTTCAGAGGTTGCCTACTTATCCTGGGCTATACAGGAATCAGGTCAATGTAGTTCGAGAATGTCTGGTAGTTTGAAAGTACCAGGGAAACTGTGATTTCACTGCTGTTTCTATTGTTACTATTGTTACTGCTGACCAACTCATTATTACACCGGGGTAAGAAAATAAAGAAGCTAGCCTAAGCTATGGTCTATGAATTATAAAAACTCCTATCTATGTCTTGCGTCTTGTGTTGCCTTGATCATTCATCTTGCATTTTGCTCTTTATTTGCATCTTCTATTCTTCGATAAATCTTTTATTTGTGACTTGTTTCAAATATATTGCTTTATTCCACTGGTATGACTCCAAAATGCGTTTCTTCGTTCTCCGGGTTAGTAATTGCTTATTGCGAAAAACAAAGAAAAATTTTCATCTGTCCCAGTGTGGATCTTTCAATATATCATGATGTTACTTGTTAGAAAAGAAAAATTTTAAAATGCAGAAAGTATTCCCTTATTATACAGGTGGGCGCCTGAACAGAAATTAAAAATGCAGAAAATATTCCATTGTTATCCAGGTGGGCGCTTGAGCAGAAATTAAAATGCTGAAACTATTATCTTGTTATACAGGTGGGCGCCTGATGTAGAAATTAAAATGCTGAAAATATTCCCTTGTTATACAGGTGGGCGCCTGAACAGAAATTAAAATGCTAAAAATATTCCCTCGTTATACAGGTGGGCGCCTGAGCAGAAATTAAAATGCTAAAAATATTCCCTTGTTAGACAGGTGGGCGCCTGAACAGAAATTGAAAATGCAGAAAATATTCCCTTGTTATCCAGGTGGGCGCCTGATGCAGAAATTAAAAATGCAGAAAAGTATTTCCTTGTTATCCAGGTCGCCGCCTGATGCAGAAATTAAAAATGCTGAAAATATTCCATTGTTATACAGGTGGGTGCCTGAACAAATATTAAAAATGCAAAAAATATTCCCTTGTTATCCAGGTGGGCACCTGACGCAAAATTAAAAAATGCAGAAAATATTCCTTTGTTATACAGGTGGGCGCATGAACAGAAATTAAAAATGCAGAAAATATTCCCTTGTTATCTAGGTGGGCGCCTGATGCAGAAATTAAAAATGCAGAAAAGTATTCCCTTGTTATCCATATGGGCGCCTGAGCAGAAATTTAAAAAATGTTGAAAATATTCCCTTGTTATACAGGTGGGCGCCTGAACAAAAATTAAAAATACAGAAAAAAAGATTCCATTCTTATTCAGGTGGGCGCCTGATGCAAAAATTAAAAATGCAGAAAAGTATTCCCTTAGTTTGATAACTGGGTGTAACTTTGAAAGTAAAAGATAATACCTCCCCCGTTGTTCGGGTAGGTTCCTGATTATTGAGTTCTCCATCGTGGATTCTCTCTTTTATTGCTTTTTCTTTTGATTGCTTTCTCCCACATTAGTTACATTCACTTTAAAGTTATTAGTAAGAATTTGAATCTTTTGTCCCGGTCTTAATTAGTGAACAATTTATTAGTTATAAAATGATGGTTAGCAACTGGCATTCTTGTTGGCCTTGCTTCCATCGTCTGCCTCATCTTGCTTCATACTGCTTTGTCGTATTTTCCTGATCGCCTTCCCAATTCTTCCTTGTGATTCCCTTTTGTTTTTCTCTTTTTGTTTATTTTCTCTTTTATTCCCTTTGGCTATGTGATCGCCATGTGTTATTTTATTTTCTCTTGTCCTTTGAAGGACCCAGTATTATTATGCCATTCAACATGAGAAGATGGTAGTTAGCTTTCAACTGGCAACTGGTTTTGAACAAGTAAATGAAATGCATTGACCTTGAATTTAGGATAGGGATATTTTGAAATGAAAAAGATAGAACTTATCTGGGTAGTGAGGGCTGATTCCTTTGACCATGCCATGCATTTGAATATCCGTCCCAGTCTGTCCAATCAAATCATTGATGAATTAATTTCTCCTTTCCATCTACCCAAACCTTATTTATTTTGCCATCTTTCTTTCATCAGGTCATTCCTTACTTTCGCCTTATGGTGCCCGTGAGGGTTTTCACCAATAAGACTCTCTCATTTTTATTTTCTCTCACCTCACCTTCGCCTTATGGTGCCCATGAGGGTTTTCACCAATAAGACTCTCTCATTTATTTTTCTCTCTCGACTCACATTCGCCTTACGGTGCCCGTGAGGGTTTTCACCAAGAAGACTCTCTCATCTATTTTTCCTTTATTTTTTCTGTCTCTAAACTTCGGGGTATTGTCCATGATGTGTTTCTCTTTCTTTCCATTTCATTGTCATTTTCTTGAAATTAATCAGAAGGTCTTTCTTTGGACCGTAATGTGGCTTTTGGATGGGTTTAGAAAGAAGGGTATAAAGGCTCAAAATTTAAACGTTGGTTCAAAAATAGTTACAACTCTCGGAATCATAAAAATATAACTTCTGCCCCAGTTTCAATATTTGGGGAATCTTGGATTTTATTTCTATCGTGACTGAACCTCATTGAGGCTGCCTACGTACCCTTTCGGGATCAAGTCAGATGTAGTTCATACCCTAAGGTTTCTTTGTCATTTGACTTTTTCCTGATTTTATTCTTTTGAATATATTATTTTTTTTTCAAATCTTTTCTTTATTTTTTTTTCTTTTCTCTCTCCCCCCTTTTTCATCATTTTTCCATTCTGAAAATTTTCTTTTCTTTTCATTTCATCATTCATTTCGACTTCATCATTGATTCCGAGAGAGGGGTATGAAAGAATAATACAGTAAGGCTCAAAAGAGGTAGCAAGGGGTAAAGTGTTTGGATAGAGGAATAAAATGACTTCATAATTTCAATCTCAAAATTATGACAAATACAATTGTATTCATGAAAGGAACCATAGATAATATCTCTTGACTACATCGGAGTTGATAGCAGTCTCTACACATTTCCCTTCCACATCTATTAGATATAAAGCCCCGTTGGAAAATACCCGAGACACCATGAATGGCCCTTGCCAATTAGGCGCAAAATTTCCTTTTGCTTCAGCCCAATGTGGTATAATACGTCTTAACACAAATTGTCCAAATTCAAATTTCCGTGGACGTACTTTCTTGTTATATGCTCTGGCTATCCTTTGTTGGTACAACTGTCCATGACATACTACTGCTAATCCTTTTTTGTCAATCAGGCTCAATTGCTCTAACTGGGCCTTTACCCATTCATCATCATTGATTTCAGCCTCAACTATAATCCGGAGGGAAGGTATTTCATTCTCTGCAGGTATCACTGCCTCCGTTCCATACACCAATGAGTAAGGGGTTGCACCAATTGAAGTACGCATAGTAGTATGATAGCCCATTAGAGCAAATGGTAATATTTCATGCCACTATCTCGACTCCTCCACCATTTTTCGAAGAATCTTCTTAATATTTTTATTTGTAGCTTCAGCTGCTGTCACGACCCTAGTTCACCAATTGTGAACATGTCGTGATGGCACCCAGTCCCCACGACTAGGTAAGCCTAACACGTTGCGGAATCTATAAGTTATAAATACTTAAATAAGAAACAACGTAAAATAACATAAAAGATATGTAATCCGTGCCGCTTGGCACATACATCCATCACACAATAAATAAAACACTACCAAGATCCGGAACCCCACGGTAACACAGACTAAAAGAGAAATACAACTGTGGCTCTATGTGTAAAGAGTATCTAACAACGAAATGAAGAAAAATGTCAACTAGTAATACTAGAATAGAAGGGAAGCCTCCGGATCCGCGGACGTAGCAGATCATACCTCGAGGTCTCCAGAAAGCTGCGGAAATCACCTAGCACGAGCCTGCTCTGATGTACCTGGATCTGCACAACAAAAGTGTGCAGAAGAGTAGCATGAGTACACCACGGCGGTACTCGGTAAGTGCCAAGCCTAACCTCGATGGAGTAGTGACGAGGTAGGTCAGGGCCCTACCGAGAAAACAATAATATAATGATGATAACAAAAATAAACAGTTTAAATGATAATAATTTCCGAAATACAACATTATGATGATTACTGCAACTGTCTACAATTAAGCTAACAACAAATAACCAACTCAGATAAACGAATCCAGGATCTGTGGGAATTGAACCCACAGTCCCATTCTCAGTACCTCTGGGTCTCCGGAATCGAACCCGCAGCCCATGTCTCAATAATATATCAATAACTCAGGATCTCCGGGAATCGAACCCGCAGTCCCTACCCATCAGTCAGGATCTCGGGAATCGAACCCGTAGTCCTCATTTCAATAATCTCAGGATCTCGGGAATCGAACCCGTAGTCCATATTTCAATAATCTCAGGATCTCGGGAATCGAACCCGTAGTCCATATGTCAATATCACTCCGGGTCTCTAGGAATCGAACCCACAGCCCTGGGATCTCCGGGAATTGAACCCGCAGTCCGCCAACACATCAAATAAAGAAAACACACAGAGAGAATATAATATGTTAAATTACAACTTCACCGAAACTAGTGCCAACAATTTATCAAGAAGTTCAAGTAAATCAACTAGGCAATTAAACATGTTGAATCCTAGCTAATCATGTTTTTCTAACTAATACCGGGTAATGGTAACGCTTTTATCAGCTAAGAGCAGGAATATCACTAATCGGACAATTCAAGTAAAGTGTGTGTTACAACAACCAGCGCATGTACACGCCCGTCACCTCGCGTACAAGGCATTTAAACTATCACATAATATCCTAGGGTGAAAGTTCCCCCACACGAGGTTAGACAAGCCACTTACCTCGACTCCGGTACAAAACCGCTAAGAGACAACTCTCTTGCCGTGAATGTCGACCTCCACAGGCATAGTATCTGATAAAAATTAATAGAATCACATCAAAATAGGCCAATTGGGCATTACCCAACCAAAACAATTCAAAATACACCAAAACCCACAAGTTGCCAAAACCCGACTTTCGGTACGCTTCTCGAAAAATTACGAAAGTTATATATTCAGGTTCCTTATCTCAACACGAGTCTGTGCATATAAAATTTATCAAAATCGAACTTCGTTTGCCCATTCAAATCAAAGATTTCCTAAAATTTAGGCCTAGGGCTCAAACCCTCCATTAATCCTCCATTAACAGTGAAATAATCATGGAGAAACATCAAAATAAAGTTCTTATATTTACCTCCTTGATGAGACGAGAACAACACCGCGAAAATCACCTCAATCGGAGCTCTAGAATTCAAGATATGCCCAAAATACTAAACTTCTCGGTTTTAAACACTAACCAGGCCTATTTTCGCTTTTGCGGATAATTTTCGCATAGGCGGGACCGCTTTTGCGGTTCTATTTCCGCTTTTGCGGTTCCGCATCCGCGGTCAAATTCCGCTTCTACGGTTCTGACAGACACCAGCACTTTTCCTCGGCACGGAAATGAGCATAACTTCCTCATACGATGTCCAAATTCGACGATTCTTTTTGCTATGGCTCCGAAATTACGATACGGATCTAATGGTTCAAACAAAACTGAATTTGGAGATCATTTACCTAATATGGTACCCCTTTATGTTCAAAGAAGCAAAGGTTGAAACATCAAATAAGAGCGTGATCACAACCCGAAACACACCCGAGGCCCCGGGACCCCAATCAATCATACCAACCAACCCCAAAACACATTACGGACTTGCTCGAGGCCTCAAACCACACCAAACAACTCTAAAACCAAGAATTACACCCCGATTCACACTTTATGAACTTTGAAGTTTCCAACTTCTATTTCCGATGTCGAAACCTATCAAATCGCATCCGATTGACTTCAAATTTTGCACACACGTCCAAAATGATATATCGAAGCTACAGAAACTTTCGGAATTCCATTCTGACCCTCGGATCAAAATCTCACCTATCAACCGAAATTCGCCAAAATTCTAACTTTGCCAATTCAAGCTTAATTCTACACCGATCATCACAAAAATATTCCGGACACACTCCTAAGTCCCAAATCACCTAACGAAGCTATCCAAACCATAAGATTTGCATTTTGAGTCTGATATCAAAATTTCCACTTCCGATCAAATTTTCTCAAAAACCTTCAATTTTCTATCTTTAGCCAAATGACTCCAAAATGACCCACGGACCTCCGAATTCACTTCCGATCGCGCTCCCAAATCCAGAATAACTATACGGAGCTACTCCCAATCTCGGAATCCCAAACGGACATCAATAACACTAAAATGCATTTTAAGCCAAATTGATGCAATTTCTTCTAAAATGCTATCTTCCATAATATGCGCCAAAACGCTCCCGGGTTATCCAAAACCCGATCCAGGCATACGCCCAAGTCCGAAATCGTCATATGAACCTGTTGGAACCTTAAAATCTCAATTTCGAGGTCGTATACTCAAAATTCCAATCCTAGTTCATTTCTTCAATTTTAAGCTTTGGAAATGAGAATTTCATTTAAATTTGACTCCGAACTTCTTGAACTTTAATTCTGACCATACACACAAGTTAATATACTTGAGATGAAGTTTCTCATGGCCTCAAACTGCTGAATGACGTGCCGTATCTCAAAACGACCGGTTGGGTCGTTACAATCTCCCCCACTTAAACATACGTTCGTCCTCGAACGTGCCGAGAACTACACTGAAGTAGTCTAAAATCACTGGTTTAACATCTCATGCAACTTCCTGTGCTTCCACAACTCATTTGAGCACATTAGCTCGATAACTCTATAGATATACTCCTTTATTCGAGTAAATAAGCCATTAGACCCAATTCCAACATCCGGAATTTCCTGCCTAGCATGTTTCCATCATACGACCACAATATCATTCTTCACACGTTGTACCCATACATGATTGCATAACTTTGTTGAATTCACACTTTGCATCACTTTACTCATGGGACCACAATAATATTCTTTAAATATAATAGTCGAAATTCCACAAATCTGATGCTCTCATTGCATCTCATGACCTACATGGGTCTTGCTCTAGCTTTTACAACACCGATACGACGGAAGAGATGTGCAGGAATTCATATTTAGTTGCCAAGTCAACAAATCATTCAGTCTATACTTCTAACAAGATCCATTACCTTGTCCTAAACTAGAGAATGTTATTTTCCTCTATAATATACTTCATATAATCAGTTTGCACTGACCCCAAATCCCATAACCTCATCTCACCCAATATGAACTACTCAGGCGATAAGCCACCTCAGACATAATCAAAAGTCCTGCAAGATGACACAATGTGCCAGTAGGCTACTAATTCGTATGTAATACAAAAGGAAGGCGAACACTAGAGAGAACTATTCAACTCTCACACTAACATGGACTTCCTCAGAAAAATAGGAAACATAACACATAAAAGCAATTATGGACACTGAAATAAACATCACACTGTTGCGGCGTGCAACCCGATCCCAACAATATACCCATGGCGGCGTGCCACCCGATCCAAACAATATAACCATGGCGGCGTGCCACCCGATCCAAAAAATATAACCATGGCGGCGTGCCACACGATCCAAACAATATAACCATAGCGGCGTGCCACACGATCCAAACAATATAACCATGGCGGCATACCACACGATCCAAACAATATAACCATGGCGGCGTGCCACACGATCCAAACAATATAACCATGGCGGCGTGCCACCCGATCCCTGTATAAAACTCACACAAGGATCCATACGTCGAGCTGAATAGCTCATCACATCAAAATGCTGAATATCGATCATAAGCATACTAAGGTGCATGATATCAGACACAAGGAAACATATAGCGCTATAGGCTACAAACTCAAGTACAACTGAGGTGCGATATAAGATCCGAGTCTCAAGAGCCATCATGCTCATACAACATCACCGCTGAGCGGAACCTCAACACATAAGGGACTTACCAAGCCGTCTCACAACTCATACGGCGCAATATATCTTTACATGAATTAACTAACCGCGAAATAAGATCGCGACTATCCCTCCACAAAGGGCGCATTGCTGGAAGAAACACAACCGACCTGATTCAAGGCTCACTTCCACATTTAAATCTATCCACCGACCTTAAGTCTATCCTGGTCGTGCCAAGCTAAGTCAATAATATTTCACAGGTCTATAACCCAATAAGAAGAGTGCCCTCCAACATAAATTCTCAATTGAATGATATCACCAAAATCCTCATACTTGGTTTAAATTTCTAACCAATCAAGTGACTACAAGTCACACCTATACAATCTTCTTGTGGGTCAAGCTCCCACTATCTTCTGAATAATTAAACGGGCTTGCACATTCAACCCACCGGCTGCACTAACACCGAAAAGCGATCAGGAGTCCCTAACCGGGATGCAAAGCCTTTCTCACAGGACACCGACCTCAAATGATACCGATGTTAATACCCATCTTACTCAAAACACTGAAACTCCTTTCCTGCTCATCCGAGCTCTTTATATCACATTTATTGACCAAACTGTGACCTTGGTCCTTACTTCAAATTTCATACTACTTACTGCACCCCCACGTGCCGATATACGATACACACCATTTCCCATCATAGCTCTAGAACTGACGATAGGCTAATACTTCATCACATAATACTTCCTATTTAACTCACTTCAGGAGAACTATAGCAACACACATGCGAGTTCTCATTACCGTTGTATATGCCAATCTCTAAGTAGTGGTCCAAGTCACCATAACCCTTTCCGAGACCTGCCTACTCATAACAGGCCCTAATAGAAGAATACTTCAGAATACCATCAAACACTGCGGCCGACAAGCCTCAAATGCACCGCCACAAATCACATGCATAATTCGATCACATTACATGAACCGATCATTGGCACCAATATGCCAACTCAACTTTGGCTAATCAATCTACTTTCTTCCAGTTTATCCTGGATTGCCCTATAATGTAAATATCAACCTTCAATACCTAACTTATTTCAACCACACTCACCCCGAATGACCTGAAATCATGAGGCCATGCTATCTCGAGAACGACGACCATTTCACGCCTCTCAAATGCTACACCACAAGTCAAAACATCATAGATTGTTTTTGTACTTTCTTCCTAAGTTGCTTTAAAGGCTTGAGCCTCAACTGTACTTATATGATTCAAAATTATCAGGCACCACACTTTACCTCTTGAATTCACTAGGACCGCTATTGAGAACCATCTGGTTCTAACTTGCCCCAGTACGCAACCAACTCTACTGAATTTCTTTATAACATATGAATACCCTCTCGATAAAGCACCCAGCGGAATCACTTCCCGCGAAGCCTGCACCTATACGAGGCATAAATCATAAATTTTCCCTCAAGTTTGAACATGAGCCAGCAAGGCTAACCATAACATGCATTCAACAATTCATATACTTAAATTACCACTCATGGTCTTTTTCCGTAGCTGCAAATAACCCATTAATACGCTAATATCCAGAATTCACACACGTAATTAACCATGCAAACTAATCTTAAGTGGTGGGACTCTCCCACTTAGCCCTAAGCCACTATTACACGACTCTCGAACACATTAGAACCATTCTCTCGAGTCATTTACTATTATTCAACTGCGACTCACTTGATCCAACGAATATAACCACATGTGCTCTATTAGCACTCTAACATCATAGGGTATGACCTCATCCCAATACAACCAAACATCTTCTCGCTCCATGCACCGAGCATTCTCTACCAACAACATCTTAAAATATACTATGATTCACACACGCCTACGAAGCACCATGTAGCCTTTGTCAAATATTTCCCTGCTGATAATAAAATGCAGAGTTTATTAGGGACACAGGGACATCTAAAGTCCCAACATTATACCATACGAGCCTCAACTCTTGCCCATCCGCAAGTTTTCAAGAACTTTTTGAATAGCACCTAAATACATCGCAGGCCAAATATGATACGACACATGACCCATAATTACATCGTTGATAGTGAAATCCTTTCACTTGACAAGATGCCTTAAGATACATCTTGCTAATCCATGATACTAGCCCTTAACATTCGTACGTCTTCATCATAAAACAAGCCAAAGGCATTCGTTTGGTACATGTCCTTCTTAAGACAGTTAAACTCATTTTCCCCAGTATCTCTGCTGGCTGAATCCTTCGCTAAATAAATATCTCATATGAACCATATAGTCTTTATTACCACCAACTATCTTTAGATCTACATCCACCTTGTGATTCTACCATTGCTGTGACGATTTGGCAGTTATGTAAACCTTCTCAAGACCGTACTTATCAACCGAATCTCAGAATCTAATGCACCACCATGTGCACAATTGAAGACCTCTCAATTCTCTTGTATTATCGATATGGATGACACGCGGTAACAATGGTTGAGTAAATTCCTGACTCCCTTGAAATCCCTTTGCAGCATCACGAACCGTCGGCGCATACTTGATACCGAGTGCGCAATTTCAACACACGAGTGGATGCAAAAGAACATATGACATAGGCTCCAACTGAATAAATGGCGCACGATAAGAAATTCAAAGAATTGAAGAGTTTCCTAAACAGTTACATAGCCCCTCGTAGATAAATACGGACGTCTCTGTATCGATCAGCGAGACTCTAAGTAACCGGTCTGTGTCCCGTGACTCCTATGAACCTAGAGCTTTGATACCAACTTGTCACGACCCTAGTTCACCAATTGTGAACATGTCGTGATGGCACCCAGTCCCCACGACTAGGTAAGCCTAACACGTTGCGGAATCTATAAGTTATAAATACTTAAATAAGAAACAGTGGAAAATAACATAAAAGATATGTAATCCGTGCCGCTTGGCACATACATCCGTCACACAATAAATAAAACACTACCAAGATCCGGAACCCCACGGTAACACAGACTAAAAGAGAAGTACAACTGTGGCTCTATGTGTAAAGAGTATCTAACAACGAAATGAAGAAAAATGTCGACTAGTAATACTAGAATAGAAGGGAAGCCTCCGGATCCGCGAACGTAGCAAATCATACCTCGAAGTCTCCCAGAAAGCTGCGGAATCACCTAGTACGAGCCTGCTCTGATGTACCTGGATCTGCACAACAAAAGTGTGCAGAAGAGTAGCATGAGTACACCACGACGGTACTCAGTAAGTGCCAAGCCTAACCTCGATGGAGTAGTGACGAGGTAGGTCAGGGCCCTACCGAGAAAACAATAATATAATGATGATAACAAAAATAAACAGTTTAAATGATAATAATTTCCGAAATACAACATTATGATGATTACTGCAACTGTCTACAATTAAGCTAACAACAAATAACCAACTCAGATAAACAAATCCAGGATCTGTGGGAATTGAACCCACAGTCCCATTCTCAGTACCTCTGGGTCTCCGGGAATCGAACCCGCAGCCCATGTCTCAATAATATCTCAATAACTCAGGATCTCCGGGAATCGAACCCGCAGTCCACAAACAATATCACTCCGGGTCTCTGGGAATCGAACCCACAGCCCTGGGATCTCCGGGAATTGAACCCGCAGTCCACCAACACATCAAATAAAGAAAACACTCCGGGAATCGAACCCGCAGTCCATATCTCAATAACTCGGGATCTCCGGGAATCGAACCCGCAGTCCACAAACAATATCACTCCGGGTCTCTGGGAATCAAACCCACAGCCCTGGGATCTCCGGGAATTGAACCCGCAGTCCGCCAACACATCAAATAAAGAAAACACACAGAGAGAATATAATATGTTAAATTACAACTTCACCGAAACTAGTGCCAACAATTTATCAAGAAGTTCAAGTAAATCAACTAGGCAATTAAACATGTTGAATCCTAGCTAATCATGTTTTTCTAACTAATACCGGGTAATGGTAACGCTTTTATCAGCTAAGAGCAGGAATATCACTAATCGGACAATTCAAGTAAAGTGTGTGTTACAACAACCAGCGCATGTACACGCCCGTCACCTCGCGTACAAGGCATTTAAACTATCACATAATATCTTAGGGGTGAAAGTTCCCCCACACGAGGTTAGACAAGCCACTTACCTCGACTCCGGTACAAAACCGCTAAGAGACAACTCTCTTGCCGCGAATGTCGGCCTCCACAGGCATAGTATCTGATAAAAATTAATAGAATCACATCAAAATAGGCCAATTGGGCATTACCCAACCAAAACAATTCAAAATACACCAAAACCCACAAGTTGCCAAAACCCGACTTTCGGTACGCTTCTCAAAAAATTACGAAAGTTATATATTCAGGTTCCTTATCTCAACACGAGTCCGTGCATATAAAATTTATCAAAATCGAACTTCGTTTGCCCATTCAAATCAAAGATTTCCTAAAATTTAGGCCTAGGGCTCAAACCCTCCATTAATCCTCCATTAACAGTGAAATAATCATGGAGAAACATCAAAATAAAGTTCTTATATTTACCTCCTTGATGAGACGAGAACAACACCGCGAAAATCACCTCAATCGGAGCTCTAGAACTCAAGATATGCCCAAAATACTAAACTTCTCGGTTTTAAACACTAACCAGGCCTATTTTCGCTTTTGCGGATATTTTTCGCATAGGCGGGACCGCTTTTGCGGTTCTATTTCCGCTTTTGCTGTTCCGCATCCGCGGTCAAATTCCGCTTCTGCGGTTCTGACAGACACCGGCACTTTTCCTCGGCACGGAAATGAGCATAACTTCCTCATACGATGTCCAAATTCGACGATTCTTTTTGCTATGGCTCCGAAATTACGATACGGATCTAATGGTTCAAACAAAACTGAATTTGGAGAACATTTACCTAATATGGTACCCATTTATGTTCAAAGAAGCAAAGGTTGAAACATCAAATAAGAGCGTGATCACAACCCGAAACACACCCGAGGCCCCCGGGACCCCAATCAATCATACCAACCAACCCCAAAACACATTACGGACTTGCTCGAGGCCTCAAACCACACCAAACAACTCTAAAACCAAGAATTACACCCCGATTCACACTTTATGAACTTTGAAGTTTCCAACTTCTATTTCCGATGTCGAAACCTATCAAATCGCATCCGATTGACTTCAAATTTTGCACACACGTCCAAAATGATATATCGAAGCTACAGAAACTTTCGGAATTCCATTCTGACCCTCGGATCAAAATCTCACCTATCAACCGAAATTCGCCAAAATTCTAACTTTGCCAATTCAAGCTTAATTCTACACCGATCATCACAAAAATATTCCGGACACACTCCTAAGTCCCAAATCACCTAACGAAGCTATCCAAACCATAAGATTTGCATTTTGAGTCCGATATCAAAATTTCCACTTCCGGTCAAATTTTCTCAAAAACCTTCAATTTTCTATCTTTAGCCAAACGACTCCAAAATGACCCACGGACCTCCGAATTCACTTTCGATCGCGCTCCCAAATCCAGAATAACTATACGGAGCTACTCCCAGTCTCGGAATCCCAAACGGACATCAATAACACTAAAATGCATTTTAAGCCAAATTGATGCAATTTCTTCTAAAATGCTATCTTCCATAATATGCGCCAAAACGCTCCCGGGTTATCCAAAACCCGATCCAGGCATACGCCCAAGTCCGAAATCGTCATATGAACCTGTTGGAACCTTAAAATCTCAATTTCGAGGTCGTATACTCAAAATTCCAATCCTAGTTCATTTCTTCAATTTTAAGCTTTGGAAATGAGAATTTTCATTTAAATTTGACTCCGAACTTCTTGAACTTTAATTCTGACCATACACACAAGTCAATATACTTGAGATGAAGTTTCTCATGGCCTCAAACTGCTGAATGACGCGCCGTATCTCAAAATGACCGGTTGGGTCGTTACAGCTGCTCCGTTTGCTTTAGGCCGATAAGGTGTAGAATTACGGTGCAAGATTTTGAACTTCTGACATGCCTCCGCCATGAGGTGACTATTGAGATTAGCTCCATTGTCCGTGATAATCACCTTGGGAATTCTGAAGTGACAAATGATATTTGTATGTACGAAATCCACTACTGCCTTCTTTGTTACTGGTTTAAATGGCTTCACCTCTACCCATTTAGTGAAATAATAAATAGCCACTACGATAAACCTGTGCCCGTTAGATGTTGTGGGTTCTATTGGACCGATGACATCCATGCCCCAGACGACAAAATGCCATGGTGCTGACATTGTATGCAACTCATAGAGTGGGGAATGAATCAAGTCCCCGTATATCTGGCATTGATGGCATTTTCGCACATATCTTATGCAATCTCGCTCCATTGTGAGCCAATAGTATCCAACCCTTAATATTTTTCTGGTCAAAACATATCCACTCATATGAGGTCCTCCAGTTCCTGCATGTATTTCAGCCATGATTGTAGTGGCCTGCTATGCATCTATGCATCTCAGTAAACCCAAATCCGGGGTTCTCTTGGATTAATTCCTCCGCTGATGAAAAATCCACTCGCTAGTCTCCTTATAGCCCTTTTCTCATCTCACGTGGCTTGCGCTGGGTACACCCCGACCCTCAAATATTCTTTAATATCATGGAACCATGGTGCACCATCAAGTTCCTCTTCTACTGTGAAACAATAAGCATTTTGATCACGAACTTGTATTTGTAGTGGATCTATATAAGCTTTGTCCGAATGGTGCAACATGGACGACAATGTGGCTAGGGCATCTGCAACTTCATTGTGCATTCTTGGGATATTCTTGAACTCTATGGACTGAAATCTTTGGGATAGTTCATGTAGACACTGTCGGTATGGTATAAGCTTCAAGTCCCTTGTATCCCATTCTCCCTGAATTTGATGTAACAAGAGATTCGAGTCACCCATGACCAAAATCTCTTGAACATCTATGTCTATTTCCATTCTTAATCCCATTATACATACTTCGTACTCGGGCATGTTGTTAGTACAGAAAAATCGGAACTGAGCGGTAACGGGATAATGCTGACCCGTTTTTGAGATGAGCACTGCTCCAATTCCAACTCCTTTGCTATTGACTGCCCCATCAAAGTATAATTTCCAGCCCGACTTTTCGTCTTGTTCCAATTCTTCAATATTCATTGTCTCCTCATCAGGAAAATATGTCTTCAGCAGTTCATACTCATCATCAACTAGATTTTCTGCCAAATGATCAGCGACTGCTTGTGCCTTCATTGCAGTGCGAGTTACATAAACAATATCGAACTCTATAAGTAGAATTTGCCATTTAGCAAGCCATTCTGTGGGCATATGTTTCTGGAAGATGTACTTCAGTTGATCCAAACGAGATATAAGATAAGTGGTATAAGCCGACAAGTAATGTTTCAACTTCTGTGCAACCCATGTTAAAGCACAACATGTTCTTTCCAACTGAGTGTATTTTACCTCGTAAGATGTAAATTTCTTACTGAGATAGTATATTGCTTGCTCTTTCTTCCCCGTTTGATCATTATGCCCTAGTACACAGCCAAAAGAATTATCTAATATGGTTAGATAAAGGATCAAGGGCCTTCCAGGTTCTGGAGGAACCAACACAGGAGGATTGGCCATATATTCCTTGATTTTGTCAAATGCATCTTGACATTCTTCAGTCCAATTTACCGCAACATCTTTCTTCAATAATTTGAAAATGGGCTCACAGGTCGATGTCAACTGAGCAATAAATCTGCTAATACAATTCAACCTGCCCAACAAACTCATTACCTCTTTCTTGTTCTTTGGCGGAGGCAAGTTTTGAATTGCCTTTATCTTTGACGGGTCTAGTTCAATACCACACCGGCTTACCACGAACCCTAGTATATTTCCTGATGGTACTCCAAAAGCAGATTTTGCTGGATTAAGCTTGAGATTGTACATTCGAAACCTCTGGAAAAACTTCATCAAGTCTTTGACATGATCACACTGCCTTTTGGATTTGATAATAACATCATCCACATACACCTCAATCTCTCGATGTATCATGTCATGAAACATGGTGGTCATTGCTCTCATATATGTAGCTCCAGTATTCTTCAACCCAAACGACATTACTCTGTAGCAATATGTTCCCCAAGGTGTGATAAAGGCCGTCTTTTCTGCATCTTCTTTGTCCATCAAGATCTGATGATAACCCACATAACAATCCACAATAGAACCAATCTCATGTTTGGAACAATTTTCAATCAATATGTAGATGTTTGGTAATGGAAAATCATCCTTTGGACTGGCTTTATTGAGGTCTCGCTAATCAACACACACTCTGGTCTTTCCGTCTTTCTTTGGAACAGGCACAACATTGGCTAACCAGGTGGGATACTTGGTGACCCGTATGACCTTTGCCGAAAACTACTTATTTACTTCTTTTTTTATTTTCACACTGATATCCGTTTTGAACTTTCTTAACGTTTGTTTAACCGGCCGGCATTCTGGATAAGTGGGCAACTTATGTACCACCAAGTTAGTACTGAGCCCGGACATGTCATCATAAGACCAAGAAAATATGTCCTTGTACTCACGTAATAACTTGATCAAATTCTCTCTGAGTGAAGCCTCTAAGTGCACACTAATCTTTGTTTCCCTAATATTCTCCTCATTTCCCAAATTAATAGACTCCATCTCATTTAAGTTTGGTTTGGGTTTCTCTTCATACTGGCTCAAATCCTTACTAATTTCCTCCAAAACTTCATCATCCTCATTTTCCACTTCATATTCATTTTCAATTTCTTGTATAACTATCCAATTATCAAGACTGGATCCGGAATCCTTCATGCATGACAGATCATTGAAATCAGCAAAAATTGGACTGTACAAGAAAAGAAAAGAAAATAAAATAAGGCTAAAAATAGAGGAAGAAAGAAATTGCATTTCACTAAACTTTGAAAGGTAACAAGGTTTGGATACATTTAACTAGATGGAACATAGGATTACAATTTTTTGAAACAAGACAATTTTGGGAATGAAATATTAAAAGCTAACTACCAATACTCCCTCCTGATTGGAAGAGGAGTAGCTTCCCAGTTATTTAGTCTGATCTAGGGTGCAACAAATTGAACATCCATCTTGATTGTTCCCTCAGCTGCCTCTACCATATTAACGCCTTCAAACATCCTCTCAAACCTTACTAATAGCTCTTCATCTGGCCTTATCTCCGCATGGCCCGGCATGACAGTCGCCGGACGTCTTTATGTACTAGGCTTGACGATGGAGTAGGATAGTTTTGGGATAAGTTTAGGGAGGGTCCACCCTTTCTTTTTCAATCTTTTGGCTCTCTATATATCGGAGATGGTTGGCTTGAAACCCAGGCCGAATGTATTAGTGCTACCCTGAAGATGAACTGGTTGTATTATACCCTACAAAACAACTCCTAGACCTTTTCCCGGAGAGAACCCATTCTTTATTATTTCATTGGCAACCATGACCGCTGCAGGGGTTACTTTGGGTATTGGGATGCTTTCTCCTTAAGATATTTTGTTCAGATTCACGGTGTTCATCACTTGGTACAACCTAGGACCTTTGTCTCCTTCGACTTCTTCGAATGGTGTGATGGCATTACAAACATTATCCTCACCGTGCACTACTATCTCTTGCTGATCCCATTCAAACTTCACCATTTGATGTAGTGAATAAGGCACCGCTTTTGCAGCGTGGATCCATGGACGTCCTAACAGGAGGTTATTGGACACAGCAATGTCTAACACTTGAAACTCCATGGTGAATTCCACCGGTCCGATGGCGAGTTCTAGTATGATATATCCCACGGTGTTCTTTCCACCTCCGTCGAACCCCCGCACACATACACTATTTCTGTGAATCCTTTCAATTTTCCAAGAGTAGACAAAGGACAAATATTATCACTCGAACCATTATCGACCAAGACACAAGTCACCACTGATTCCTCACACTTCACTGTGTGGTATAACTCCTTATTGTGCTCTGTCCTCTCTAGTGGTAATTCATCGTCTGAGAACGTTATCCTATTTGCCTAAAAAATTTTGTTTGTAATCTTCTCCAAATGACACACCTTGATCTTTTCTGGTACATGAGCTTCATTTAGCATCTTCATTAATGCCCTTCGGTGTTCAACAGAATGAATCAATAGAGATAGCAAAGATATTTGAGCTGGTGTCTTCCACAACTACTTAACTATGGAGTAATCTTGAGCTTTCATTTTCTTTAGGAACTCCTCATCTTCTTCCTCGATTACTGCTTTCTTCATGTGAGCTGTATTTTCTTTCACAACTTTTGCCTTTCTCAAATCGTCAGGAGCAAAACATTGCCCATACCGGGTCAAACCATGAGTTTCGCAGATTTCCCCTTGACTTCTATCCCTTTGAACACGACATTTACCTTGTCATAATTCCAAGGTACAACTTTGATGTTCACAATCGGCATCTGAACGATCGCTTGATAACAACTCGTTCTATATGTGCCCCTTTCACAGGCTTCACCCCGGGTACTATCACTTTTACCGGCTCAAGCTCAATCATCACTGCTAGCTGTTTTGCAGGTGGCTCGACTGACACTTTCTCACTCCTGACTTTCTCCTCCGTCTTGCTGTTCGTTTTGATTGTCATCACAGTCTGAGAGGGTTTTTGTAGCTTTCTCCCTGTACTAGCTCTATCATATGTGTTTCATGATGCACCGGCAAAGGATTTTGCATTATGTTGGGAGTCTCGGGTGCTTGTGCTTGCACCTTAATTCTTCTGGAGTCAATGAGTTCTTGTATCGTAGAATTTAGGTGCCAACATTTCTCCGTGTCATATCCCGATGCCCCAGAACAATATTCACAATGGATGGATTGATCTAAGTTTCTCGATTGAGGGTTGAGAATTTTGGGCTCAATAGGGATCAACATCCCTAATTGTCTCAATCGATGGAAGAGGCTAGTATATGATTCTCCCAAAGGGGTGAATGTTTTCTTTCTCCGAGCCCTGTTGCTTTTAACTTCAATGTCGGGATGGAAACTTGTTCTATTAGGATTTCTGTAGGTTTTTGGTGGTGGGTAGGTATTTTGGGCATGGTAGACATTCTGAGGAGCTGGGGCTCGCTATGAAGGAGGAGGCAGTGGGTAAGATTGGGCATGCTGGACAGAGAATTGAGGACCAGTCGGAGGATAATATTGTTGAGGTGGGTTATAAGATGTTGGTGGGTATGGTTGATATGGGCGAGGCTGATGATGATATGGGTTAGGGCCCCGGGACCAAGTTCTTCTCTCTATGACTGCCACTTCTTCTTTCCTTTTCTTCCCAATTGATCCTCGCGTCTCCGTCTGAATTGCTTGATTTATAGCCTTGATGGCTGAGTAACTCATAATCTTATTCGTTTTCAAACCTTCCTCCACAAAACTCCGCATCTTCACTACCTCATTAAAGGTCTTTCCGATCGCAGACACCAGATGCTCGTAGTATGTCGGCTCCAAAGCTTGTAAGAAACAATATACCATTTCTCCTTCTTTCATTGGTGGATCCACATGGGCCGCATGTTCCCTCCACCTGAAACCATACTCCGGAAAACTCTCTCCGGGCTTCTTTTCCATTTTGGTCAATGACAATCTATCAGGGATGATTTCCAGATTATATTGAAAATGGTTTGCAAATAATTGATCCAAATCGTCCAAAATTAACCATCGAGTATGATCTTGACGTGTGTACCATTCCAATACTGAGCCACTGAGTCTTTGACTGAAGAAGGCCATAAGTAGTTCATCCATTCCCCCATCTCCACGCATTTTGCTGCAATATCCTCTCAGATGGGCCACTGGATCACTATGGCCATCATACATGTCAAATTTTGGTAATTTAAACCCAGCGGGTAGCTGTACCTCGAGGAACAGACACAAGTCTTTGTATGCCACACTAACTTGGCCTCCCAAACCCTACATATAGCGAAATGACTGTTCAAGGCTCTTTATTGTCCTGGCCATCTCCTCTTGTTCAGGGTTTCTATTAGATTTCTCCTCCTCCGTCATATCAATAAGTGGGGTGTAAGAATCATGTTGTCTGAAGGTGGGTTCTGGAGGGTAGTAATGATTATCCTGGATATGAAATACAGGCTCACTAGAGGATTTATGTAAAGTGTCTGGTGGTGGTGCCACATACACGGGAGCGATCTGAGGTGGTGGTGGTGGAGCTTGTTTAGGAAGTGAGGGTGGTACTTGTGATGTAGTAGCGTAATAGTGTAGGTAAGTAGGGTATGTAGAAGATGAGTTCATGGTGGGTGGATCTTGGTTCGGGTTTGAGGGAGGAATATATGTAGGGTTCGCTGGGTAAGTAGGTAAGGTTTGTCCCCTCGACCAAGCCTGATACATTTCCGACATCTGTTGTTTAAGCTTATACACTTCTTCCTTCATGCTATTCACATCTATTACTTCCTCCTCTTGCACATGATCCATGATTGTCGGCTCAATTTCTTAGGTCAATGCTTTGGTCATGCTTTTAGAATGAGTGTTGTAGTTGTGATGTGCCAAATGCCAGTTGCTAGCTGTTTTATATGATACTCATCAATGACAAAACCTTGTTAATAGTTAGATCATAATAGATAAACATCACATATTTTAAAAACGCAACTTTTTTCCTGGCAATTATGCGTCATCCCAGCATTATTGTCTTTCTTTTTGACCCACCAATTCTCTTTTTCGGCCTTTATTTTTCTTTTCTTTTGTTTCTAATCATCTTTTTTATTGCTTTCATTGTTTCCTCTTCTTTTCCTTTCTTTTCTCTTTTTTTTTCCTTTTTTTTCTTTTCTTTTGTTTTTTGATCCTATATGTGTGTCTATCGCACAAGCAATTGCATGTAAGGAAAAATAATGACAAATTTTTGGATTTTCAATTTCATTAATATTCAAACATTGATTACAAAAGATAATTTGTACTACAACTTTCTAGATGCATAAAAATAAAAAAATGCATGCCCTATGAATACATTAAAGGTCCTAGTGCCCGCGAGACATCGTTCGGTCTTACCGCGGGCCTATATGCTAATCCCTTTTGGAGTTTATCCAGGTTGGTCATCACATGTTTCTAAAAGATCATTGTTGCTGCGGCAAACATAGACTGGGTCATATCCTCGCACAGTTGGCATTTTCGCGTAATGTAGTAAGCAATGTTGATGATTCTTTCCCTGATGATCCCTTTCTCTTGAAGCAACCTTCGAATCTATTCGGCACGAGCATCCAAGGTTTGCTGGCTCTTCTTTTGAAGTTGCGGCAGCTCCAATTCTAACCGGGCGATGGCCATGTAGCAATGCTCTCTCACTATATCAAATTCTTTTATTTGTTAGCTACTTTTGGCCTCGGCCATGACGATCTTCTTCCTTAGTCGGGCTACTTCAACATTATGCTCATCCTTTAACTGTCGGATCATTCGAGCCCTTTCTTTGGCATTCATGGCCAATTGTTTCCAAACCCCAGTTAATTCTTTCTCAGCTTTATCTAGATGAAAGTTGTAGTCGTTCACCTTGCGCCGTAAATTATCTATTAACTTTTCATCTCGGGCAAGTCAAACTGGGGTTTCGGTTGCAGCTCTCATTTTTGCAATCTAATCCATCAATGTTTCATTTTCTTACCTCATCTGTTTCTTTTCACCCTCATCAACTGCTGCTTGTAAGCTGCTTTCAAATTTGAGGTCCTGAAATTATTTCTCCAACATGCTGATTCTGGCTCGATATTCATTCTCCTTGGCTAGCCAATCCTATTATTCCTTCGATAGCTCGACAAATTCTTAAATATGAGGTCTCTTCGTTGGTCTCTCATGCTCAACATCTCTACGGTACCATGCAGAATACCCCGGTGACACTTCATCTCTAGCCCGATCTCTCACACAAGTGTCCACTCTCAGACATTGGCACTCATTACATATTTACCGGATTTTTGCTTCCGGGAATTGCCCATGGGGACTTATCTCTATTGATTGAAGGCTGAGGTCCCCATCTTTCAGCATTATCTGATATCTTCCAAGTTGCCGTAGTACTCGGTATGGCGCATAAGGTTGGATACTCTTGAGACCCATTAACAGGAAATATGACCCTTCTGCTGGCATATATATGACTTTATTGATGGGCAACCATCCATATGCCTATTCTATCTGGCTAGCAGTCAGTGATCGGAAATATGTGATCCAACCTTTTGGCCCTTCTGGCAACTTGGCCTCTTTTGTCCTCATGTATAATTCTTCAGTACAAGTCTTTTAAGACGATCCATAGCTCAAAAACTGAGGGTGGTGGCATAAATGCTCCATCATCCACATCTTAAGTAGTAGATTACACCCCTCGAAGATATCTCCTCCCGCTTTGCAGGATGTGAGAGCACGGAAGATATCAGCCCCTATCATTGGTGCCAAAGTACTATCATCCTGTGTAAGGAGAGTACTAGCAATTCCGGCAACTCTGATGTCGATATTCTTGTTTTCCTTGGAAATATTATTAATCCCAGAAAGGCTACCATAAAGGCAAAACGCATGTGTTCCTCCCATTTAGCCCGGTTTGCTTTGTTGCAGAGTTCGTTCGTTGGAACATTGAATCCTCCAACGTGGCCATATCTGCGGTATATAAAGTTCATGGTGCAAAACCCGTGGACCAAATCTTCATTGTGAACATTTCTTGCTATTTTCAAGGAGTCGAGGAATCTATGCATAGTGATGGCTCTTGGAGCAACTGGATACTTGAGTTTTAAGGGAACCTCACTTTTTCTGATGTAGTTAGGCTTTTCCTCCAATTTCGGATTAAGCTCAAAGTCCGAGAAGTGGAGCATGTTGTGTGTGGGATCCCAGCATGCAACTAAAACTCGGATAATATCACCTCGAGGTACTATGTCAAGCAGCCCATTAAGATCTTTCAAATATTTCTTGACCTAATCTTGTCCATCTTGGCCTAAGTCATTCCACCACAATCATAACTCCAAAGGGATCTTATTCATTAGTGAAAAGGGTTCATTTTGTACTGTGCTCATCCTGCACATTTATTAAAGGCGATTTAAACTCATATTATTTGACTCAGAAACAAAGAATCCTTTCAAAGAAAAATTTTCATTATTTCAAAAGAATCAACCTTTCAATATTTCATTCAAAAATTTCAAGGCTATTATTATTTAAGGGAAGCGACTTCAAAAGCGGCCATTTTTGCACAAACAACCTTCCGGTGTCCTTTCGAAACATTCGGCTATTTTCAAAAACGGCATCACTTTGATTTTATTGAAAACTAAAAATTCGACATTTTTTGGTTATTTTTTTGAAAAGGGTGGTTGGACCCGTCACAGGTTGCCTACGTATCTCGCCTAGTGGTGAGAATCAAACAAGCGTATTTCGGTCAAATTGTTTTAAGACCAATAATTTCGACAAAAATTATTCCGACTATTTTCAAACTTTACTTTTCCCAAAATTTTGACAACGTTTCCTCAGTATTTAAATATTGGTATTCTAAAAATCACTATATTTTCTCTCTTTCTGTTTATGGTATTTAGCCGGTCAGCATAATAATTCAGGACAAATAAATGCAACATATAATCATGCTCGGTCTTTGATATTCAGGTCACCTGTCCTATACGGACCCAACCCCTGTGTTGAGTCCCCTAAGTCAGATATGATTCAAATAAACATCATACATCTAGGCTCAATATCCTGATTTTCAATGGTATTAGACTGTGTACCCGAGCGGACAACTCGGATCGAAGAGGGGGCTACGTATCGGGGACTCGCGGGAACGTCCGACTTTGTGACTTTTTCGGCCTCTGTTTCTTATTAGGTATGACTTAACAGAAAGGGGAGTCTCAACCAGTAAGCACATCCCCGAAGGTAAGAAGAGAAGGGTTTTCGGCACAATTTTTATATATACAGTTCACGTAATATCAAAGCGGTAACCATATAGCATGTTGATCAAAGCATATAACGAAATTAGATATAATCAAAAACAACAATTCAACTGAGCTCGAATTCTTAAACCCTAAACTGAAGTTCTGGGTTTCTTATTCCCAACAGAGTCACCACAGCTGTCACACCCTCTTTTTCTTTTACCACTACTTACCCAAAGTTAATGTGCCACTAATTACTACTACATCCCGGGAAAAGATATAATAATAATAGGGAAGGAGTTTTTCCAGTTAAAGGACATTCGAACAGGATTTGTTTATTAATTTTTAGAGTTTCCACTTGGGAAAATAATGGTGTCCCAAGTCACCGGTTTAATCCCGAACTGAGGAAGTTATGACTCTGTTTAACAGTCCGCGAAATCAGAAATCCGGATAAGGAATTTTGTTAACCTGGGAGAAGGTACTAGGCACTCCCTGATTCCGTGGTTCTAGCACGGTCACTCAACTGCCATATTTTTTTTATCTGATTTATTTATGTGCTTCAATTATTCAATTGTTATTAATGTTTTGCTTTGTTATTTTATAAGACTTGCGATGTCACGAAAATGAATTTTGAGTCACACCGTAACTAGTACGCTTGTAACTTTAGTGCATTTCATCTTCCCCGGGATTTGAGATTTGGGTCACATAAATGTGCACCCGTATTAGGAACGTAATTTTATTAATCGCGCCTACAATGTCTACATCTTTATTAACTTTGTAAAAGACCATGGAATTCGCTAAACGGTCCTTCCGAGTCTAGAATTTTACGTTCAAATCTATTTGGGGCCCCCGTGTATTTTCATTTTTGGAACGAGGCTCATCCCTTATTTTTAAGCTCCAATCCTATTCATATACTATATTTTCTATTTTTTGTTTTTTTCTTTCTAATTCATATCTATTTTTTGTGTTAAAGTTTGAAGCTATAATATTGGAGTCCAGGCCATTATTCGTTATTGGGCCTGGACTTCAGGCTGTTTAGTAGTCTGTAATTAAATACAGTTGGGCAACTGGAGCCTTATGCATATCGCCGTTGCTACTCGAGAACACAGGCGCCATATTAACCAGATCTGGGCTTGTATACATGACCAGGCCCAGACTATATAAGCGAAAACAGGAGCAAACTAACAGTATTTGAACAAGTATTAATTAAATGGTAGAGATGTCAATAAAATCATATTATTTCAAATGATACCAAGTACATTTTCGACCACTATTGATTCCAAATTTTAATATCTAATTAAACATTCTAGACAGTAATTTGTATCAGTTCTATTGTTCTATATGTCAGGTTCAACTATTCAAGTAATTATCATTGTACGAGTTTGCAGGATTGTTTTGTTACGTTATTTCAACTAAAGAAAAATAGTGTTCTGAATTATCTAAACATGCTTGAATTGTTAACAATCATAGAAGTCTAAAACAAATCTGTATATAAATCATTTTTTAAGTGAAGATAGGTGATAATACAATTTAAACTTATGAACTACTTATTCCCTTTTAGATTAAATCGATCCTGATTCAGAGTTTAACTAACAAAAGTAACTAGATACCAGTCTATACGTCCAGTTTCAGAATCATACTTATTTATCTAAGTGTATTAGCTTTATATTAACTTCTTTTAGTTTTGGAATTACGTGATAGCTATATCTAATTGCTGAATTATGTTTAACTACTTTATTGACTACTCTACTCTAATCTAGATCGGACTCATATAGCTGTTAATTATTACAATCATTCCCAATGAATTACAATGATTCTACGAATTATAACTAAAACTAAAGAGAAGAAACAGAAATAACTTCTTCGAAAAATAAATTCAACTTCATTCCTTCATCATAATTTCAATTAGACCTTCAAGAAGCAGAAGTGTACCTCATCAAACAAAAACAAATGGATGAGTTCTAGACAAATAGCAATCAACTCCCAAACTCAACAGACAGGAAAAGTCAGTAATGGTAGCAGCAGAGAAACACCAGCAAACAGTAGCAGGAAATAACACGGCAACTCCCAAACTCAATAGACAAATAGCAATCAACTCGAGAAAATCAGAAATCCAAGCTAGTTGAGACAACACAGCAGAGAAACACCAGCAAAGATCTCAGGAACAATTCTCGACTTGAAGCTAAGCAGAAGAACACTATATGTGAAGTTTTGAACTCTTAAGAATTGTCCAGCCTCTTAAGAATTTTTCGAACCCTAGGAAATTTCTGAACTTAAGATTTCGTGAAGCTGAACTGTGTGTACCCAGAATTCAGAACCCTTTAATTGCCAACCCTTTAGAAATTGTGTAACGACCCGGCCGGTCGTTTTAGAAAATTACGCCCCAATCCCCAATTTAACTGTTTCCCTAAGTACATTTCTGCTATTGTGGTTTGCCGGGAGAGTCGGTCCTGAAATTTGGAGTATTTTGGGACACTTAGTCCCTAAATGAGAGGTTTAAAGATAGAAAATGGTCCGTAACCGGAACAGTGTTAAGCTGATCTCGGAACGGAAATCCGATGGTTCCATTAGCTCCGTTGGGTGATTTCGGGGTTGGGAGCGCGTTCGAAATGTATTTTGGAGGTCCTTAGCTCAATTAGGCTTGAAATGCCGAAGTTTGAAATTTTGGCGAATCCGAACGATAGGTGAGATTTTGATCCGGGGGTTGGAATGGAATTCCGACAATTTCTGTAGCTTCGTTATGTGATTTTGGATATGTCCACAAATTTTCAGGTCATTCGGACGTCGTTTGGTCGGGTTTTAGATTGTATGTGCAATTCAGAAAGTTTTAAGAAAATTTAGGCTTGAATTCGATATGAATTATGGGTTTTGACATTGTTAGACGTGTTTTTATGATTGGAATGAGTTCGTATCGTGTTTTGGCGTATGTTGGTGGTTTTCGTTGGAGTCCCGGGGGCCTCGGGATGAATTCGGACCATCAAACGGGCATTTGGAACTTTGAAAAATCTGCAGAAAATGCAGCAGCAGTGCAGCAAGGCATTGGTCATCGCGTTCGCGATGACTGGGCCGCGTTCGCGATGACTGGGCCGCGTTCGTGAAGGCCTGGGTTTGATGACCATCGCGTACGCGATGCCAGGGACGCGTTCACGTAAGGTGAAGACTGTGAAGCATCACGTTCGCGTGGGCACAGGCCGCGTTCGCGTAGGAGGAAATTATTGGGCATCGCGTTCGCGTAGAGAAGGGACGCGTTCGCGTAGAGAAGGGACGCGTTCGCGTAGAAGGAACCTCGGACGGCTGTGGAGTTGTGCATCGTGAACGCATGAGGCATGTCGCGTTCGCGAAGAGTAATTTGGTCAGATCATCACGAACGCGTGAAAGGCAACGCGAACGCGATGAAGGAATTGGTCTGGCAGTGAGTTTAAGTTCAGAACATAACAGCTGCGACCCCCAAACACAAAAAATGCCATTTTTGAGCTCCAAGAGAGGATTTCGAAGGGGAAACGCTGGGATATCATCGGTAAATCATCGAAGGTAAGTTTCTTGACCTTAATTCGTTGGTTTATCATGAAATCCGTGATTATTTCACTGAAAATGGAAGATTAAAGGTGGGTTTGAGCCCTTGGCCTAAATGTTAGAAAATCTTTGATTTGAATGGGCAAACGGAGTCCGATTTCGATAAATTTTATATGCACGGACTCGTATTGAGATAAGGAACCCGAATATATAATTTTCATGATTTTTAGATAAGCTTACCGAAAGTCGGGTTTTGGCAACTTGTGGGTTTTGGTGTATTTTGAGTTATTTTGATTGGGTAATGCCCAATTGGCCTATTTTGATGTGATTCTATTGATTATTATCAGATACTACACTTGTAGAGGCCGACATTCGTGGCAAGAGGGTTATTTCTTAGCGGTTTTGTACCGGAATTGAGGTAAGTGGCTTGTCTAACCTCGTGTAGGGGAATTTTCACCCCTAGGATATTGTGTTATAGTTTAAATGCCTTGTACGCGAGGTGACGGGCATGTACATGCGCTGGTTGTTGAACACATACGTTATTTAAAATGTTCGATGAGTGATATTCCTGTCTTTAGCTGTTAATTTGATATTTTACCCGGTAGTAGTTAGAAAAGCATGATTAGGTAGTACTTAACTGTTTAGTTGCCTAATTGTCTTATTTGAACTTCTTGAAATTTATTGGCACTATTTTTCGGTGAAGTTATAGTTAAGCATAATTTATTCTCTCTGTGTATTCCTTTATTTGCTGTGCTTGTGGACTGCGGGTTCAATTCCCGGAGACCCAGGGCTGTGGGTTCGATTCCCAGAGACCCGGAGTGATATTGGTAGGGACTGCGGGTTCGATTCCCGAGATCCTGAGTTATTTGTAGGGACTGCGGGTTCGATTCCCGTGATCCTGAGTTATTGGTAGGGACTGCGGGTTCGATTCCCGGAGATCCCGAGTTATTGATTATTTATTGAGACATGGGCTGCGGGTTCGATTCCCGGAGACCCAGAGGTACTGTCAATGGGACGGTGGGTTCGATTCCCACAGGTCCTGGACTTGTTTTATTGAATTGGTTATTTGTTGTTAGCTTAATTGTAGACGGTTGCAGTAATCATTTTATTGTTGTTATTGCGGAAATTATTATCATTTAAACTGTTTATTATTGTTATTATCACTATTTTATTGTTCTCTCAGTAGGGCCATGACCTTCCTCGTCACTACTCCATCGAGGTTAGGCTTGGCACTTACCGAGTACCGTCGTGGTGTACTCATGCTACTCTTTTGCACACTTTTGTTGTGCAGATCCAGGTATATCAGGACAGGCTCATACTAGGTGATTTCGCAGCTTTCAGGGAGACCTCGAGGTATGATCTGCTACGTCCGCGGATCCATAGGCTTTTCCTTCTATTCTGATAGTATTAGTTGACATTTTTCCTTCATTTCGTTGTTAGATACTCTATACACATAGAGCTACAGTTGTATATTCTCTTTTAGTCTGTGTTACCCATGAGATTCCGGATCTTGGTAGTGTTTACATAGTGTGTTGAAGGATGTATGTGCCAATCGGCACGGACTATATATCTTTTTATGCTATTTTTCCGCTGTTTCTTATTTAAGTGTTTATAGCTTGTATATTCCGCAAGGTGTTAGGCTTACCTAGTCGTGGGGACTGGGTGCCATCACGACATGTTCACTATTGGTGAACTAGGGTCGTGACAAGTTGGTATCAGAGCTCTAGGTTCATAGGAGTCATGGGACACTGGCCGGTTATTTAGAGTCTCGCTGATCGATACGGAGACGTCCGTATTTATCTACGAGGGGTTATGTAACTATTTAGGAAACTCTTCATTTCTTTTGGATTCCTTGTCGTGCGACATTCTTGGCATCAAAAATCTGAACTATTGCTTTCTATTCTCTCACAGATGGTGAGGACACGAGCTACTCGCGACGATCAGGTACACGCGCCCCTTGTTGCCGCCGTCAGAGGCCGGGGCCGAGGTAGAGGACGAGGACGCGCCCGAGATGCAGCCACAGCACCCGCGCGCGCTGCCGCTGAGGTGCCACACGTAGACCAGGTTGGAGCGCAGGCACCTGGTACATCGACTATAGCTTCTACTACTCCAGCACTATAGGAGACCCTGGCCCAGTTCATGAGTATGTATACAACTTTAGCTCAGGCAGGACTGCTTCCTCTCATCGCAGCTACATCTCAGGCCGGGGGAGGGGCCCAGACTCCCGCAGCCGTTACACCGAAGCAGCGTGTGCCAGTGGCACAGGTTCCAGATGTTTTGGATATGCCTCATGCCGCCCCAGCACAGCCCGGAGGTGGACCAGCTGCCTCCGAGGACGAGCAACGAGATTGGAGAGGTTCAAGAAATATGACCCTCTAATGTTCAGTGGTTTGGCTTTAGATGATGCATTGGGTTTTCTGGAGGAGTGTCATCGTATTCTTCGAACTATGGGGATTGTAGAGACCAGCGGGGTTTCCTTCACTGCTTTTCAGTTTTGTGGGGCCGCTTACAATTGGTGGCGCACGTATGAGTTGGATAGTCCAGTAGAGTCTGCTTCATTGACCTGGACGCAGTTTTCAGATCTATTTTTGAGAGAGTTTGTTCCTCAGAGCCTTAGGGATTCTTGGCGCTTGGAGTTTGAGCGGTTGCGACAGGGCTCCATGTCAGTATCGGAGTATGCTATCAGTTTCACCCGTCTAGCCAGGCATGCACCGGCTTTGGTAGCCACAGCCCGGGAGAGGGTGCAGAGGTTTATTGAGGGCCTGATTCCGCCGATCCGATCCAGCATGGCCAAGAGAGTTGGAGATAGATATATCTTATCAGCAGGCGGTGAGGATCGAGAGTATGCTCCCTAGAGAGCGGGGAGATAGAGAGGCCAAGAGGTCTCGTGAGTCGGGCCACTTCTCTGGTGCCCGCACTTCAGCAGCCGGTCGTTTTGGCAGGGGTTATTCCGGTCGTCCAGTTCATTTAGCATTGCCAGCAGCCGGTAGTACTCCCGTTCTTCCAGCACCTCAAGAGCCTTATTACGCTCCCCCAATTTCTAGTGCACCTCCTGCGCGGGGTCCTTCCAAGCGTCAGACCAGTGGGGGTGAGGCCGGTCAGTCTCAGTCACCGTGTCCTCCCAGAGCTTGCTTTGGGTGCGGGGATACTCGCCATCTGGTTAGGGAGTGCCCCAGGCATAGGAGGGGAGCACCTCATCAGTCTTCGCAGCCTCAGCGTGGTTCTCAGGGTCAGCAGGCTATCATTCAAGCTCCAGCTGCCACTCCACCTGCCCAGCCAGCCAGAGGCGGGGGTCAGGGTTCTAGAGACCTCCCTCGAGAGGGGGGACAGGCCAGATTCTATGCTATTCCTGATCGCGCTATGGCTGTTGCATCTAATTCTGTTATCACAAGTATTATTCTGGTTAGTCACAGGGAGGCATCGGTTCTATTCGACCCTGGTTCCACTTTTTCATATGTGTCTTCTTACTTTGCTTCTCATCCGGGTGTGCCTCGGGATTCTTTGAGTGCCCCCATTTATGTTTCCACTCCGGTGGGTGATTCTTTGGCCGTGGACCGTGTATATCGGTCGTGTTTGGTTACCATTTGTGATTTTGAGACCAGAGCGGATCTATTGTTGCTCGGGATGGTCGATTTTGATATTATTCTGGGCATGGACTGGTTGTCGCCCCATTATGTTATTCTTGATTGTCACGCCAAGACCGTGACTCTGGCTATGCCAGGCATTCCACGTATTGAGTGGAGTGGTACCCTAGATCACACCCCCAGCCGTGTTATTTCTTTTCTCAGGGCTCAGCATATGGTTGAGAAGGGGTGTGCTGCTTATCTAGCCTATGTGCGGGACGTCAGTATTGACACTCCCTCTATTGATTCCGTTCCTGTGGTACGTGACTTTGCTGATGTATTTCCAGCTGATCTCCCGGGCATGCCGCCCGACAGAGACATTGACTTTTCTATTGATTGGTTGCCGGGCACTCAGCCCATTTCTATTCCACCGTACCGTATGGCTCCTCCCTGAGTTGAAGGAGTTGAAGGATCAGTTACAGGAGTTATTGGGCAAGGGTTTCATTCGACCCAGTGTTTCGCCTTGGGGTGCTCCTGTATTGTTTGTGAAGAAAAAGGACGGTTCTATGCGTATGTATATTGACTATCATCAACTGAACAAGGTTACAGTGAAGAACCGGTATCCTTTGCCCCGTATTGATGATTTATTTGACCAGCTATAGGGCGCACAGGTGTTTTCTAAGATTGATTTGCGCTTTGGTATCACCAACTGAAGATTCGGGAGCCAGATATCCCGAAGACTGCCTTCAGGACCCGGTATGGTCACTACGAGTTCCTCGTGATGTCTTTTGGGCTGACTAATGCCCCAGCAGCCTTTATGCATTTGATGCACAGTGTGTTCAGGCCTTATCTGGACTCGTTCGTGATTGTCTTCATTGATGATATTCTAGTATATTCCCGGAGCCGGGAAGAGCACGAGCAGCATTTGAGGATAGTGCTTCAGATTCTGAGGGAGAAGCAGCTTTATGCCAAGTTCTCTAAATGTGAATTCCGGTTGAGTTCAGTGGCATTTTTGGGCCACGTGGTGTCGAGTGATGGTATTCGAGTAGATCCGAGGAAGGTGGAAGCCGTGCAGAGTTGGCCCAGACCCTCCTCCGCTACTGAGATTCGTAGTTTCCTTGGTTTAGCGGGCTATTATCGTCGTTTCGTAGAGGGGTTCTCTTCGATTGCAGCACCTATGACCAGATTGACCCAAAAGGGTGCCCCTTTCCAGTGGACAGACGAGTGTGAGGCGAGTTTTCAGAAGCTCAAGACAGCTTTGACTTCGGCCCCTATATTGATGTTGCCTACAGGTTCGGGGTCCTATACTGTATATTGTGATGCCTCACGAGTTGGACTCGGTACGGTATTGATGCAGGACGGTAGGGTGATTGCCTACGCGTCGAGACAGCTGAAGGTGCATGAGAATAATTACCCTGTTCATGATTTGGAGCTAGTTGCCATTGTTCACGCCTTGAAGATTTGGCGTCATTACTTATATGGGGTTCCTTGTGAGATCTACACTGATCACCGGAGCTTGCAGCACTTGCTTAAGCAGAAGGACCTGAATATGCGTCAGAGGAGATGGTTGGAGCTACCGAAGGACTATGATATTACTATTCTCTATCATCCGGGCAAGGCTAATATGGTTGCCGATGCCTTGAGTCGTCGAGCAGAGAGTTTGGGGAGTTTGGCGCATCTACCAGTTTCAGAGAGGCCTATGGCGAATGGATGTTCAGGCTTTAGCCAGACAGCTTGTTAGACTGGATCTTTCGGAGCCCAGCCGGATTCTGGCATGTGTGGTTTCTCGGTCTTCTCTATTTGACCGCATCAGGGAGCGTCAGTTTCGACGACCCTCATTTGCTTGTCCTTCAGGATAGAGTTCGGCGTGGTGATGCTCGAGATGTTACCATCGGGGATGATGGAGTCATGAGGATGCAGGGCGTATCTGTGTGCCCAATGTAGATGATCTTCGAGAGCTGATTCTAGCAGAGGCCCATAGCTCGCGGTATTCCATCCATCCGGGTGCCGCGAAGATGTATCGGGACTTGACACAGCATTATCGGTGGAGGCGGATGAAGAGGGATATAATTGATTATGTTTCCAGATGTCTCAACTGCCAGCAAGTAAAGTATGAACATCACCGTCCGGGTGGATTGATGCAGCCGATTGAGATTCCAGAGTGGAAATGGGAGCGCATCACCATGGACTTTGTATCTGGACTTCCACGGACCGCTAGGAAGTTTGATTCCATTTGGGTTATCGTGGATCGACTGACCAAGTCCGCCCATTTTATACCGGTGGGCACTACTTATTCATAGGAACGACTGGCAGAGATCTATATCAGGGAGATAGTTCGGCTGCATGGTATTCCAGTTTCCATCATTTCGGATAGAGGCACTCGGTTCACTTCACGGTTCTGGAGAGCCGTACAGCAGGAGTTAGGTACTCGGGTAGAGCTGAGCACAGCCTTTCACCCCCAGACTGATGGGCAGTCCGAGCGCACTATTCAGATTTTGGAGGATATGCTCCGTACGTGCGTGATTCAGTTTGGAGGTTCATGGGATCACTTCTTGCCACTGGTGGAGTTTGCTTATAACAACAACTACCAGTCTAGTATTCAGATGGCACCGTATGAGGCCCTATATGGTAGGAGGTGCAGGTCTCCCGTGGGTTGGTTTGAGTCGGGCAAGGCCAGGTTGCTAGGTACTGATATGGTTCAGGATGCTATGGACAAGGTCAAGGTGATTCGGAACATACTTCGTGCAGCCCAGTCTAGACAGAAGAGTTATGCGGACAAGATGGTTCGCGATGTGGCTTTTATGGTTGGCGAGCGGGTTCTGCTTCGAGTCTCGCCCATGAAGGGCGTTATGAGGTTCGGGAAGAAAGGGAAGCTGAGTCCTAGATTTATTGGCCATTTTAAGATTTTGAGGCGTATTGGGGAGGTTGCCTATGAGTTAGCCTTACCTCCTAGTTTAACCGGAGTTCACCCCGTATTTCATGTCTCCATGCTCCGGAGATACCATGGTGACCCGTCGTATGTGTTGGATTTCACTTCTGTTCAGCTAGACAAGGATCTGTCTTATGTTGAGGAGCCAGTAGCCATTCTAGACAGGCAGGTCGGAAAGCTAAGGTCAAAGAACATCGCTTCGGTAAAGGTTCAGTGGCGGGGCCAGCCGGTCGAGGAGGCGACTTGGGAGACTGAGCAGGATATGCGCAGCCAGTACCCTCATCTTTTCACTACTCCAGGTATGTTTTCTATGCTCGTTCGAGGACGAACGAATCTTTTAAGGGTGGGAAGATGTAATGACCCAGCCGCTCGTTTTAGAAAATTACGCCCCAATCCCCAATTTAACTGTTTCCCTAAGTACATTTCTGCTATTGTGGTTTGCCGGGAGAGTCGGTCCTGAAATTTGGAGTATTTTGGGACACTTAGTCCCTAAATGAGAGCTTTAAAGATAGAAAATGGTTTGTAACTGAAATAATGTTAAGACGATCTCGGAACAGAAATCCGATGGTTCCATTAGCTCTGTTGGGTGATTTCGGGGTTGGGAACGCGTTCGGAATGTATTTTGGAGGTCCTTAGCTCAATTAGGCTTGAAATGCCGAAGTTTGAAATTTTGGCGAATCCGAACGATAGGTGAGATTTTGATCCGGGGGTCGGAATGGAATTCCGACAATTTCTGTAGCTTCGTTATGTGATTTTGGATATGTCCGCAAATTTTCAGGTCATTCGGACGTCGTTTGGTCGGGGTTTAGATCGTATGTGCAATTCAGAAAGTTTTAAGAAAATTTAGGCTTGAATTCGATATGAATTATGGGTTTTGATATTGTTAGACGTGTTTTTATGATTGGAATGAGTTCGTATCGTGTTTTGGAGTATGTTGGTGGTTTTTATTGGGGTCCCGGGGGCCTCGGGATGAATTCGGACCATCAAACGGGCATTTGGAACTTTGAAAAATCTGCAGAAAATGCAGCAGCAGTGCAGCAGTGCATTGGGTCATCGCGTTCGCGATGACTGGGCCGCGTTCGCGAAGTCCTGGGTTTGATGACCATCACGTTCATGATTCAAGGGATGCGTTCGCGTAAGGTGAAGACTGTGAAGCACCGCGTTCGCGTGGGCACAGGCCGCGTTCGCGTAGGAGGAAATTATAGGGCATCGCGTTCGCGTAGAGAAGGGACACGTTCACGTAGAAGGAACCTCGGACGGCTGCGGAGTTGTGCGTCGCGAACGCGTGAGGCATGTCGCGTTCGCGAAGAGTAATTTGGTCAGATCATCGCGAACGCGTGAAAGGCAACGCGAACGCGATGAAGGAATTGGTCTGGCAGTGAGTTTAAGTTCAAAACATAACAGCCGCGGCCCCCATACACAAAAATTCCATTGTTGAGCTCCAAGAGAGGATTTCGAAGGGGAAACGCTGGGATATCATCGGGAAATCATCGGGGGTAAGTTTCTTGACCTTAATTCATTGGTTTATCATGAAATCCGTGATTATTTCACTGAAAATGGAAGATTAAAGGTGGGTTTGAGCCCTAGGCCTAAATGTTAGAAAATCTTTGATTTGAATGGGAAAACGGAGTCCGATTTCGATAAATTTTATATGCACGGACTCGTATTGAGAAAAGAAACCCGAATATATAATTTTCATGATTTTTCGATAAGCTTACCGAAAGTCGGGTTTTGGCAACTTGTGGGTTTTGGTGTATTTTGAGTTATTTTGATTGGGTAATGCCCAATTGGCCTATTTTGATGTGATTCTATTGATTTTTATCAGATACTACACTTGTGGAGGCCGACATTCGCGGCAAGAGGGTTATTTCTTAGCGGTTTTGTACCGGAATTGAGGTAAGTGGCTTGTCTAACCTCGTGTGGGGGAATTTTTACCCCTAGGATATTGTGTGATAGTTTAAATGCCTTGTACGCGAGGTGACGGGCGTGTACATGCGCTGGTTGTTGAACACATACGTTATTTAAAATGTTCGATAAGTGATATTGCTGTCTTTAGCTGTTAACTTGATATTTTACCCGGTAGTAGTTAGAAAAGCATGATTAGGTAGTACTTAACTGTTTAGTTGCCTAATTGTCTTATTTGAACTTCTTGAAATTTATTGGCACTATTTTTTGGTGAAGTTATAGTTAAGCATAATTTATTCTCTCTGTGTATTCCTTTATTTGCTATGCTTGTGGACTGCGGGTTCAATTCCCGGAGACCCAGGGCTATGGGTTCGATTCCCAGAGACCGGAGTGATATTGGTAGGGACTGCGGGTTCGATTCCCGAGATCCTGAGTTATTGGTAGGGACTGCGGGTTCGATTCCCGAGATCCCGAGTTATTGGTAGGGACTGCGGGTTCGATTCCCGGAGATCCTGAGTTATTGATTATTTATTGAGACATGGGCTGCGGGTTCGATTCCCGGAGACCTAGAGGTACTGTCAATGGGACGGTGGGTTCGATTTCCACAGGTCCTGGACTTGTTTTATTGAATTGGTTATTTGTCGTTAGCTTAATTGTAGACGGCTGCAACAATCATTTTATTGTTGTTATTATGGAAATTATTATCATTTAAACTGATTATTATTGTTATCATCACTATATTATTGTTTCTCAGTAGGGCCCTGACCTTCCTCGTCACTACTCCATCGAGGTTAGGCTTGGCACATACTGAGTACCGCCGTGGTGTACTCATGCTACTCTTTCCGCACACTTTTGTTGTGCAGATCCAGTTACATCAAAGCAGGCTCGTGCTAGGTGATTCCGCAGCTTTTTGGGAGACCTTGAGGTATGATCTGCTACGTCCGCGGATCCGGAGGCTTTTCCTTCTATTCTGATAGTATTAGTTGATATTTTTCCTTCATTTCGTTGTTAGATACTCTATACTCATAGAGCCACAGTTGTATATTCTCTTTTAGTCTGTGTTACCCGTGAGATTCCGGATCTTGGTAGTGTTTACATAGTGTGTTGAAGGATGTATGTGCTAAGCGGCACGGACTACATATCTTTTTATGCTATTTTTCCGCTGTTTCTTATTTAAGTGTTTATAGCTTGTATATTCCGCAAGGTGTTAGGCCTACCTAGTCGTGGGGACTGGGTGCCATCACGACATGTTCACGATTGGTGAACTAGTGTCGTGACAAATTGTGTGAACGGGAACCTCAGAATTCAACCCCTTTTTCAGGCTTGTAAAAGCCTATTTATAGAGTTATTTTGGGGGGAATTTCAAATTAGCTAATTCTGTTTGCCTCCCCTACTCTTTCCAACTAAATACATTAAGGTCTAGCAAAATTTTAATGGAATACCCCTTGAACCCCTGCTGGAAGGTTCTGGGGTGTTCCTTATTGTTCTATTGGGCAAGTTTTACCTAATTACCCTCACTTGCTAAGGTTTTTTACAAAATTACTTTTTAGCTCTACCTAGTATACCCCTTATTATTCAAGTATTTTCAGAAAAACCAAACACTAAAGTCATTTATATCCGTATAGGCTCTATTTAATCCACAAGAATAACATTTACCTTTCCCCTTTTACCCCTTGCATTTATTGTTATTACCCGACCTACATTCGGTCTGTCAAGACTAGGGTAACTTAAATGTATTTCACAGATAGCCCCCCTAAGACATATCTTAAAACTTAACCAATCTCACACTATAGGCCTTTTCAATATTAGCCACTTTTACAAAGATAGCCACTAATCAGAACTCATACTTAGTTTGAAAATATAGCCACAAAAACATTTATACATATAACCTAAGTACTCATAAGCATTCAGATGTTCAAAAGAAGCTAACATACAAATCAAATTGCAAATATAGCCAGATTCATGTTGTTTTACATTGTTATGAAGTGTCGAGCCTGCGAAAACATGACCTGCACCACCTTTTTCGTGGCAGTGATGACATTTGTTCAACAGATATTGAGTGTCTTAGATAGAATTCAAAGGGATCTTGTATATAATCCTGCAGTGAGACCGAACGATGTCCCGCAGGCACTAGGAGCTTTAATGTATTTATGATTTTCATTTGAACTGTATTTTCTTTTGCACTAGAGTTTGTTAGTTGTTTGAGTATGTATTTTCTTTCCGCTAGAGTCTGCTAGTTGTTTTCGAGTTTGTATTTCTTTTGTTGAAATGATAGTTTTTTTTTGGAGTCTGTACATCTTGTTTTCATCAAAGTCTATTAGTTGTTTTAATTTGTTAGTTTTGAGTCTTTGTAATCAAAGTATTTTCTATCTATGAAAATTGAAAATTCTAAAACATTTTTCTTCTATTTACATTTATTTTTCAAGAACTACGCTTGGTCCGATTCATGCGGGGTTGTGATATGTGGGCAATCTCCATAGGATTGATTGTAACCCTAAGAGAAAAGGAAAAAAAGGAGATGAAATAAAATAAAAGAAAAAACAAGAGAGGAAAATAAACACAAAAGAGAGAACATAAGAAAACCAAGAGAAAGAAACAATGGCAAAAAGCAAAGGCAAGAATGAAAGAAAAGAAAAGAGAGAGATCAAAGAAAAATGAGAAAAATGAGAGAAAAGAGCAAAAAAAGCAAGGAAATGAAAGTGGAAATCAAGAGAAAAAAATGGGAAAGGATGAGAAAAGTCGGGATGAAGCATGCAACCGTTGCAAAATATGTAGAAACCCATTTAAGTTATATAGGTGTGTCACACCACAACGTGCGATTACCTATCTGTTATTTGTTTCAAACTAACTATTTGGTGTTATATAGGTCCAGTTTTTATAGAAATGGTGGTTAGTTTTTTGTGGTAAACTGGCTTCATATCCCTACTTTACCAAATCGAAGAGGAGCATAGAAATGTCTTCAGAAATGACCTTGATAGCAATTCCCATCTCAGAAGATAGTCCAATATCGGGCATCCCGACCTCAGAATCTGCTGCGGCCGAAAAAAATAGTATCTTATGTCTTAGGGCCATGGAAATGTGGGATGCATGGATGAATGGAAAGGAGCCTCCAAGAGCCATCCCCGGATTCCTCGAACTGTTCCCTAGATCAGGGGGTACCTCCAATATTCCCATCAGTCATCCAAATACCTCATTGGGACAGCCGACCATATCAGCCCATTTCGTAGGAACACCTTCTAAGGTTCACCCCCAGGTGTTCATGTCCGGAGTAGCCTCCAATATTTTTATCACTCCCCCATTCTCGGCCTCAACACAGCCTGCACCGCCTAAGCCCATTTTTTATCCTTCAGCCTTTACATTCCAAACACTTACTTACCAAATGGAGCCTCCTCAATACCCACTTATACTTATCCTCAGCCACATCCATTTGAGTTCACAATGGGATAGGAAAAGACTCCCAAAACTCCAGAACAAGAAGAAATGGCAAAGAGGATGCGAAGCCTGGAGCAGAGCCTCAAGAACATACATGGTTTAAGTAGGCAAAAACGTGTGTCATATGCTGATCTATGCATGTTCCCTCACGTGCACTTACCTCTAGGATTCAAAACTCCAAAGTTTGAAAATACGATGGGCACAGTGATCCTATTGCTTATCTCAAGAAATATTGCAATCAGTTGCGAGGAGGTGGAGGAAGAGAGGAGTTACTCATGGCTTATTTTGGAGAAAGTCTGGTAGGTATCGCCTCCGAGTGGTACGAGGATCAGGAAATCTCTCGTTGGCACATCTGGGATGACCTTGCTAGAGACTTTGTTAGACAATTTCAGTATAATACAGACATTGCTCATGACATAAACTCATTAGCAAACTTGAAAAAGAAGTTATTGGAGAGCTTCCGGGAGTACGCAATCAAATGGCGGTAGCAAGCATCTAGAGTAAGGCCTCTGATGGATGAGGTCGAAATAGTCACAGTGTTCCTCCAAGCAAGGGAAGCCGATTATTTTCAAAACATGATGTCAGCTATGGGTAAACAATTTGCAAAAGCTATCAAAATCGGTGAAATAGTGGATAACGGATTGAAATAAGGAAGAATTCTAAGCTAGTCCACTATTAGAGCAACAACCCAAGCCATTCTGGGCGGCCCTAGAGGAGTACCAATGTGCAAGAAGAAAGAAGAAATATTCATGGCAGCATCAGGTGTAAGAAAACACCATGTTCCCATATCTATGTTCCCAGAAAGAACCTCTCAACATTATCACCCTCACCAGGACATGGATTATGCTCCTCAACCGTATGCAATCATGAATGCTCAACCTTACATCCACCCTTAGCAGCAAGCTAATAGGAACCAAGCTCCATTTTAAAGAAACCAGCTTCCTCACCAAAACCATTATAACCCCCATCCTCCACAAAATAACTTTCGTCCTCATGAACCACCCAAGAAGCCAAATTTTACACAAATTGGTGAAACCTACTCCAGTCTGTTTCCAAAGCTTGTTCAGATGGGTATGCTGCAACCCATACCTCCAAACAGGCAAAACCTAGAATCAACCCTCCTATCAGCGGGGCACCAACTATGCTTATCACTCAAGAGCTGAGGGGCATGATACAAATAACTATTAGACTTTGAAAAGATCCAAGAAGGACTTGATAGAAAAGGGAAAGATAGTGCTAAGGATGAGGATGTCCACAATGTGACTAATAAGCCACTGCCAGCCCACAACAACGGACCAGTAATCGGGATGATTGCCATTGCTGACGTGGAGAGAAAACCAAAATACGCCACGAAGCAAGACAAAGGGGAGAAAAATAACAAAACCACCCATCGAAAACCAGAAAAGAAAATTGAAGTAAGAACTGGGGAAACGCCTACCAACGATGATATTCTCTATGTCCCTCGAGGCCGTAATGAATAGCAGATGACTTTGAGTCCTCCCAAGAGGTTTGAACTAAACAAGGCAGCCCAAATGTACGTGCCCAAGTGAGCTTATATGGTGTGGGGGACAATTAATCCATCGAGGCTAAACGAGTCCGTGGTTATTGTACGTGCGCCACAGAATCCCATGACACATCTTACTGCGATGCCTTCGAAGTACCATAAAACAGTGGTAACGTATAATGGAAAAGAAACCTCAAGAGAGCTTCAAGAAAATCACCCTGTTGATAAGTACTCCAATGTGGAAGAAGTGAACAGCACCACTTGAAAGCATTTCCCATCTGAAAACCTATGAGTGCCGAAGAGTTAGAAACTTTCTTTCAGAAAATGAAGATGGTGGACTATGAAGTGGTTGATCAACTTTGAAAGTACCCTGAACAAGTATCCTTGCTATCATTGCTAATGAAATCCCCCAAAAACCAGAAGGTTTTAATGAAGCCCTCAATAAAGAATATGTGCCAGCTGAGACTTCTGTGGAACAGTTAGAAAGAATGGCAGAAAGATTTTTTGCTATCAACCAGATTTCATTCAGCAAAAACGACATGCCCCAGAAGGGGCCACACATAACAGAGCCTTGCACTTAACTATCAAATGTAAGAAGTACTACGTGAAGAGGGTCATGGTAGATAGAGGTTCTGGATTAGACATTTTCCCACTCTCTTCACTACAGTGTATGGAAATTGGGACTGGAAGGATTTGTCCCAACAATGTCTATGTGCGAGATTTTGATGGTATCAAAAGAGACACAATTGGAGAAATTGACCTAATTCTGACCATTGGCCCAGTGGACTTTGAGGTGGCTTTCCAAGTGCTAGACATGGACACATCCTACAACTTTCTTTTGGGAAGGCCATGTGATCAAAGGCTAAAAACTCGTGTTTTAGTCGTTGTAACAACACTTTAATTACTATATTTTACAAATATTTGAGCTTAAATGATTATGAATTATACTAAATTCATGATTTATTCTTTCCAGGAAGAGTTTCCAACTTAAGAATTAATTCAGGATGAATTTGAGGCTTTGAAGTCTATGTAAAAGCTAAATAAATCAAGTTGGAATCAAGTTGAGTAAAATGGGCATAACTGTCTGCTGAAAACTCCGTTTGGGCACCATAATATATTGATGGATAGATATTTAAAAGGGCTACAACTTTTATTTTTCGAGTTTTTCCGAAAACCCAGTTGCGCGAAGTCACTATGCGAAGTCATCACTTCGCGCACACTTCGCGAACCTTAAGCAGAATGCTCAGAAGTCGTGCGCGAAGTCGTGCGCGAAGTGATCACTTCGCGCAGAATAGTTCGGTTAAAATGATTTTTCTAAGGTTGAAAATGGAAAGATACATAGTTCCACTCAAAGTTAATTAATGCAATCTTATATTATGGAGAAGATCAGATTTTATGCATTATTGAGTAGAGTGGAAATATACTATTCATCTTAGAGAGAAGATTTTGAGGGAGTAAGAAGGAGGAGCTTCATCTTGGAGCTAAGAAAGGAGAAGAAGAACAACATCTTGGTGCATGGATTTAAAAAGTTCTTCTAAACTTTCTTCTAGTTCTTTGTTTATATTGTGTTTAAGACTTTCATTGTTGATTTTCATATGAATATGAGTAGCTAAAAACTCTCTAGTATTCTAGGGTCATGGATGTTAGTTGATCTTGTTATTTGAAGCTTAGATTGATTTTATTGAAGTTATTGATATGGGTTGTTTATTTGATTTTGATCTCAATTATTTTACTGCGTAACTAACAGTGAAATATTATTTACGAACTTTGAATTAAACTTGACAAAGGAAATTCTTAGTTGCATATAAAATCAAATAGAACAAGATTTGAATCTCGGGCATCGGGTGAAGGATTTGCAATTAAGATAGACATATACTTAATTGCCTTGTTTGGTTAAATAATAAGAGTTTGAAATGCATTCTTGTTAAGATTAATATCATAGAAATATAGATATTGATTTAACTTGGATAGATTCATAAGAACTAGAAAAATTCTTATGAATATTATTAACCTTATAATCAATAATCCAGATAATTAAATAAATCGATTCTAAGTAGAAAAATAGCACGATTACTAGCAAGTCCATGACCCTGGAATATATTTGTCCAAATTGTTATAAACATAAATTGTAATTGGTGTAGTAATTTTGCCTTGAATTATTGTTCTATTATTAAGAAGTTTTAGATATATCTTGTGATAGTCTAGCTTGAATTGATAACTAATTTAGTCTAAATCATTCAATAAGTTAATCACAATTCCTCGTGGGAACGATACTCTACTTACTACTATATTACTTGTCGATCACGTACACTTGCGTGAGTGTTTTGGTCGCAACAAGTTTTTGGCGCCGTTGCCGGGGACTTAGAAATTAACTATTTGTCTAGATTAGACTTTTATTATTAACTTTACAAGTTTATTTTCTTTTATTATCTTTACACGTTTATTTTCTTTTCTTTTTGTAAATATGTTATTTTTATAACCATTTGATTTTTCTCTTAGTATGTTTCTAGTCCTCTTAGGATGACATCTGGGGATGAAATATACAGAGGTAAGGTTAATGATGAAGACGCTTGGTTGATCAAAGATTTTTATGGCCCATATTTTTGGGCTAGTCATGACCTCACCTCTTGGACATCTGAATTTGAATATGGGAGTAAAGGTTGGTATTGGGATGGATATTCTCGATTAGTGGATTCTGTAGAACGACGTTGTTTACTAACAACGGTGATGAAAGATTGGTCTAAGGAGAGAGATGAGCTTGCACAAAAAAGTGATAATTTTAGCTTGGTTGTGCATAACTTGGATTTAGATTTGAGTGCAAAGGTTGATGCGTGTAATGCACAACAATTTAATGATGAGTTGTATAAAGCTGAAAAAAATATTCTAGACCAAATAGAGGAGCTAAAACGAGAATACCAATTATTAGATTATATTTTTCTTGAGGATGTCAATGTTAAGAAGAGTGCTCTAGAGCCATGTGAGGAAGTAGATAACATTACTTTAAGAGAATTAAGTGTGTGTATACATGAGGTTGTAAATAGTAGTAAAATTCACGAGTTTGGGAGCATTAGACCTCATTCCAATTATTTTTCCACATTGTGTTTAGATAGTAAGATAGTAATCGAGCCATCTGAGCTTATGGGAAAGTCAAAGTGTGAGGATGAAAGTGCCTATATTCTTGAATTTGTTGTGCCAAAAAGCAAAAATTACATTCCTCATCCAAAGGCCAAGAAGTACCGAGTGAAAAATTTATTACATGGCCTTGTTATCTTTGTAGCCCCACCAAAGGAGCATAGCGACATACTTGATGCCTTGTTAGGGGTACAATTCATAAGTTCAAGGTGGAAGCAAAAACGTGGTTCACAATGTATATTGTGTATGTAGGATTTGTATAGATGCCTATGTAGTATATTTTGTATAATAATTTTAAAATTTGTAAAATATACTAATTTCTTTTTATGTTTATTGTTTATATTTTCAGCTTTGTTTGTGAATTTTTATTTTATGTACAATTGTAGCAATTATCCCTAATGTTAGGTAGACCGATAAACATTATATCATTCTAATTGAAGAACTGGGTAGTCTGAATCCCTGTTATACATACTAAGTGTCAACATGATAATAACATAAGTGTGAGGTATTTACTCCACCTGCTCTTAAAGTGATTCTTTTTTATCTAATATATCATGTTGTGCAGATATAATGTCTAGCCGCCCAAGTAAAAGATCAAATGTTGGCCTATCTGAGGTTGTATCTACTAGCCGAGGAGGATGAGGATGTGAATCTATTCCCTCGGATTACGAGGAATATTTGTGCACCTTTGAAGAAGAAGGTGCTTAGGCCAATGGCCTCAGGGAGTCTCTTTTCTGATTTATTTTGATCTTTTGCATTAGGGACAATGCAAGTTTTTAAGTGTGGGGTGACATTTATTTTTGTTTTGATTAATTACAGTGTTTGTAGATAGTAAGTGTATTTAATTTCTTTTCTAGATCTCTACTGGATTTTCTTGATGAAAAATGAGGTCAAAATTCGAAAAAAAAAACACGAAATATTAGATTTTTTTTATTTATTTTGCTTTTCAGTTTAGTGTATGCTAGTTTTGGTTTAAATTAAATAATTTTCCTTGGTTTTTCTTTATGCCATGGTTCTTTTCCAAGGGTGTATTTGAACCGGGTATAGTATAAATTTTTCTAGTTCAATTGAATAAAAAGTTCCTCATTTACAGAGTTAGTCTCCTCAAATGCACATGCTCTAGAAGTGATATATGCCTTATTTGTGATGTTCAACCTCAGTTCTTGATTCTAAAATAAGTGCCTTAAATTGTGTATTTATGACTATACTTAACTGCTTTGACTAGAGAGTCGAGAAAGATCCAAGCTTGAGTGATTATGTGTCAGTGTGTGAGTAAGGATTGCTGAAATATTCTGTGTATAATAGTTGATGTATAGAACTTGCCTCCATGTGTTTTGCAAAGCGAAATAGTAGAATTATTCAGTTTAGGAGATGAAATAGGCATTTCTTTGTTGAACCAGTTTGATAATCATATCCACCTTATTGTATATATCCTAGTCAAACCTTTTGAACCGTTAATCCTATTTCTTTGGCACCCACGTTATAAACCTTACCACTCTATGTAAATATATCAGTTATTTGAACCTCTTTCTCATGAGCAATAAATATTGTCTTAATGTTGAAGTATTTGGTTGGTAAAAAAAAGAAGAATAATTCATATATGTATATATGAATATATGTATATATATATGGGGGATGAATTTTCAGTAGTAACATTCCCTAATTTAAGTTGCTTAAAGAGAATGAGATTTGTTGTTAGTATGTAAAAATCTCAAAAAGGTTGGAGATGGTGTAACATAGGAGTGATGCTGAAATGATGAAAGATGTTGTATGTATAGAAGTGTTGAAGGAAGTGTAGTTAATACATTCTATATTTTTCACACCCTTCTTTCTAGCCTACACTACAACCAATTAAAGTCCTACTTGATCCTTGACTGAATAAGTTCAATTAGTAGAGTATTACACTAGGGGCAAGCATATGGTATGTCATTTGTTGCACATGTATTTCAATTCTGAGAGTGAGTTAATTCTTCCTATTTTGAGTTCCTGAATATTTTTGATTGTTATTTTGAGAGGAACTAGTCTATACTATTTGTGGGAGGGCACATGATTTGTAAAGGCAAGGAGAATTTTTGACCTTTGTGTTAGAGCAAGTAAGCAAGTTATGAAAATGCGTGGCACTTGTGAGTCATGTCTTGAGGTTGAATTATTATGAATTGGTACCTAAGTGTCAACATGTGTTATTACAAGAAATTGTTTGTCAAAAAGATCATCCTTATGTGAAGTGTATGTTAATTGCTCGAGGACGAGCAATGGTTTAAGTGTGGGGTGTTGATCAAAGGCTAAAAACTCGTATTTTAGTCGTTGTAACAACACTTTAATTACTACATTTTACAAATATTTGAGCTTAAATGATTATGAATTATACTAACTTCATGATTTATGCTTTTCAGGAAGAGTTTCCAACTTAAGAATTAATTCGGGATGAATTTGAGGCTTTGAAGTCTAAGTAAAAGCTAAATAAATCAAGTTGGAATCAAGTTGAGTAAAATGGGCATAACTTTCTGCTCAAAACTCCGTTTGGGCTCCATAATATATTGATTGATAGATATTTAAAAGGGCTACAAATTTTATATTTTGAGTTGTTCCGAAATCCCAGTTGCGCGAAGTACCTAAGCGAAGTTATCACTTCGCGCACACTTCGCAAACCTTAAGCAGAATGCTCAGAAGTCGTACACGAAGTCGTGCGCGAAGTGACCACTTCGCGCACCACTTCGCGCAGAATAGTTCGGTTAAAATGATTTTTCTAAGGTTGAAAATGGAAAGACACATAATTCCACTCAAAGTTAATTAATGCAATCTTATATTATGGAGAAGATCAGATTTTATGCATTATTGAGTAGAGTGGAATTATATTATTCATCTTAGAGAGAAGATTTTGAGGGAGTAAGAAGGAGGAGCTTCATCTTGGAGCTAAGAAAGGAGAAGAAGAACAACATCTTGGACCAAGGATTTAAAGAGTTCTTCTAAACTTTCTTCTAGTTCTTTGTTTATATTGTGTTTAAGACTTTCATTGTTGATTTTCATATGAATATGAGTAGCTAAAAACTCTCTAGTATTCTAGGGTTATGGATGTTAGTTGATCTTGTTATTTGAAGCTTAGATTGATTTTATTAAAGTTATTGATATGGGTTGTTTATTTGATTTTGATCTCAATTATTTTACTGCGTAGCTAATAGTGAAATATTATTTACGAACTTTGAATTAAACTTGACAAAGGAAATTCTTAGTTGCATATAAAATCAAATAGAACAAGATTTGAATCTCGGGCATCGGGTGAAGGATTTGCAATTAAGATAGACATATACTTAATTGCCTTGTTTGATTAAATAATAAGAGTTTGAAATGCATTCTTGTTAAGATTAATATCATAGAAATATAGATATTGATTTAACTTGGATAGATTCATAAGAACTCGAAAGATTCTTATGAATATTATTAACCTTATAATCAATAATCCAGATAATTAAATAAATCGATTCTAAGTAGAAAAATAGCACGATTACTAGCAAGTCCATGACCCTGGAATATATTTGTCCAAATTGTTATAAACATAAATTGTAATTGGTGTAGTAATTTTGCCTTGAATTATTGTTCTATTATTAAGAAGTTTTAGATATATCTTGTGATAGTCTAGCTTGAATTGATAACTAATTTAGTCTAAATCAGTCAATAAGTTAATCACAATTCCTCGTGGTAACGATACTCTACTTACTACTATATTACTTGTCGATCACGTACACTTGCGTGAGTGTTTTGGTCGCAACACCATGGATCCATGCAGCCGGGGTTGTACCGTCCACTCTCCATCAAATGCTGAAATTTGAACATGAGGATCAAGAGATCGTGGTCCACGGAGAGGATGAACAATCCATCTATTAGGACCCATCCGTCCTATGTCTTGAAGTGAGCAAAAGCAGTGAACACATAGTTTACCAAGCCTTTAAGTTGTGGTGGCAGACCAGCTGTGAGCACGTGATTTTTGCCCTATATGTGAATTATTCCCAAAACTCCAAATAAAATGATTTTTCTTTCATTATTTTACAATTTTGTGCATTTTGTGTTATTTTCTGTTAATTATTTGCGTTTTATGTGTTCATTTAAATTCATATGAAAAGTATAAAAAATACGCATTACATTTGTGTTTAGGATTTAATTTCTTATTTTAGGTTTAATGAGGGGCTAATTTGTTTAAAAAATGTGAAGAAAGTAACAAAAAATTCACTTTTGCATTTTTAATTATTTAATTGTGGAGTTTGTCGCATTTTTAAAATAATTGTAGGAATTAATTGGCTTAAACCTTAAAATATATTGGGTCTTTGTTTTAATTTTCGTATTTTTATAAAATTAGAAAAATTCAAAAATAATAAAAAAAACAAAATAAAAAGAGAAAAAGGAAAATAAAAGAAAGAGAGAAGAGTAATTGAAAAGCAATTGGTCTTATAAAAGAGCAAGTTTGGGCTAAAGTCTTCCCTAGCCCAAAATAAAATCACCCGCCCAGCCCAACCAAACATCTCACCCGGTCCGGTCACCCAGCTTTGAAACGATGTTGTTTTGGCATCATTTAATCCTGACCATCCATACCCTCAAATCCAATGGCTCGGATTGATTCTTCAATTTGAATAAAAATATCCGAAATTAATCCTAAACCATAGAACTGTCAACTGGAGGACCATGACTAGCACCCGACCATACTTGCCGAGCACCAACGTACATTTTATCTAACCTTCTTTATTATCTTTTAGGGCTGACGAGACCAATATAAATGGTAGACATAGATCATGGACAACCAACAATAAAATATGATTGCATGAACCTACATAACATGGGATGACCAGACAATCAAGAAACTATATACATATGGTACAAGCTACCACGCTAAAATGAAAGACTATACAACAAAAACCAGCCGACAAGGCATACCAAACTATACATAAGTCGACACTTATCTATGAGCCTCTAAAGGAACATAAGTGCTACAACATAGCCGGAACAGGGCCCCGACATACCCATAATGTCTATAACCAAAATGCATTCCAAGACCAAGGCAAGTCCGGAGAAGGGATCTCGCCAATCATCACTGAACTGGACAACCTACTGTGATGGGAGAGCTGCACCTGCCTATCTATCAGGACCTGCAGTACGACATGCAGCGTCCATAAATAAAAGGACGCCAGTACGAATAAAGTACTAAGTATGTAAGGCAGAGAACCATAAATACGAACAGTAATGTAAGCAGGGATAGAGAATATACAACCTGTAACATCTGAGTACCTCTGAGGGCTACTGACATGAAATGCATGATACATATGTATAAATACATAATCTTTTAAAACATACGCCTCTGTGGGCATCATCATCATCATATCGTACCCGGCCGTAATAGGCTCGGTAAAAACATACCCGGCCATTATAAGGCTCGGTAGAATCATACCCGTCCACGTGGAGCTCGGTAAAACCCAACTGATCAGTGGTTGCACAATAAGTGCCGTACCCGGCCGACTATAGCGCGGCTCGGTAGAGTAAAATAGATACATATATATAATGCATGCTCGACTCATGGAAACACCTTGTAGACCTTTCGGAGTGACGTAAGGTCGGTATCCTATGTACACCTTATTAGGACTAACTCTTCACTATGAACCTTATAGGAATCAGGAAGTACCAACAAGATTGATAACATAAGAATAAGAGAAGAAACATCAACATCAATCGTTCCATAAGAGGGGAAATAATGTAAGTACTGCTTAGCTTCTAATAATAGAGTATCTTTGGAAGCTCGTTCATTACATTATGTACAATCGGAGTCGTGCAAAAGAAGAAAAGGGATAGCCACACATACCTTGTATATACTTCCACAATCTTAAGCTATGCAAACGTCATGACTCCTTAGTCTACAATAGGAGAAATGACACTATCGTTATCGTTTAAGCGTCGCAACTATTATGTACCAATCACAACCTATTTTGTGATGAAACGGACAGAACCTCCCCTATATATATGACTTCACACCATTCAAAACAATCACCAAACAACCTAAACAATATCAATAATAAACATATTGAGCCTCCCAAAACAGTCCACACACAACCTAATCACATCATACATATGACGACCACTATAGTCGTATCAAACGACCCAAAAATATTACGAAGAACTAGCAGACCACAACCCAACATATATATGGTGTTTCTCCACACCCTGCCTCCTCCAAAACTCCACAAAACAGTAATAAAAACGCAGCCCAACAGCAACACAAAACAGTCCACCAAACAATCCGCTACAAGTGAATAACTTGAACTCACGGCTTCCGATCACCGTCCCGTGAGTTCTTACATGTATATAACGAATTACTATGAATTCACAGCAGAATAAATGTATGAAATATAGCAGTAAACTCACCTTAATTGTTGGATAACTCAGCCTTTAACTTGGTTCTTCAAACTCTAGTGTTTACCCCCAATTTGAACTTGAAAGAGAGGGAAATTCAATTAGGGTTTGTGGATAATTTTTGGGAGAAAGCTTGCAGGGTTTTAGGTCTGGTTATTTGTGAAATATAAAGAGGGATATATTGCAGAAGATAATCCTTTTAATGGGCTCCTTTTCCGACCCGAAATTTCCTCTTTTGGGCCGACATTTAACCAAGTAGCTGACCCACCTACTTGTCACCTAGCAGCTTGTGCAGTTTCACGAAAATGTCTATATCTCTCTATTCCAATGTCGTATTGATAAACCGTTTAATGAGTTGGAAACTAGACTCATAGATATTTAATTTGGTAGGTAGATCACCCTGTAATTCCAAGTATATTGGGAGAAAAACTTAATAACATTTGACCTAAAGTTTAGGTAAAACTATGAACCTAAGTTGCAACAACTTTTGTCGACTTTTGTTTCATAACTCGTTTGACTTCAAGACTTATGATACAGATATTATATGATTCGAATACCTTAAATAATGACCTCCTAAGTATACTAAGAATCTATAGGTTTACCCAAAAGTACGAGTTACAACATCCTTGATTCGTTTAACTTCTAATACTTGTTAATCACCCTTATGCACCCTTGTATCACTTAAGATTAATCGGATTAACTTCTTATCATCTCAAGGATAATTCCTTCTTGGATTTGTGTTATATAACTTATGGCATGAACTAACGTGTGTGGATATGGGTTGTAACACCCTCCCCCCTTAGGAACATTCGTCCTCGAATGTAAGGGTTTATAGGGAGTCCAAATCATCGTGGATTCTAGCGGAACATTTTGGTCAATTTTCCCCTATAAAATGGTCACTAGCAAAATTTGCAAGCAGTGAATCTCAAAGTATGGCCTCACAAGGCTACACAAAGGATTATGGACATGGACATTCTTTACATATCACCACTTTGTATTAAGGAAGAGAGTTCTCAAGTTATTGCTTACCTCATAAAGCCATTTCACCTTTATAATGTATCTTGCGTTCCACCAACATCCTTGTTATCATCATTCTAGAATAGGTAAGGGTATTTAGACTTCATCTCTTCTTCCGCTTCCCACATCATTTCTTTCATATTCTTGTTCCTCCACAATATTTTGACGGAAGCTACATCTTTTGTTCTCAGCTTGCGGACTTGTCGATCTAATATAGTCACTGGCACTTCTTCATATGATAGATCCTCTATAACTTGAACATCTTTGATAGGGACAACTTGAGAAGGGTCTCCAATACATTTCCTCAACATAGATACATGGAATACCGGGTGGACAAATTCTAATTCAGATGGCAATTCTAACTCATAAGCAACTTGTCCAATTGGTTGAAGAATTTTATACGGAGCGATATACCTTGGACTCAGCTTACCTTTCTTCCCAAAACGCATAACACCCTTCATTGGTGAAATCCTCAGGAAAACCCAATCACCAACCTCAAACTCTAGATCACGACGTCGGACATCGGAATAAGACTTTTGCCTGCTTTGTGCCGTCCTCAATCGTTCCCGTATCACTTTCACCTTCTCAATGGCTTGGTGAATCAAATCTGGCCCATATAATTCTGTTTCACCGACTTCGAACCATCCAACTGGCGATCTACATCTCCTCCCATATAGTGCCTCATATGGGGCCATTTTAATACTGGAATGGTAGCTATTATTGTAGGAAAATTCTATGAGTGGAAGATGGTCATCCCAATTTCCTTAAAATCTAGAACACATGCTCGTAGCATATCTTCCAATGTCTGAATGGTACGTTCAGCCTGTCCGTCAGTCTGGGGATGAAATACAGTGCTGAGATTCACCTGTGTGCCTAAACCTTTCTGAAAAGACCTCCAAAATTTAGCCATAAATTGAGCTCCTCGATCTGATATAATAGATACCGGCACACCATGAAGCCTAACAATCTCCTTGATATACAACTTCGCATAATCTTCAGCCGAGTAAGTTGTCTTAACTGGAAGAAAATGAGCACATTTTGTAAGTCGATCAACTATCACCCAGATAGAGTCAAACTTATGATAAGATCGAGGTAATCCAATAACGAAGTCCATATTAATCACCTCCCATTTCCAGGTCGAAATCTCTATATTCTGAAGTAATCCACCGGGTTTCCTGATGTTCTATCTTTACTTGTTGACAATTGGGACACTGGGCTACAAATTCTGCAATAGACTTTTTCATGTTATCCCACCAATACTGCTCCTTGACATCATGATACATCTTTGTTGAGCCAGGATGGATGGAATATCGGATTGATGAATTTCATTCATAATCTTTTCTCACAACCCTGCTACATTCGGCACACATAATCGGCCCTGTTATCTCAGTGCCCCATCTCCTCCGATCTCAAAAGCCGTAATTTTACACTGCTGAATATTCTCTCTCAATCGTAGTAAGATAGGATCTTCATATTGTCGTGCTTTTACCTCGGCTACCAAAGATGATTCTGATGTATTCTGTATAGTAACACTTCTGTCATCAAAGTCTAACAATCTGATTCTCATATTGGCTAGCTGATGAAGCTCTTTATTCAACCCCCATCTACCTGCTTCAATATGTACTAAGCTTCCCATTGACTTACGGCTGAGAGCATCTGCCACAACATTGGCTTTACCGGGATGATACAATATCTCGACGTCGTAGTCCTTCAGTAATTCAAGCCACCTACACTGCCCCAAATTCAACTCTTTCTGCTTGAAGATGTATTGTAGACTCTTGTGATCCGTGTAGATGTCAACATGGACGCCGTATAAGTAGTGCCGCCATATCTTCAAAGCATATATTACTGCAGCCAATTCCAAATCATGGGTTGGATAATTCTTTTCATGCTTCTTCAATTGTCTTGATGCATATGAAATCACCTTCCCATGTTGTATCAACACGCACCCCAAACCTGTACCTGAGGCATCACAATATACCACATATCCTTCTGTTCCTTCAGGGAGAGTGAGCACCGGTGCGGATGTCAATCGATCCTTCAGCTCCTGAAAACTACGTTCACAAGTGTTAGACCACTGGAACTTGGTAGCTTTCTGTGTTAACTTAGTCAATGGTGCCGATATAGAGGTAAACCCTTCTACAAATTGCCTATAATATCCTGCTAGCCCCAGGAAGCTACGAGCTTCTGCTGGTGTTGTAGGTCTCGGCCAACTCTTTACTGCATCAATCTTCTGAGTGTCGACACTAATACCCTTGTCAGATATCACATGGCCAAGGAATGCTACTGAGTTCAGCCTGAATTCACATTTGGCGAGCTTAGCATATAACTTACGATCCTGAAGCATCTGTAATACTATCCGCAAGTGGCTCGCATGTTCCTCCTCCGAACGAGAATACACCAAAATGTCATCAATGAATACAATCACGAGCACATCAAGATAAGGCCTGAATACATTATTCATGAGATCCATAAAAGCTGTTGAGGCATTTGTTAGCCCGAACGACATCACCAAGAACTCAAAGTGCGCATATCTTGTCCAAAAGGTCGTATTTGGAATATCCTTCTCCTTAACCCTCACCTTATGATACCCTGAACGTAAGTCAATCTTGGAGAAATACTTGGCACCCTGGGGTCGGTCAAACAGGTCATCAATTCTTGGCAGTGGATAATTGTTCTTTATAGTAAACTTATTCAATTGCCGATAGTCGATACACATCCGTAATGACCCATCTTTCTTCCGCACGAATAGGACTGGCACACCCCAAGGTGAAGTGCTAGGCCTAATGAAGCCCTTATCCAACAAGTCCTTTAACTGCGCCTTCAACTCTCGCAGCTCTGCCGAGGCCATTCTATATGGAGGGATAGATATCGGTTGAGTGTCAGGCAACACATCAATGCTAAACTCAATCTCCCTTTCGGGAGGAAGGCCTGGGAGTTCATTTGGGAAAACATCTGGAAATTCATTAACCACGGGGATATATTGTAGAGTAGGCATCTTTGTCTCTGCATCCCTAACGCGAACAAGATGATAAATGTAACCTTTTGAGATCATTTTCCTTGCCTTAAGATAGGAAATAAACCTACCTTTCGATGTAGCAATGTTCCCCTTCCAATCAATGATGGGTTCACCAGGAAATTGAAACTTAACCATCTTCATACGACAGTCAACATTTACATAGCATGAGGCCAACAAGTCCATTCCCAGTATCACATCAAAATCAACCATTTCTAACTCAAATAAATTTGCCGAGGTTTGAGGACTACAAATCATCACAGTGCAACCTCTATATACCCTTCTAGCAATCACAGAATCTCCTATTGGAATAGATACCGCAAGGGGTTTACTTATCAATTCAGGTTCACTGCCAAACTTATTAGCCACAAAGGGTGTAACATATGATAATGTAGATCCCGGATCAATCAACGCATATACATCATAAGAAAACACAAATAATATACCTGTAACAACATCTGGAGACGACTCGAGATCCTGTCGATCTACTAGAGCATATGTTTGATTTTGAGCACCACTCGAACTCGGTCCTGCACCTCTACCTCTACCAAGACCTGTCGACTACTGAAAACCCCGTGCTGGAGGTCAAACTGATGAGGAAGAACCAGACACAGATCTAGTCGGCTGAGCCATACCATCACCTCCCCTGTTAGGACAATCCCTCATCATATGGCCAGGCTGTCCGCAAGAATAACACGCATCAGAACCTCGACGGCACAGTCCAAAGTGGGCCTTGCCGCACTGATCACAACGTGGTGTTGGGGGTTTCGTCTGACTAGTATCCCCGTGATGTTGCGATCCAGATGCCTGCGAACTCTGACCTGGACCAGAATAGGATCGATCATATCGAGGCCTCTGAAACTGTGGAGGAGCACTAGCTACAGACGGCGCCGAACTCCTCGAAGACTGGGGCCTGGCGCTGCCTCTAAAGTCATTAGAATACCTTGCAAATCTCGCCCTCTTATGCTGGCCCCTAATCGTGCTCCCTCTCTGCCCTCTGCTGGCACTTACGATCCTCTATGTTCTGGGCATAAGCTTGAATACGGGAAATATCCATGCCTTCTACAAAGGAGGCTGTCATACACTCATTAATCAGATGGGGTCCCAACCCGTTCACGAACAAATGCACCCTATCACTCATCTCGGCCACCATATGGGGAGCATACCTTGCTAAAGAATCAAACTACATACTATACTCTCGCACACTTAAATTACCTTGTCTAAGGTTCAAGAACTTATCAGCTCTAGCTCGTCGTATCTCAACCGGCAAATAGTGACGAAGAAAGGCCTCAGAAAAATCCTTCCACACAGCTGGAGGAGCGTTCGGACCCCTGGATCTCTCCCAACTATCATACCAGAGAACCGCTAAATCCCGTAGCCGATAAGAAGCCAACTCTACCGCCTCTGTATCACTAACATGCATAACCCGTAGTGTACAATGAACCTGGTCAATAAAAGTTTGCGGATCCTCCTTGGGGTCTGATCCGGTAAGCACTGGAGGGTCTAAATTAATAAAATCAGGAACTCTTGTACTAACTAGTTTATCAGCCGCACCTGTATTCTGCCTCTGAGCCTGAGCAGCTACCAAAGCTAGTCAATAACTGCAAAGCACTCCGCATATCCTGGTCCGTAGTGCCAGACGGAGGAGCTGGAGGTGCTGGGTGCCACCTAATATCCTCTGGAGGAGACGGAGTAGATGAGGTATGAGATGGCATCTCACTCTGAGCCTCACTTTGGCCTGCTCTGTCTTGGGGCACCTGACCTGGTACCCTCTCCCGCAGCTGTATCAAGCCGTCTACTAATTGTTTGTTTCCTAGTCAAAGGTATCGCTGAAAGAAAACAAGGTGAATATTAGAGACGAACACTTATGACTCAACTCTATGCACGATCTAGATTCAGGAATAAGGTAACAACCCTAGATGTCAAGTAGCCTCCTGATTATAAATGTGGCGTGCTACACATCCATAATCAAGACTCTACTAGACATGGCTCATAGACAATCCCTAGGACAGACTTGCTCGGATACCAAGTTTGTCACGACCCAAACTGGAGGACCATGACTAGCACCCGACCATACTTGCCGAGCACCAACGTACATTTTATCTAACCTTCTTTATTATCTTTTAAGGCTGACGAGACCAATATAAATGGTGGACATGGATCATGGACAACCAACAATAAAATATGATTGCATGAACCTACATAACATGGGATGACCATACAATCAAGAAACTATATACATATGGTACAAGCTACCACGCTAAAATGAAAGACTATACAACAAAAACCAGCCGACAAGGCATACCAAACTATACATGAGTCGACACTTATCTATGAGCCTCTAAAGGAACATAAGTGCCGCAACATAGCCGGAACAGGGCCCCGACGTACCCATAATGTCTATAACCAAAATGCATTCCAAGACCAAGGCAAGTCCGGAGAAGGGATCTCGCCAATCACCGCTGAACTGGACAACCTACTGTGATGGGAGAGCTGGACCTACCTATCTATCAGGACCTGTAGCACGACATGCAGCGTCCATAAATAAATGGACGCCAGTACGAATAAAGTACTAAGTATGTAAGGCAGAGAACCATAAATACGAACAAGTAATGTAAGCAGGGATAGAGAATATACAACCTGTAACATCTGAGTACCTCTGAGGGCTACTGACATGAAATGCATGATACATATGTATAAATACATAATCTTTTAAAATATACGCCTCTGTGGGCATCATCATCATCATATCGTACCCGGCCGTAATAGGCTCGGTAAAAACATACCAGGCCATTATAAGGCTCGGTAGAATCATACCCGGCCACGTGGAGCTCGATAAAACCCAACTGATCAGTGGTTGCACAATAGGTGCCATACCCGGCCGACTATAGCGCGGCTCGGTAGAGTAAAATAGATACATATATATAATGCATGCTCGACTCATGGAAACACCTTGTAGACCTTTCGTAGTGACGTAAGGTCGGTATCCTATGTACACCTTATTAGGACTAACTCTTCACTATGAACCTTATAGGAATCAGGAAGTACCAACAAGATTGATAACATAAGAATAAGAGAAGCAACATCAACATCAATCGTTCCATAAGAGGGGAAATAATGTAAGTACTGCTTAGCTTCTAAGAATAGAGTATCTTTGGAAGCTCGTTCATTACATTATGTACAATCGGAGTCGTGCAAAAGAAGGAAAGGGATAGCCACACATACATTGTATATACTTCCACAATCTTAAGCTATGCAAACGTCATGACTCCTTAGTCTACAATAGGAGAAATGACACTATCGTTAACATTTAAGCGTCGCAACTATTATGTACCAATCACAACCTATTTTGTGATGAAACGGACAGAACCTCCCCTATATATATGACTTCACATCATTCAAAACAATCACCAAACAGCCTAAACAATATCAATAATAAAGATATTGAGCCTCCTAAAATAGTCCACACACAACCTAATCACATCATACATATGACGGCCACTATAGTCGTATCAAACGACCCAAAAATATTACGAAGAAATAGCAGACCACAACCAAACATATATATGGTGTTTCTCCACACCCTGCCGCCTCCAAAACTCCACAAAACAGTAATAAAAATGCAGCCCAACAGCAACACAAAACAGTCCACAAAACAATCCGCTACAAGTGAATAACTTGAACTCACGGTTTCCGATCACCGTCCCGTGAGTTCTTACATGTATATAACGAATTACCATGAAATCACAGCAGAATAAATGTATGAAATATAGCAGTAAACTCAATTTAATTGTTGGATAACTCAGCCTTTAACTTGGTTCTTCAAACTCTAGTGTTTACCCCCAATTTGAACTTGAAAGAGAGGGAAATTCAATTAGGGTTTGTGGATAATTTTTGGGAGAAAGCTTGCAGGGTTTTAGGTCTGGTTATTTGTGAAATATAAAGAGGGATATATTGCAGAAGATAATCCTTTTAATGGGCTCCTTTTCCGACCCGAAATTTCCTCTTTTGGGCCGACATTTAACCAAGTAGTTGACCCACCTACTTGTCACCTAGCAGCTTGTGCAGTTTCACGAAAATGTCTATATCTCTCTATTCCAATGTCGTATTGATAAACCGTTTAATGCGTTGGAAACTAGACTCATAGATATTTAATTTGGTAGGTAGATCACCCTGTAATTCCAAATATATTGGGAGAAAAACTTAATAACATTTGACCTAAAGTTTAGGTAAAACTATGAACCTAAGTTGCAACAACTTTTGTCGACTTTTGTTTCATAACTCGTTTGACTTCAAGACTTATGATACGGATATTATATGATTCGAATACCTTAAATAATGACCTCCTAAGTATACTAAGAATCTATAGGTTTACCCAAAAGTACGAGTTACAACATCCTTGATTCGTTTAACTTCTAATACTTGTTAATCACCCTTATGCACCCTTGTATCACTTAAGATTAATCGGATTAACTTCTTATCATCTCAAGGATAATTCCTTCTTGGATTTGTGTTATATAACTTATGGCATGAACTAACGTGTGTGGATATGGGTTGTAACACCCTCCCCCCCTTAATTAGGAACATTCGTCCTCGAATGTAAGGGTTTATAGGGAGTCCAAATCATCGTGGATTCTAGCGGAACTTTTTGGTCAATTTTCCCCTATAAAATGGTCACTAGCAAAATTTGCAAGCAGTGAATCTCAAAGTATGGCCTCACAAGGCTACACAAAGCATTATGGACATGGACATTATTTACATATTACCACTTTGTATTAAGGAAGTGAGTTCTCAAGTTATTGCTTACCTCATAAAGCCATTTCACCTTTATAATGTATCTTGCGTTCCACCAACATCCTTGTTATCATCATTCTGGAATAGGTAAGGGTATTTAGACTTCATCTCTTCTTCCGCTTCCCACGTCATTTCTTTCATATTCTTGTTCCTCCACAATATTTTGACGGAAGCTACATCTTTTGTTCTCAGCTTGCGGACTTGTCGATCTAATATAGCCACTGACACTTCTTCGTATGATAGATCCTCTATAACTTGAACATCTTTGATAGAGACAACTTGAGAAGGGTCTCCAATACATTTCCTCAACATAGATACATGGAATACCGGGTGGACAAATTCTAATTCAGATGGCAATTCTAACTCATAAGCAACTTGTCCAATTGGTTGAAGAATTTTATACGGAGCGATATACCTTGGACTCAGCTTACCTTTCTTCCCAAAACGCATAACACCCTTCATTGGTGAAATCCTCAGGAAAACCCAATCACCAACCACAAACTCTAGATCACGACGTAGGACATCAGAATAAGACTTTTGCCTGCTTTGTGCCGTCCTCAATCGTTCCTGTATCACTTTCACCTTCTCAATGGCTTGGTGAATCAAATCTGGCCCATATAATTCCGTTTCACCGACTTCGAACCATCCAACTGGTGATCTACATCTCCTCCCATATAGTGCCTCATATGGGGCCATTTTAATACTGGAATGGTAGCTATTATTGTAGGCAAATTCTATGAGTGGAAGATGGTCATCCCAATTTCCCTTAAAATCTAGAACACATGCTCGTAGCTTATCTTCCAATGTCTGAATGGTACGTTCAGCCTGTCCGTCAATCTGCGGATGAAATGCAGTGCTGAGATTCACCTGTGTGCCTAAACCTTTCTGAAAAGACCTCCAAAAGTTAGCCGTAAATTGAGCTCCTCGATCTGATATAATATATACCGGCAAACCATGAAGCCTAACAATCTCCTTGATATACAACTTCGTATAATCTTCAGCCGAATAAGTTGTCTTAACTGGCAGAAAATGAGCACATTTTGTAAGTCGATCAACTATCACCCAGATAGAGTCGAACTTATGATAAGATCGAGGTAATCCAATAACGAAGTCCATATTAATCACCTCCCATTTCCAGGTCGAAATCTCTATATTCTGAAGTAATCCACCGGGTTTCTGATGTTCTATCTTTACTTGTTGACAATTGGGACACTGGGCTACAAATTCTGCAATAGACGTTTTCATGTTATCCCACCAATACTGCTCCTTGACATCATGATACATCTTTGTTGAGCCAGGATGGATGAAATATCGGGATTGATGAATTTCATTCATAATCTTTTCTCGCAACCCGGCTACATTCGGCACACATAATCGGCCCTGGTATCTCAGTGCCCCATCTCCTCCGATCTCAAAAGCCGTAATTTTACACTGCTGAATGTTCTCTCTCAATCGTAGTAAGATAGGATCTTCATATTGCCGTGCTTTTACCTCGGCTACCAAAGATGATTCTGATGTATTCTGTACAGTAACACTTCCGATCAGAGTCTAACAATCTGATTCTCATATTGGCTAGCTGATGAAGCTCTTTAGTCAACCCCCATCTACCTGCTTCAATATGTACTAAGCTTCCCATTGACTTACGGCTGAGAGCATCTGCCACAACATTGGCTTTACCGGGATGATACAATATCTCGACCTCGTAGTCTTTCAGTAATTCAAGCCACCTACGCTGCCTCAAATTCAACTCTTTCTGCTTGAAGATGTATTGTAGACTCTTGTGATCTGTGTAGATGTCAACATGGACGTCGTATAAGTAGTGCCGCCATATCTTCAAAGCATATATTACTGCAGCCAATTCCAAATCATGGGTTGGATAATTCTTTTCATGCTTCTTCAATTGTCTTGATGCATATGAAATCACCTTCCCATGCTGCATCAACACGCACCCCAAACCTATACCCGAGGCATCACAATATACCACATATCCTTCTGTTCCTTCAGGGAGAGTGAGCACCGGTGCGGATGTCAATCGATCCTTCAGCTCCTGAAAACTACGTTCACAAGTGTTAGACCACTGGAACTTGGTAGCTTTCTGTGTTAACTTAGTCAATGGTGCTGATATAGAGGTAAACCCTTCTACAAATCGACTGGAACTTGGTAGCTTTCTGTATTAACTTAGTCAATGGTGCTGATATAGAGGTAAACCCTTCTACAAATCGCCTATAATATCCTGCTAGCCCCAGGAAGCTACGAACGTCTGCTGGTGTTGTAGGTCTCGGCCAATTCTTTACTGCATCAATCTTCTGAGTGTCGACACTAATACCCTCGTCAGATATCACATGGCCAAGTAATGCTATTGAGTTCAGCCAGAATTCACATTTAGCGAGCTTAGCATATAACTTACGATCCTGAAGCATCTGTAATACTATCCGCAAGTGGCTCGCATGTTCCTCCTCCGAACGAGAATACACCAAAATGTCATCAATGAATACAATCACGAACACATCAAGATAGGGCCTGAATACAGTATTCATGAGATCCATAAAAGCTGCTGGAGCATTTGTTAGCCCGAACGACATCACCAAGAACTCAAAATGTCCATATCTTGTCCGAAAGGCCGTCTTTGGAATATCCTTCTCCTTAACCCTCACCTGATGATACCCCGAACGTAAGTCAATCTTGGAGAAATACTTGGCACCCTGGAGTTGGTCAAACATGTCATCAATTCTTGGAAGTGGATACTTGTTCTTTATAGTAAACTTATTCACCCTGTCGATAGTCGATACACATCCGTAATGACCCATCTTTCTTCCGCACGAATAGGACCGGCGCACCCCAAGGTGAAGTGCTAGGCCTAATGAAGCCCTTATCCAGTAAGTCCTTTAACTGCGCCTTCAACTCTCGCAACTCTGCCGGGGCCATTCTATATGGAGGGATAGAGATCGGTTGAGTGTCAGGCAACACATCAATGCTAAACTCAATCTCCCTTTCTGGAGGAAGACCTGGGAGTTCATTTGGGAAAACATCTGGAAATTCATTGACCACGGGGATAGATTGTAGAGTAGGCAGCTTCGCCTCTGCATCCCTAATGCGAACAAGATGATAAATGTAACCTTTTGAGATCATTTTCCTTGCCTTAAGATAGGAAATAAACCTACCTTTCGATGTAGCAATGTTCCCCTTCCATTCAATGATGGGTTCACCAGGAAATTGAAACTTAACCATCTTCATACGACAGTCAACATTTGCATAGCATGAGGCCAACCAGTCCATTCCCAGTATCACATCAAAATCAACCATTTCTAACTCAAATAAATTTGCCGAGGTTTGACGACTACAAATCATCACAATGCAACCTCTATATACCCTTCTAGCAATCACAGAATCTCCTATTGGAATAGATACCACAAGGGGTTTACTTATCAATTCAGGTTCAATGCCAAACTAATTAGCCACAAAGGGTGTAACATATGATAATGTAGATCCCGGATCATTCAACGCATATACATCATAAGAAAACACAAATAATATACCTGTAACAACATCTGGAGACGACTCGAGATCCTGTCGATCTACTAGAGCATATGTTCGATTTTGAGCACCACTCGAACTCGGCCCTGCACCTTTACCTCTACCACGACCTGTCGACTGCTGAAAACCCCGTGCTGGAGGTCGAACCGATGAGGAAGAACCAGACACAGATCTAGTCGGTTGAGCCATACCATCACCTCCCCTGTTAGGACAATCCCTCATCATATGGCCAGGCTGTGCGCAAGAATAACACGCATCAGAACCTCGACGGCACAGTCCAAAGTGGGCCTTGCCGCATTGATCACAACGTGGTGTTGTGGGTTTCGTCTGACTAGTATCCCTGTGATGTTGCGATCTAGATGCCTGCGAACTCTGACCTGGACCAGAATAGGATCGATCATATCGAGGCCTCTGAAACTGTGGAGGAGCACTAGCTACAGATGGCGCCGAACTCCTCGAAGACTGGGGCCTGGTGCTGCCTCTGAAGTCATCAGAATACCTTGCAAATCTCGCCCTCTTATGCTGGCCCCTATCGTGCTCCCTATCCGCCCTCTGCTGGCGCTTACGATCCTCTAAGGTCTGGGCATAAGCTTGAATATGGGAAATATCCACGCCTTCTACCAAGGAGGTTGTCATACACTCATTAATCAGATGGGGTCCCAACCCGTTCACGAACAAATGCACCCTATCACTCATCTCGGCCACCATATGGGGAGCATACCTTGCTAAAGAATCAAACCGCATACTATACTCTCGCACACTCAAATTACCTTGTCTAAGGTTCAAGAACTTATCACCTCTAGCTCGTCGTATCTCAACTGGCAAATAGTGACGAAGAAAGGCCTCAGAAAAATCCTTCCACACAGCTGGAGGAGCGTTCGGACCCCTGGATCTCTCCCAATTATCATACCAAAGAACCGCTAAATCCCGTAGCCGATAAGAAGCCAATTATACTGCCTCTGTATCACTAACATGCATAACCCGTAGTGTACGATAAACCTGGTCAATAAAAGTTTGCGGATCCTCCTTGGGGTCTGATCCGGTAAACACTGGAGGGTCTAAATTAATAAAATCACGAACTCTTGTACTAACTGGTTTATCAGCAGCACCTTTTTTCTGCCTCTGAGCCTGAGCAGCTACCAAGCTAGTCAATAACTGCAAAACACTCCACATATCCTGGTCTGTAGCGCTAGACGGAGGAGCTGGAGGTGATGAGTGCCGCCTAATATCCTCTGGAGGAGACGGAGTAGATGATGTATGAGGCGGCATCTCACTCTGAGCCGGTACCCTCTCCCGCAACTGTATCAAGCCGTCTACTAATTGTTTGCTTCCTAGTCGAAGGCATCGCTGAAAGAAAACAAGGTGAATATTAGAGACGAACACTTATGACTCAACTCTATGCACGATCTAGATTCAGGAAGAAGGTAACAACCCTAGATGTCATGTAGCCTCCCGATTATAAATGTGGCGCGCTACACATCCATAATCAAGACTCTACTAGACATGGCTCATAGACAATCCCTAGGACAGACATGCTCTGATACCAAGTTTGTCACGACCCAAACTGGAGGACCATGACTAGCACCCGACCATACATGCCGAGCACCAACGTACATTTTATCTAACCTTCTTTATTATCTTTTAGGGCTGACAAGACCAATATAAATGGTAGACATGGATCATGGACAACCAACAATAAAATATGATTGCATGAACCTACATAACATGGGATGGCCAGACAATCAAGAAACTATATACATATGGTAGAAGCTACCACGCTAAAATGAAAAACTATACAACAAAAACCAGCCGACAAGGCATACCAAACTATACATGAGTCGACACTTATCTATGAGCCTCTAAAGGAACATAAGTTCTGCAACATAGCCGGAACAGGGCCCCGACATACCCATAATGTCTATAACAAAAATGCATACCAAGACCAAGGCAAGTCCGAGAAGGGATTTCGCCAATCACCGCCGAACTGGACAACCTACTGTGATGGTGGAGCTGCACCTGCTTGTCTATCAGGACCTGCAGCACGACATGCAGCGTCCACAAACAAAAGGACGTCAGTACGAATAAAGTACTGAGTATGTAAGGCAGAGAATCATGAATACGAACAGTAATGTAAGTAAGGATAGAGAATATACAACCTGTAACATCTGAGTACCTCTGAGGGCTACTGACATGAAATGCATAGTACATATGTATAAATACATAATCTTTGTAAACATACGCCTCTGTGGGCATCATCATCATCATATCGTACCCGGCCGTAATAGGCTCGGTAAAAACATACCCGGCCATTATAAGGCTCGGTAGAATGGTACCCGGCCACGTGGAGCTCGGTAAAACCCAACTGATCAGTGGTTTCACAATAGGTGTCGTACCCGGCCGACTATAGCGCGGCTCGGTAGAGTAAAATAGATACATATATATAATGCATGCTCGACTCATGGAAACACCTTGTAGACCTTTCGGAGTGACGTAAGGTCGGTATCCTATGTACACCTTATTAGGACTAACTCTTCACTATGAACCTTTTAGGAATCAGGAAGTACAAACAAGATTGATAACATAATAATAAGAGAAGCAACATCAACATCAATTGTTCCATAAGAGGAGAAATAATGTAAGTACTGCTTAGCTTCTAAGAATAGAGTATCTTTGGAAGCTCGTTCATTACATTATGTACAATCGTAGTCGTGCAAAAGAAGGAAAGGGATAGCCACACATACCTTGTATATACTTCCACAACCTCAAGCTATGCAAACGTCATGACTCCTTAGTCTACAATAGGAGAAATGACACTATCGTTAACGTTTAAGCGTCGCAACTATTATGTACCAATCACAACCTATTTTGTGATTAAACAGACAGCACCTCCCCTATATATATGACTTCACACCATTCAAAAAAATCACCAAATAGCCTAAACAATATCAATAATAAACATATTGAGCCTCCCAAAACAGTCCACACACAACCTAATCACATCATACATATGACGGCCACTATAGTCGTATCAAACGACCCAAAAATATTATGAAGAACTAGCAGACCACAACCCAACATATATATGGTGTTTCTCCACACCCTGCCTCCTCCAAAACTCCACAAAACAGTAATAAAAACGCAGCCCAACAGCAACACAAAACAGTCCACAAAACAGTCCGCTACAAGTGAATAACTTGAACTCACGGCTTCCGATCACCGTCCCGTGAGTTCTTACATGTATATAACGAATTACCATGAATTCACAGCAGAATAAATGTATGAAATATAGCAGTAAACTCACCTTAATTGTTGGATAACTCAGCCTTTAACTTGGTTCTTCAAACTCTAGTGTTTACCCCCAATTTGAACTTGAAAGAGAGGGAAAATCAATTAGGGTTTGTGGATAATTTTTGGGAGGAAGTTTGCAGGGTTTTAGGTCTGGTTATTTGTGAAATATAAAGAGGGATATATTGCAGAACATAAGCCTTTTAATGGGCTCCTTTTCTGACCCGAAATTTCCTCTTTTGGGCCGACATTTAACCAAGTAGCTGACCCACCTACTTGTCACCTAGCAGCTTGTGCAGTCTCACGAAAATGTCTATATCTCTCTATTCCAATGTCGTATTGATAAACCGTTTAATGCATTGGAAACTAGACTCATAGATCTTCAATTTGGCGGGTATATCACCCCGTAATTCCAAGTATATTGGGAGAAAGACTTAATAACATTTGACCTAAAGTTTAGGTAAAACTATGAACCTAAGTTGCAACAACTTTTGTCGACTTTTGTTTCATAACTCGTTTGAGTTCAAGACTTATGATACGGATATTATATGATTCGAATACCTTAAATCATGACCTCCTAAGTATACTAAGCATATATAGGTTTACCCAAAAGTACGAGTTACAACATCCTTGATTCGTTTAACTTCTAATACTTGTTAATCACCCTTATGCACCCTTGTATCACTTAAGATTAATCGGATTAACTTCTTATCATCTCAAGGATAATTCCTTCTTTGATTTGTGTTATCTAACTTATGGCATGAACTAACGTGTGTGGATATGGGTTGTAACAAGAACACACCCCTCCCTCCTCGTACCATGTCCATCTCCACCTCCACCACTGGCGCCGCCCTAACTCCGCCGCCGGAAATCGCCCACGGTGGAGAAGAACCACCAAATGCCACCAAAGTTACACCCTAACACCACCTCTGTCTCCTTATGCAAATCTACCATTCTTTTCCTTCGAATCAACCTCAAAGGCTTCGCATCTTGATTTGAAGTCGACGAACCCTAGATGCTGCCCTTGAATACCAGTAGTGCCGCCGCCTTTTTTTCCCACCAAATAGATACCAGATGACTGTTGTCCCTCCCTCATCATTAATACATACCCAGAATCCCTCAAATCCAAGTAGATGGGCTAGAATCACAAATCTAGGGTTTCGAGGATGAAACTCTTTTAGGGATTTCAGGCGTCAAGTGATTTCTTAGTTGATGCGATATATTTTAAAACATATAACATTAATTAAGAAACCAACTTCGATGATTTGCCAAAGCGAAGATTTAGCAGTGAGTTTTTTTGTTTCTCTTTTTTCTTTCATTTTTTTGATCTCATTTCTTGTTAGTTGGTTCATGTATTAGTTGCTTGATGAAGTTTAAGTTGTTATTTGTTGATCATGCTTCTGTCACAAATCTAGGTTTTAGTGTATTTTGATTTGTTTTCGTGCTTAGTTCTATTAAGTTAAGTCTAGTTCGATTTAATTAGTTTTTCCTCGTTTCAATTTCGACTAGTTCTGAACTTGGCCATTTTTTTTTGAATTTATTTCTATAAGTGTTGATAGGTGATTTTGTTTTATTTTTTATTAATATTGGTTTGGTAATTTTAGACTTTAGTTTAAATGTGTCTGTGAGTCTGTTATGAACATTATTAGATTTTGACTGGATTGAATTAGTATTCTTATAGCTTGATTAGTAGGTTATATTTTTCTTTAATTTGGTTTATTTTAGTAATAAGGTTTGGTTGATTGGATTTGGCTGAATAGTTTAGTGACTGATCAACTATATAATGAATCTACATCTAAGGTAAAAGGGATCTGATTGGTCAGTAATTTTAGGGGGGTTTCAGGGGTAGTTTAGGCATGGAAAAGGGTAGTTTTGTTAAAAATAGTAATTTCAGAACTCATGCAAGGGTAATGAAGGTATTTTAAGGGTATAAAAATCAGGTTAGATCACCCTAGACCCTTATAGAATGGGTCTAGGTGTAATTTTAGTATTCTAACTGCAGTAACTTGAGTAACAAGTTAGAAGATAAGGGACTATTTGAATAAAAAAGGAGGGGCCTATAGTATAAATAAGAATCTGAGGGCTGCCCTATTTTTTCCTGTAAAAGAGCATGAATAGTGCCTTCATAAAAAAGAGGTTTGGAGCTCCAAAAACTCCCCCAAAATTATTCTGCAAATCTGATCTTCCTAATTTGAATCAAATCTTAAACCTTCAAAAAACCAAAAACAACAAAAAGCAATAGAAAATCAAAAAGTTACGTTTACATTGAGGCCCTTAGATCAGTTTTAGCTTATTTTGGCAACTGTTTTAAATCTTTAGCCTAGTTTGAAGAGGAGAATAGCTGGAGAGTTCTAGTGTTTGGTTATTGATGTGATTGAGTTTGTTTATGAGTCAACTGATACTGGTGTATTAATTGTGAATTTAGTGGTCTATTCATCGTGGTTTCGTGTTAGTTTGGGGGTCCAAATTAGGGTGTTTCGACATTCTGTTTTTGTTACTTCTCTGCTATTTTTTCTGGGCTTGTATGGGTGCTGATTTGAGGCTTCAATTCCCCTTTGTTGCTACTGATTGCAAGTGTTGTTTACTGTTGTGTTATTGCTAATCTCTTTTTCTTTGTTCTTACTCTAATTGCAGGTACATGCTTGAGCTTGTTTCTATGTATTCCTCCCATGAAATGGCAACACAATTGATATCTATTACATGATGAAGCTTGGTTTTACTGTTTCATCAACTCATGTTATTGCAGTTAGTTTAGGATTTGGTTTGATGAATTTATTACTCTAGCTCGCTTGTAGCGGACTGGATCAATGTGTAATGGATTGTGGACTGTGAAAACTAGATATTGTTAATTAGCCCCAGTTAGTTTAATGTCATTTTTGTGTAGTTCAATTTGTGAACTTAAAAGGATACAGGAAGTAGTAATGAGGTCTATGATTTTCACGCGTATTAATAAGTGATTTGAGAATCAGTCCATGAGCTTCATTCATAGTTACAGTAGTTCAATTTTGAATTCGTGAATCCCATGAGTGTCGATTTAGTAATTTTAGCTAAAACCAATTCAAAAATAGTTAGTATGATGTATATTAATAAAATCACTTTTCCAACCTATTTTTCACCTTATTAATTAACCTGAGATTCAATAGAAAGCCAGTAAATAAAATAATTGGAACGAGAAATTGAAATTCAATGATACATGTCTTGTTAATTTGATGTAGTTACGTATTACTTTCTTGTTACCATTGTTGAAGACACCTAAAATGTTTTAATTCATCTTGTCCGGCGATCAGACCTCTCAGGCGATTGGGCCTTGATACCTTCACAGATGGCCCAGTCTGCCTCTATGTGTATTTGGATTGTGATGTCTCTGTGAGGGCCATTTTAAGGCCCAAAGTAATTGAGGGATTGAATGAAGTAGGTTTATGGACCCAACTGTGGTGACCCTTAAATGATATTAATTGATTAGGACCTTTTCTTTATTTTTAGAGACAAACAAAAATAGAAAATTTAGTTTATTTTAGGATATCCTTAAATAAAAAATGACACGAGCCTCACCAAATAATAAATGTTATACTAAAATACATAGACTTCGGGATAGGCCGTTTAGCGAACTTCATGGCCTTGCCAAAGGATGATAATACGCTAAGCACTCTAGGTGCGCTTATAATAATCTTACATTCTTAAATACGGGTGCACATTTATATGACCCAAATCCAAATCCCAATGGAGTCGAAATGTGTTGACAACCACGGTTGCACTGGTGCGACGTGGTTCGAGACGAATTTTCACGACGTTGCAATTGCTATTAAAATAAAAATAAAATCATCTTATTAATAAAAGGCACATAAGTTAGAACATGTTTTGAAATCGGATAAAATCAAATACAACAGTTGAGCGACCGTGCTAGAACCACAGAATCCGGGAATGCCTAACACCTTCTCCCGGGTTAACATAATTTCTTACTCGGCTTTCTGGTTCGCGGACCTGTAAATAGAGCCAATAATTTGCTCGATTCGGGATTCAACTGGTAACTTGGGACACCATTAATCTCCCAAGTGGATACTCTAAATTTTAATAAAAAAATTCCATTTCGATTGTCCTCTAAGTAGAAAAATTCCTTTACGCCCCTCCGGGGGTATAGCGAAAAAAGGAGGTGTGAAAGCTCTGGCAACTCTGCTGGAGAATAAAAACCCAGAACTTTGGTTTAGGGTTTAAGAATTCGAGCTCAGAATAATTGTTGTGTTTGGCGTTATCTGATTTTCCTACATATTCCATGCCTATTGTGCTTAATGTGTTACCGCTTTGATATCATTTGAACTGTATATATAAACTATGATGAAACCCTTGTCTTCTCACATCCGGGGATGCGCTTACTGGTTGAGACTCCATATTTTGCTACTGTCAATACCCTAAAATAAGAAATAGGTCGGACAAGTTACTAAGTCAGACGATCCCGCGAGTCCCTGATACATAGCCCCCTCCTCGACTCGAGTTGTCCGCTCAGGTACACAGTCTAGAACAAATACCCAGGTTTTGAACCTAGAATGACTTGACTTCATGCCGGATCTCTAGTACGAGCGCTTATTCGCATTACGTGCATATGACTTAGGTGACTCAACACAGGGGTTGGGTCTGTCTAGAACAGGTAACCGGATATGAAACGACCACCGTGATGCATTGTACATGTTGCATTTATTTGCCTCGGACTCGCATGCTGATCGGCTTGAATATTTGGGAAAAGTGAAAAGAAATAATAGTGTAGAGAGTTAATTACATGATTTAGCAAACACTAATGTCCATGTAGTGCCGAAACACTGCCAGACTTTTGAAAAAATAAGAGAAGTGTTTGGTGTCAATGGAAAAGAAAAACAACAAAATTTTCTTATCTTAAATATATTTTTTTATGTGCCAATTGAAAAGCAAAGAGTTTTTTAGACATAGTTTGTGTCATTTGCCAATGAAGAAAAATGAAAGGGTTTTAGTTTCGAGTAGTTGGAAAGAAAATACAAAAGAGTTTTGTTTTCAAAAATAGCTAGTTTATTTGCCCGAACTACGCAGGTTTGATTCTCACCAGATATGAGATACGTAGGCAAGCTTTATTGGGACCAACCACCTCTTTGCAAAAAATAGTCAAAAATACCAAAAGTTTAAATTTTATCCAGTAAGTCGGGTGACGCCATTCTTGTTGAAAATAAGTCGAATGTCCCCAAAAGGGCGCCGGAAGGCTATTTTTATAAGAATAGCCACCCTAAATCATTTTAAACAATTTACGGGACAACCTTAAAATCTCCCTTTCAGAAATGATGAAAGGACGTATCTGTAAAACTGAATCTTCATTTTTGTAAAGAAAAGAAAAACCTAGTTTGCAAAAATAGCCACTTTGTTTTAAGTCAAAATAAGTTGTTACATGGCCAGTTTTCTTTAAATAGTCACCGATGACGTTGAAGCCTTCTCAGTCTTGTGTAGGCCTTTGGCGATGTCAAGTGATGCCCCGCGGGCCCCAGGATTTAAAGTTTCGATGTACTCTTGATCAAGTTGTTTTTATTATCATCAAGTCTGTATTTTGAGTCTGCTTTTGTAGTTTCCTTTCAAGAAAACAATTTGAAAAACCCTTCAAAAAACAAAGAGAGAAAAAACAAAAACAACAAAATTTTCCATTCACTTTGCAAGAACTACGCTTGATCTGATTCATATGGGGTCATGATACATAGGCAATCCACGTAGGATTCGACCATAATCAAAAGAAATGATAGAAAAAGGGAAAAACTGAGAGGAAAAGCCACAAAAGGCAAAGAAAAGAAAATAGCGAAAAAAACAAAACAATAAAGAAAAAAAAATCAAGAAAAGAAGAAAATAGGTACAAGAGAAGACAAAGCCAAGAGTGAAAATAAGAAAACAAAAAGGAAAAGAAGAAAGACAAAGGAAGAGAAGTTTACAATTGGAAATAAGGAAAAATCCGGGATAACGCACGTGACTAATCCAAAGCTGTTAAATGCCCTAATGCTAACATGGTGGTTTCATTTTGTCATGTCATTCCAGAAAAGGTGGTTGGTTTGTGGTTTTAAAGTGGTAACTCTTCTTTATAACACAAGGATAAAAGGTAATGGCAAACAATAATAGAACTGAGTTGGTTAATACCGGTGTCCGGCAGCAGTTGGATGAATGGGATAATGGGTTGGTTGAAGAGGTATAGATGTTATGACAACACACGGCAGACATGTATCAAGTCTGGATGACTGGGAAGGAACCACCCTCGCTACCACTTATTTTGTTGGATGCTGCCCGTACCCAAACTCCTAACACAATACCAGATGATCCTCCATATTCCCCCAGATACACTCGTTTATCACAACTTTCCCAACCACTCTAGTTCCTCCACTCCTCCTCTAATTACCCTTCTCAAAAATTGCCTTCCTATCATATTCACAACCCCGAACAATGAATACCCACTTAAAGCTTGTGATGCCCGATATTACCCCTCAAAAGTCACCCAGAAAGTTTCTTGATTCAGATAGGAAGAGCCCTAGGGATGAGCCTCATGTTGGAAATTAAAAGGTTACATGAAAAGTAGAGAGAGATGAAATATACATGAAGCTGAAAGACGTAGAACAATCCTTAAAGAACATGCAAGGAATGGGAGACCATGGTAACATGTCTTGCAAAGCACTGTCTGCGTCCCTTGACATTCGCTTGCCTGCGGGGTTCAAAGTGCCAAAATTTAACTTGTATGATGGGTGTGGAGATCCGATAGCCCACCTGAGGGTCTATTGTAATGAAATGGGAAGTGGTTGGGAGAGAGATGACTTGTTGATGGCATACTTCACTATGAGCTTGACTGGGGCAACTTTGGAATGGCATAATCGTCACTATGTCGGTAAGTGGCCTACATTGGGTGACATGGCTCAAGATTGTGTGACATTTTCAGTACAATAAAGACATTGTCCCAAATTGCCCTTCCCTATCTCAAACGGAAAAGAAACGCAAGGGAAGTTTTAAGGATTTTTGGCTTAGATGGAACGAACATGTTGCTTAGGATAGTCATGCCGGTGATAGAACAGGTGTTGCTGAGCCCCGCCAATGACAGGGCCCTGTAGTCATTCTTATTAAACGTATTCAGCCTCAATTCCAATCCCAAACCTATCCCCAGTTCCACATAATCCACCTCAGTGCTATCCCCTGAACAACATATAATCTTTTGTCCAACCATCAAGTCATTGCCTCTACTGACGACAGGGTCCGGTGGTTGTTCTTGCTAAACGCTTTCAGCCACAATACCAACCCCGTTAACGTCCCCAAACTCCACATAAGCCACCCCATTATTATCCACCAAACAATATTCGTCCATCTGCCCGACCGTCAGGTCACTCCCTGGAGCAGACATCAGCAGCCCAAAACTCTCATGTGTCTTCACGGCACCTTCAAGCATCCAACAATCCTAGAAAACTGAGACATGGAGGGAAACAAAGGCAAAAAGATAATTTCATGCCCATCTGGGAAACCTACATAAGTTTGTTTAAAAGTTAAAGCATTCTAGCCTGATTGAGCCATTCCTTGGATATACTCCAGACCCAAATGCGAAAGGCTTTGATCCTACTGTACGATGCATGTTTCACTCTAATGTCCAGGGGCATAGCATTAAAGATTGTCGCTCTTTGAAAAGGGAAATAGAAAGAATGATTCAGGAAGGATGATTGTGGTCCAGGACAGTGCCACCTAGATATTGCACAAAATCCTTTATTTACACATTGTGTGGGAAAGATCCATGGTGATAGGGAGTATGATAATCCTTTAGGAAACTTGTTGAATGAAGTCAATGATATTGAAATTGGCGGAGGTCCCAGCAATCTTGATATGCGCCAATGGCTAAGATATTGTGCATGGAAATTTGGAAGACGCTCCATTCTTAGTCACCCAGAGTGGATTTTTGGTGGTTTATTTTTGTGTCATTTCTGTGGTCCGAGTTATTTCATGGTTGTAATCTGGACATTGTGTTGTGATTCAAACCCTTCTATTTTTTCGTTTTTGCTTTATTTAGTCATAATATCTTGTTTAGTTTCATCTAGGTCTGTTCAAGAGCTGTAACTAGTTTAGTTTGCTTGTGTTTTTGGTTCAACCCTTTCACTATCAGTCTAATGCAAATCTCTGTTTCCCTCCATTTCTAGTCATTTTATTAAGTTCCTTTCTCCTGCTACAATTCTTTCATGCTGGTTCTAGTGACATGACATGCACGCATAATTCTCAGCCAGGTTTCGAATAGTCAACTTAGTGATGAAACAATATTGAAGATGTAAGGACATTCGAGGGAAAGAAGTAAGGGCATTTTGAGATCACTTCGAGCCCAAACCAAGCGAAATTGGGGGCAAATAGAACATAAAGAAATAATATTGAAATGCATCATGTCGCATTAGTTTGAAGACAAGGCAAGTTTGCCCCAAGTCTAAAAGGATCGTTCGTGGTGCCGAGATTGTTGTCCAATTGTGCTAGGTAATTGGCAAATACAGAAGGGAAATGTGTGCATCAATTAAAAGGTGTTATGTGTGTTTCCTCAGCTTGTTTAACAGCGTAATTTGTACTTGGTATATTTTGAAGATTGAAATGACGAAGGCATTTTATTCTGCTATCCAAACACTTTATCCTTTGTCACCTCTTTGAGCCTCGATTATTTTCTTGCATACCCCTCTTTTGGAATCAAAAATAAGACTCGCAAGCTTGAATGGGAAAGTAAGTGGAGAATTAAGAGAAATAATAGTGAAAGGAAAGTGAAAGAAAAGAAGAGAAAAGAAAAGAAAAAGGAAGAAGAGAAAAGGAAAAGAAAGAAAAGAAAATAAGAGAAAAAAGAGAAAATAAAAAGAAAGAAAAGAAAAGAAGATAAGAGAAAAGAAAAAGCAAAAAGAGAAAAGAAAAGAAAAGAAAGGAAAAAGAAGGAAAAGAAAAGAAGGAAAATAAAGGAACAGAAAAGTGAAAGAAAGATCGCAACACCAAAAGTAGTGGCCTGAACTACGTTTGACTTGATCCCGAAATGGTATGTAGGCAGCCTCTCTAAGGTGCAGTCACAACAAAACAAAAATCTAAAAGTCTCTAAGAAGGAAACTGGGGCAGAAGTTGTGGTTGTTGTGAGAAATCTGATTCCGAATGTTTTAATTTTTGAACCAGTGTTGTATTGTTTTGAGCCTTGAAACCCTTCTTTGCAACCCTATCTAAAAACCTGCATTACAGTCTAAAGAAAGACCTTCTGATCAGTCTTCAAGAAATGCCGATTCCAGCGAGAAGAGGTGAATCATGTCAGGGGCCACACTCCGGTACAAGAAGCAAACACTTCGGTACAAGAAGAAAAATGACGAAAATAAAAGAGTCTTGTTGATAAAATCCTTGACGGATACCCCAGAGCAATGAAAGATGAGAGAAATCAAAATGAGAGAGTCTTATTGGTGGAACTCTTCACGGTCACCATACGGCAAAGATGAGTTGAGAGAAAGACCAAAATGAGAAAGGCTTGATGGTGAAAACCCTACGGGAACCACAAGTCGAATAAGTATTGAGCATCCTGAGAAATCACCAGACGAAGATGGTGAAAGACGATAGAGCATCAAAGCCTAGTTTCAGAGCTTGGGTGTATAATAGGAGCTGAACATCAGATTTGTCTAACAGGAGAGGTTACAGGTGCATGTCAAGTTTGCTAGAATCGGTATCCACATCTAATGGTTTGCTACTCTCTATGTTTCTTATTAGGAATCGTCTCTTTCCATTATCCTTTACTCTATTCCTCCCACCTTGTTTTACTCCCTCTTCCTGGGTTTGTTGTTCAAAACAAGTGAGAAATGACTTCAAAATCTTCCACCAAGTTGTCCAATTAAAGAAAACAGGATCTAGTGAACACATAAAGATGTCAAGTCAGGAGACAATATAAAGCACAATAAGTTGTCCATAATCAACATGCTTTGGGATTCATGTGAAATACAAGTGCGTGGTACGTATCAATTTAGGAACAATGCAATAGATGGAGGATGTTTGGTAAACGAATCAAAGATATTTCTTTCTTTAAGGGTAACAAAGAAAAGGGGTTAGCAAGGTCTCCAAGTGGGAATCAGTTATCATGGTGAGTGAAGGAAAAATAAACTCAAGGCCGAGGCCAGTGGTTTTAGTCAAGAAAGAAAAACATACACCTTGAGCAAGTGGAAACTCACGTGCTTTGGGGTTCATGTGAAATATAAAGGTTTGGTACATACCAACTCATGAACAATGCAACAAAGATGGAGGATGCTTGGTGAACGGATCATGGATATTTTTTGTGCTAAGGGTAACAACGAAAGTGGTTAGTCAATGAATGAGCAAGGTCATCGAATGGAAATCAAAATGAAGGAGCAACAGACCTTAAGGCCGAGGCTAGTGGTTAGGTCAAGTATAGCATATACACGGAGTTGGGGAAATGGACGTGCTTTGGGATTCATGTGAAACATAAAGGTTGGGGAGGCACCAGTTCATGCAATGCAAAAAATAGAGGATATTGGGTCTGAACGGAGAAAAGGTATTTTATGTGATGAGGACGACATAGAAAGGGGTCGGTCAATAAACAAGAAAGGTGTTCAAGTGGAAATCAGTCATCATGGGAAATGACGGAGTAATCTCCCTCAAAGTTCAAGGCCATAAACCAACCACCACATTTTAAACTAACAAGATTTTTCTTTGATTGAAACATGAGCAGAAGATTCGTTTGCTTCGGAGAACCCTCCGTAAAGAAATGCATGACCCAAATAGGTATGACTGGAAATTTTCAGGATCCTCCTGGAAAATGGGACTCAGTTTAAATTTTAAAAAGCATAACCTAGCATAAATGTACCTCAAAGGAATATAAGTTTGTTCTAAAGTTTGCATGTTTAAGATAGGATCCAATTAAGAGTTTACAGGACCCTCCTGAATAATGGGAAGTAGTTTTAAGATCTATTTAGATAACATGATATAGTGGAAGTCGTAATAGAAGTTGTCAGGACTCTCCTGGATAATGGAAGTAGTTTTTTATAACAAATATAGTGGGATTAACACCTTTTAGAAGAGATAGTTTAGGTTCATAATGGTTAGGAGTTGTCAGGACCTCCCTGGATAATAGGACTTAGTTTTCAAATTATTATAATAGTTGGTAAAATAACTCAGTTTAACATTCACCCATGTGCCCGGCCATCAAACAGGGGAAAATTTTTTTCTTTGTTTGTCTATTTTGTTGAAGTCAAGCACCCACCTACAGAACAAGGGTATACTTTTCAAGTTCAGCAATCAGGAGCCCACCTGGAGAATAAGGGAACACGTTTCATGTTCAGCAATCAAGCGCCCACCTAGAGAACAAGGGAAGTACAATTCAAATTTTAGCTTTCAATTGTTTATATTGGATAACATGTTGTACCCAGCTACCAACTGGGTAGAAAATTTTCCTTGTTTGTCTATTTTGTTGTAGTCAGGAGCCCACCTGGAGAACAAGGGAATACTTTTCAAATTCAGCAATCAGGAGCCCACCTGGAGAGCAAGGGAATACTTTTCAAATTCAGCAATCAGGAGCCCACCTGGAGAACAACGGAATACCTTTCAAATTTCAGCAATCAGGAGCCCACCTGGAGAACAAGGGAATACATTTCAAAGCTTCAGCAGTTAGGTACCCACATGGAGAATAAGGGAAGTATAATGAAAATTTTATTCTTTAAGTTTTAATATTTGGTAACATGACGCGCCCAATCATCAAACTGGGGCAGAAAATTTTCTTTGTTTTGTCTGTTTTGATTACAGTCATGAGCCCACCTGGAGAACAAGGGAATAATTTTCAAATTCAGCAATCAAGAGCCCACCTGGAGAATAAGGAATACTTTTCAAATTCAACAATCAGGAGCCCACCTGGAGAACAAGGGAATACCTTTCAAATTTCAGCAATCAGGAGCCCACCTGGAGAACAAGGGAATACATTTCAAAGTTTCAGAAGTCAGACACCCAACTGGAGAATAAGGGAAGTATAATGCAAATTTTATCCTTTAAGTTTTAATATTTGGTAACATGATGCGCCCAGTCATCAAACTGGGGCAGAAAATTTTCTTTGTTTTGTCTGTTTTGTTGTAATCAGGAGCCCACCTAGAAAACTAGGGAATACTTTTCAAATTCGGAAATCAGGAGCCCACCCTGAGAACAAGGGAATAACTTTTCAAATTCTGCAATCAGGAGCCCACTTGGAGAACAAGAGAATATGTTTCAAGTTTAGCAGTCAGGCGCCCACCTGGAGAACAAGGGAAGTACAATTCGAATTTTAGCTTTTAATTTTAATATTTGATAACATGATGTGCCCAGTCACCAAATTCGGGCATAAAATTTTATTTGTTTGTCTATTTTTATTATAGTTAGGAGCCCACTTGAAGAATAAAGGAGTATTTTTCAAGTATTGCAGTCAGGAGCCCACTTGGAGAACAAGGTAATACTTTTCAAGTGTTAGAAGTCAGGAGCCTGCCTGGAGAATAGAGGCACATATTTCAAATTTCAGTAGTCAAGCATCACTCGGAGGAATGGAAAAACATCTCTGATCACAATGCAAGCCAACAACAAGGATTCCGTCGAAATAATACAAGTTCAAGGCAACACAAGAGCATGTTTGAAGAAATAGATAGGACCTTTTTGTAATTCATAGATCATAGCTTAGACTAGCTTCTTTTTATTTTGACACGAGTGTAATAAGGGAGGTCAGCAAATAGTAGCAGCAGCAACATCAATGAGATCACAGCTCCTGGTAGTCTCAGCTACCAAACCTTCCCAAAATACATTGACCTTATTCTTGTTTAGCCCGAGATATGTCGGCAACTTACAAAGCAGGGTGCGATCAGCTCTTTTCAAAGTGCTTCACACAGAATGTTCAAATGGGCAAAAATCGCTCGTTTCCACTCACTTATCTTTGGACGAAAACTCTTCGTATTTCCGGGCAAAGAGGGGCAAATATGAGCACATGATTTTTGCCCTATATATGAATTATTCCCAAAACTCCAAACAAAATAATTTTTCTTTCATTATTTACAACTTTGTGCATTTTGTGTTATTTTCTATTAATTATTTGTGTTTTATGTGCACATTTTAAGAAAAGTATAAAAAATATGCATTACATTTGCGTTTAGGATTTAAATTCTTATTTTAGGATTAATTAGAGGCTAATTTGTTTTAAAACAAAATGTGAAGAAAATAACAAAAATAGTTCACTTTTGCATATTTAATTATTTAATTGTGGAGTTTGTCGCAAAATAGATTTTTAAAAAATTTTAGGAATCGATTGGCTTAATCTTTAAAATATATTGGGTCTTTGTTTTAATTTTTGTATTTTTATAAAATTCGAAAAATAAAAAATAATATAAAAAATAAAATAAAAAGAGAAAAAGGAAAATAAAAGAAAGAGCGAAAAATAATTGAAAAGGAATTGGTCTTATAAAAGAGCGAGTTTGGGCTAATGTCTTCCCTAGCCCAAAATAAAATCACTCGCCCAGCCCAACCTAACATCTCACCCGGTCCGGTCACCCAGCTTTGAAACGATGCCGTTTTGGCGTCATTTAATCCAGACAATCCATAGCCTCAAATCCAATGGCCCGGATTGATCCTTCAATTTGAATAAAAATGTCCGAAAATAATCCTAAACCCTAGAACACACCCATCCCTCCTTGTACCATGTCCCTCTCTAACTCCACCACCGGTGTCACCCTAACTTCGCTGCCTGAAATCGCCCACGGCGGCTTAGAACCACCAAATGCCACCAAAGTTACACCCTAACACCACCTCCGTCTTCTCATTTCAAATCTACCATTCTTTTACTTCGAATCAAACTCAAAGGCGTCGAATCTTGATTCGAAGTCGACAAACCCTAGCAGCCGCCCTTGAATCCCAATGGTTGCGTGCCTCTTTTTCCCACCAAATGGATACCTGATGACTGTCGTCCCTCCCTCATCACTAATACATGCCCAGATTCCCTCAAATCCAAGTAGAAGGGCTTGAATCGCAGAACTATTGTTTTGAGAGAAACTATTTTGGGAATTTCAGGCGTCGAGTGATTTCTTAGTTGATGCTATATGTTTTATAAACATATAACATTAGTTAAGAAACCAACTTCGATGATTTTTCCAAGTGAAGATTTATTAGTAAGTTTTTTTGTTTCTCTTTTTTCTTTCATTTTTCTAAGCTCATTTCTTGTTAGTTAGTTCATGTATTAGTTTCTTGATGAAGTTTAATTTGTTATTTGTTGATCATGCTTCTGTCACAAGTCTTAGTTTTAGTGTATTTTGATTTGTTTCTGTGTTTAGTTGTATTTAGTTAAGTCTAGTTCGATTTAATTAGTTTTTCCTCGTTTTAATTTCAACTTAGTTTTGAACTTGGCCATTTTTCTTTTTTTTCGAATTGATTTCTGTAAGTGTTTATAGGTGATTTTGTTTCATTTTTTTTATCTTGGTTTGGTAATTTTTAGACTTTAGTTTATATGTGTTTGTGAGTTTGTTCTGAACGTTATTAGATTTTGGGTGGATTTAATTAGTATTCTGATAGCTTGATTAGTGGGTTTAATTGTTCTTTAATTCAGTTTGTTTTAGTGACAAGGTTTGGTTGATTGTATTTGGCTGAATAGTTTAGTGACTGATCAAGAATAATGAATTTGCAACTAAGGTAAAAGGGGTTTGATTGGTCAATAATTTCAGGGGGGTTTCAGGGATAGTTTAGGCTTGAAAAAGGGTAGTTCTGTTAAGAATAGTAATTTCAGAACTCATGCAAGGGTAATGCAGGTATTTTAAGGGTATGAAAAATCATGTTAGAACATCCTAGACTCTTCTAGAAGGGGTCTAGGTGTAAGTTTAGTATTCTAACTGCAGTAACTTGAGCAACACGTTAGAAGATAAGGGACTATTTGAATAAAAAGGGAGGGGCCTATAGTGTAAATAAGAATCCGAGGGCTACCCTATTTTTTGCATATGAAAGGGCATGAATAGTGCCTTCATGAAAAAGAGGCTTGGAGCTCCAAAAACTCTCCCCAAAGTTATTCTACAGATCTGATCTTCATAATTTGAATTTTAAATCTTAAACCTTCAAAAAACCAAAAACAACAAATAATCAATAGAAAATCAAAAAGTTACTGTTATATTAAGGCCCTTAGATCAGTTTCAGCTTAATTTGGCAATTGTTTTAAATCTTTAGCCTAGTCTGAGGAGGAGAATAGCTAGAGAGTTCTAGTATTTGGTTATTGATTGATTGAGTTTGTTTATGGGTCAACTGCTACTGGTGTATTGATTGCGAATTTTAGTGGTCTGTTGGTTGTGGTTTCGAGTTAGTTTTGGGTCCAAATTATGGTGTTTCAACATCCTATTTTTGTTACTTCTCTGCTATTTTTTCTGGGATTGTATTGGTGCTGATTTGAGGCTTGAATTACCCTTTGTTGCTGCTGATTGCAAGTGATGTTTACTGCTGTGTTATTACCGATCTCTTTCTCTTTGTTCTTACTCGAATTCCATGTACATGCTTGAGCTTGTTTCGATGTATTCCTCCCATGAAATGGCAATGTAATTGATATCTGTTACATGCTGAAGCTTGTTTTTACTGTTTCATCAACTCATGTTACTGCAGTTACTTTAGGATTTGGTTTGATGAATTTATTACTATAGCTCGCTTGTAGCGGACTGGATCAATGTGTAATGGACTGTGGACTGTGAAAACTGGAGATTGTTAATAGCCTCAGTTAATTTAATGTCCTTTTTGTGTAGTTCAATCCGTGAACATAGAAGGATAGCTGAAACAGGAAGTAGTTTTGAGGTTTGTGATCTTCACGCATATTAACAAGTTAAACAAGTGATTTAAGAATCAGTCCATGAGCTTCATTCATAATTACAGTAGTTCAATTTTGAATTCGTGAATCCCGTAAGTGTTGATTTAGTAATTTTAGCTAAAATTAATTCAAAAATAGTTTGTATGATGTATATTAATAAAATCACTTTCCCAATCTATTTTTTACCTTATTAATAGCTGAGATTCAACAGAAAGCCAGTAAGTAAAATAACTGGAATGTGAAATTGAAATTGAATGATCAATGTCTTGTTAATTTGATTTGGTTATGTATTACGTTCTTGTTACCATTGTTGAAGACGCCTAAAGCGTTTGAATGCATCTGGTCCGGCGGTCAGACCTCTCATGCGATTGGGCCTTGATACCTTAACAGATGGCCAGTCAGCCTCTATGTATATTTGGATTGTGATATCTCTGCATGGGCCATTTTAAGGCCGAAAGCAATTGAGGGATTGAATGAAGTAGGTTTATGGACCAAAATGTGGTGAACCTTAAATAATATTAATTGATTAGGACATTTTCTGTATTTTTAAAGACAAAAAAAAATAGAAAATATAATTCATTTTAGGATATCCTTTCATAAAAAATGGGATGAGCCTCGTCAAATAAAAGTGCAAATTGCAGGGCGCTCGATAAATGTTATACTAAAATACATAGACTTAGATATAGGCCGTTTAGCGAATTTCACGGCCTTCCCAAAAGATGATAACACACTATTCACTTTAGGCGCGCTTACACTAATCTTACCTTCTTAAATACGGGTTCAAATTTATATGACCCAAATCCGAATCTCAACGGAGTCGAAATGTGTTGACAACCATGGGTTCACTCGTGCGACGTGGTTCAAGATGCATTTTCACGACGTTGTAATTCTTATTAAAATAAAAATAAATGCAGGTTACTAATAAAAGGTGCATAAGTTATAACATGTTTTTAAATCAGATAAAATCAAATGCAATAGTTGAGCGACTGTGCTAGAACCATGAAATTCGGAAATGCCTAATACCTTCTCCCGGGTTAACATAATTCCTTACTCGGGTTTCTAGATCGCGGACTGTTAAACAGAGTCAATAATTTCCCCGATTCGGAAATCAACTGGTGACTTGGGACACTATTAATCTCTCAAGTGGTAACTCTGAATTTTAATAAACAAATATCATTTTGATTGTCCTTTAATTTGAAAAACTCCTTTACGCCCTTCCGGGGGTGTAGCGAAAAAATGAGGTGTGACATTAGCATGAAGAAGGAAACCGATGCCCCCAACACTTCCTTTCTGATTCCTCCATTATGGTGGCCAATGAAATGATCAGACATGGTTTCAAACTAGGGAAGGGACTTGGGAAATCCTTGCGGGGAATAACTGAGCCAGTTACCCTACCTACCATTGAGAGGTTCTTAGGGATATGCTTCCTACCTACCCCAGATAATATAAGGTCGGTAGATGAGAGAAAGAATGACGGATGGGTTTTTCCGCAACCACTGCCACATCTGTACGAGATCTTTGTCAAGCCAAAGTATAGTGAAGAAGAGAATGATGAGGCCTTTACGACCGAAGAGATTAAAGAAATATATGGGGCAATAAGAAAGATATTATATGAAACCCACATGGTTCATCCAGGAGAGGGCTCAAGCACCGCTGAGGTGCTGTATATGTGACCAAATGCCAAACTGCAGAATTGGAAGGCTACGCCATTCCCAATCAAGCGGGAGTTTCGGTAGACCTGTCTTGCCACTTTTTCTGCACCGCGAGTTATTCCAGGGTGTAATTCGGGTATTTTCTTTAGTTTCTTCTCTTTCAGTTTCGAAATGTAAACCCCGTTATCTTCAAATTCCAAGAAATGAAATCAATATTTCATCATTCATCTCTCTTTATTCTTTCTGATTTTGGCTATTTTTCTCTGTTATTTTTTTCTTTTAGTACTAATAATGCGGCCTTAAATAATATGACATGCTTGCTGACTTCATGCCTAGATCCAAGCATGTTGTCTAATTGTTAAATAATTAACCAAGAACCAGATTATAATGAAGAAAATGCTTTTAGGGAAACAAACTGAGAATTGGAACAATTTCAGAATAAACCTAAGCCAAACTTGAATGATACTGAGCCGGTTAACTTGGGAACTTCTGAAGAAAATTGGGAAACCAATATAAGCATTCACACAGATGAGAAAACTCGGGATGCAATAATCTAACTCCTATTTGAGTTCAAAGATGTATTTGCTTGGTCGTATGACAACATGGAAGGGCTAAGTGTTGATCTGGTGGTTCATAAGTTGCCAACTTAACCTGATTGCCCTCCGATCCAGCAAAAGTAGAGAAGGTTCAAAATTGATATCAGTGACAAGATCAAAGAAGAAATCATGAAACAATTGAAAGAGGGGGTAATCCGAGTGGTCCGGTACACTACATGGTTGGCTAATGTAGTCCCACTTCCAAAGGAAGACGGTAAGACCCGGGTGTGTGTGGACTACAGAGATTTAAACAAGGCAAGCCCCAAAGATAACTTCCTTTTGCCCAACAATCACATCCTTGTTGATAACTGCACCAAACATGAGATACGGCCCTTCGTGATACGCAGGATATCACCAGGTGTTGATGGATGAAGAAGATGCCGAAAAGACAGCCTTTACCACACCATGGGTACATATTGCTACAGAGTCATACCGTTTGGTTTGAAGAACGCTGGGGCAACCTACATGAGGGCCATGATCGCCATTTTCCATGATATGATGAATCAAGAGATAGACGACGTAATAATCAAGTCCAAAACCTAGGATGACCATGTTCAAGATTTGAGAAAATTCTTCGAGCGCTTACGCAAGTATGATATGAAGATGAAACCAGCCAAATGTGTGTTTGGAGTCCCATCGAGCAAATGTTTAGGATGTATAGTCAGCCAGAGAGGTATCGAGTTAGATCCAACAAAAATAAAATCTATTCGATATTTGACTCCTCCGAGAACTAAGAAAGATGTGATGAGATTGTTGAGTAAATTAAACTATATCAGCCAGTTCATTGCTCAGTTTCCTTCCACATGTGTGCCCATATTCAAATACTGAAGAAAGATGCAGCAGTCAAGTGGACGGATGAATGTCAAGAAGCTTTTGATAAGATCAAAGAATATCTATCAAATCCACCAATCTTAGTCCCACCAAAACCAGGGAGGCCTCTTTTCTTGTATCTGGCGGTCTTGAAAAATTATTTTGGGTTGTGTCCTCGGGCAACATAATGTAATCGGGAAGAAATAACAGGTGATCTACTACTTGAGCAAGAAGTTTACCAACTATGGAGCTAAGTATACTCTGTTGGAGAGAACCTGTTGTGCTTTAACTTGGGTCGCTTAGAAGCTCAGACATTATCTACAAGCCTACACCACCTACCTTAGAACTAGGTTGGATCCTTTGAAATACATATTCCAGAAACCGATGTCTACATGGAGATTAGCAAAATGGCAAATTCTACTCGCGGAATAAGACATAGTCTATGTCACTCGCACAACAATGAAAGCCCAGGCATTGGTAGACCATTTGGCTAAAAACCTGGTTGATGATGAATTCCAACCGTTGAGCACTTACTTCCCAGATGAAGAGGTAAATTAAATAGAAGCAATATCTGAAGACACCCATGCTTGGAAAATATTCTTTAATGGGGCGGTAAATGCAAAAGGTGTGGGAATTTTGGAAATCTTGATCTCACCCACTGGTCAGCACTATATGGCCATAACTAGGCTTCAGTTTTCTACAGAAACAATACTGCTAAGTATAGAGCCTGCATCATGGGTATGAACATGGCGATTGACAAAGACGTCAAAGAGTTATTGATTGTGAGAGACTCAGATCTGATGATTCGACAAGCCTAGGGAGAATGAGAAACCTAAGATGTTAAGATTATTCCATATCGGAAACATGTGGAATATCTTGGCAAGAGTTTCAAGTCAATATAGTTCAGGTATATCCCTCATTGTCACAATGAGCTAATTGATGCACTCGCAACTCTAGCCTTGATATTGCCTTACCCAGGCAATGCCCATATTGATCATGTGGAGATCCAAATCAAGGAAAGACATGGTTACTGTAATACGGTTGAGGCAGAACCAAACACCCAGCCATAGTACCTTGACATCAAAAGTTTTCTGAAAACGAAAGAATACCCCGAGCAAGCTAGTGGAGACCAAAAGAGAACCATTAGACGTCATACAAATGGTTTCTTCTTAAGTTGCATTGTCCAGTACAAAAGAACTCCAGATCTTAACTTATTAAGATGTGTTGACACCGAAAAGGCCGAAAGGATCATGCATGAAATACATGCAGGAGTGTGCGGACACCACATGAACGTGTATGTTTAGGCAAAGAAAAACCTTTGAGCAGGGTATTACTGGATAACCATGGAAAAGGACTGATTTAGCTTTGTTTGCAAGTGCCATCAGTGTTAGGTGCATGGTGATTTGATTCATGCACCTCCAATAGAACTACAACCCGTGTCAGCACCTTCACCATTTGTCACTTGGGGCATGGACGTCATTGGGCCGATTGAGCCGAAAGCCTCAAATGGACATAGATTCATACTAGTTGCCATGAACTACTTCACGAAGTGGGTTGAGGCCATAACTCTCAAATCGGTCACTAACAAAGTTGTGGTAGATTTTGTGCACTGTAATCTTATCTACCGTTTAGGAATTCTTGCAACTATCATCACAGATAATGCTACAAACCTAAATAGTCTTTTTATGGAAGAGGTATGCGAACAATTCAAAATAACACATAGAAACTCCACTCCCTGCCGGCCCAAAGCCAATGGTATTGTTGAAGCAGCGAACAAGAACATCAAGAAGATCTTGAGAAAGATGATTCAGAGCTCCAGACAATGGCATGAAAAGTTTCCTTTCGCCTTATTGGGATATCGCACCACGGTGCGCACATCGGTAGGAGCAACCTTATACCTTTTGGTCTATGGAACTGAGGTTGTTATACCCACAGAGGTAGAAATTCCTTCTTTCTGGATCATCATTGAAGCAGGGATTGAGGACAGTGAGTGGGTCAAGACTCGCCTGGAACAATTGACCTTAATTGATGAAAAGCAGATGGCTACAGTCTGTCACGGGCAATTGTACCAACAAAGAATGGCCCGTGCTTACAACAAGAAAGTGCGACCTAGGAATTTTAAAGTGGGACAACTAGTGTTAAGCCGCATGCTTCCTCATCACCAGGAAGCAAAACGAAAATTTTCTCCTAATTTGAAGGGTCCATACATCATTAAGAAGATATTTCCAAGAGGAGCATTGTATCTAGGCGATATCGAAGGAAATGATACAGAAGCAGGTGTGAATGCGGATGCAGTAAAAAGGTACTATGTTTAGGCCTTCTATAGTGATGACTTTGTTCAATTGAGATAACGAAGGTTTTCATTCTCGCTATCTAAACACTATCAATCTTTTGCAAACCCTTTGTGTCGGTTACTCTTCCTTGATTACCCTCTTTGGAACCCGATAGTACTATTGACAAAAAAAAAAGAAAAAACAAATAGAAAAACAACAAAAACAAATGATTCCCTGAACTACATCTGAATCGATTTTGAAAGGATATGCAGCAACCTCTCTCTGGGGTTTAGTCAGACCAAACAATTTCTCCGAAAGTGAAACTGGAGCAGATGATATGATGGCTCGGCAATGGGCCCACCAAAACGGTTCCAAAGTTGTAATTCCGTCCAAATTCTTTTCATCCAAATACATTATCCAAGTCCATCCAAACAATTGGCAAAGGCGTTGGAATTGGAAAACACAATTATTAGAACTTTATACAATCAAACTGAGAGAAACAAAATGAGAGAGTCTTATCGGTGAAAACCTACGGGCACCATAAGGTGACGGTGAGCAGAGAAATTGAAAATGAGAGAGTCCGTTTAGTGGAAACTCGTAAAAAGTATTATCGGGCGATGGTGAGAAGGGAAATGAGAGAGGTCGATGATAACCCATAAAGGGAGCCATCTGTCGAACAGAAGACATCTCCTACCACTGAAAGAGCCCTGGCAAGATTCCCTGGTTTTGAAATCCGGGTCAATGAGTTTATGAGAAATTGAGAAAGTTTGTGTGGGTCGGGCATCCAGTCCAAGAAGCATGTCATGTCTATTTGAAGCCTACATGCAGCCCAGATAAGTCCTTCTTTTCTCCCCGAAAGGGAGACTTCTCTCTAAATTCATCTTTTTGACTTTTCTTTACTTTTTCCTTGAATCCCTTTCGTTCTAACTCTGTTTCTGAAACTAATACAAAGAAAAGGTAGAAGGACTGGCTTTACAGGGCTCTACCTAACAAAATCTAAAGAAAAGTATCCAGCCTCAGCAGGTGCATCAAGCTGATCCCCACTGACTATGATGGTTGATGCTCTGAAAGCAAGGTTATTGAAAGAGGAAAGGAAAGTCAAGGACAAAGGTCCTAAAGGCAGAATAAAACAGAATGGTTGAATCCCCACACGGACGATTCGTCATAAAACCCCAGAAGTTGAGCATTCGGTTTGAGAGAGATTCGGCTACAAAACTAGGAAGCAGCAAAGGTTCCCAACAGAAGCTGGACCGAAGTCAAGCAATTGAGACGATCAAGGCCTCAAAACCAACCACCGTTTCAAACTAACAAATGTTCTTTGTTTGAAAATTTTAAAACAGGTACAATGTAAGCAATTGTGTAAGAAGCAGGTGCAACCAAAGGAAAAGGAATGCGCAAGTGCTGAAACACCTTTGCAGCAAGGAATCAACCCAAAAGGAAAACTTCCTCCAAGTTCTTTCCTGCATTTATACTCATTCTTAAACTTAACAAAAAAAACGAAATGAAGAATGATGAAAAAAAAGGGAGAAAAAATTCCAAAATCATGGTAGCATAGGGCCTCCAATCCCTACCTGCATCCTTCCAACATAGGGCCACATTCCCTAGTTACCCCGGCATAACCCGAGGACCTTTTTCCTTTTTTTCCCGGCATAACCTGTGGACCTTCCTGGTATAACTCGAGGATTCTTTTCCTTTTCTCCCTAGAATAACCGAGGGACCCTTTTTTATTTCTCCCGTCATAACCCGTGAACTTTCCTGGCATACATCAAGGACCTTTTTCCTTTTCCCCGACATAACCCTAGGATCTTTTTCCTTTTCTCCCTGGCATAACACAGGGCCCATTCCCGTTATAACCCGTAGATCTCCCTAGCATAGCCCAAGGACCTTTTCTTTTCTCCCTGCATAACTCATGGATCTCCCTGGCATAACCCAATGACCTTTTTATTTTATCACGGCAAAACCCGTGGACCTCCCTAGCATAACCCAAGGACCTTTTTTTATCCCGGCATAACCCGTGAACCTCCCTGGCATAACCCAAGGACCTTTTTATTTTATCCCGGCATAACCCGTGGACCTCCCTAGCATAACCCAAAGACATTTTTTCTTTTATCCCGACATAACCTGTGGACATCCCTGGCATAACCCAAGGACCTTTTTCTTTTATCCCGACATAACCTGTGAACCTCCCTGGCATAACCCAATGACCTTTGTTCTTTTATCCTGGCATAATCCGTGGACCTCCCTAGCATAAACCAAGGACCTTTATCTTTTATCCCTAGCGTAACCCGTGGACCTCCCTAGAATAACCAAAGGACCTTTTTTCTTTTAACCAGGCATAAATCGTGGACCTCCCTGGCATAACCCGTGGACCTTTTTCTTTTATCCCGACATAACCCGTGGACCTCCCTAGCATAACCCAAGGACCTTTTTTTTCTATCCCGGCATAAACCGTGGACCTCTTGGCGTAACCCGAGGACCTTTTTTCTTTTATCTCGGCATAACCCGTGGACCTCCCTAGCATTACCCAAGGACCTTTTTCTCTTATCTTCGGCATAACCTGTGGACCTCCCTAGTATAACCAAAGGACCTTTTTTCTTTTATACTGGCATAACCCGTGGACCTCCCTAGCATAACCCAAGGAACTTTTTCTTTTATCCCGACATAACCTGTGGACCTCCCTGGCATAACACAAGGACCTTTTTCCTTTTATCTCGGTATAACCCATGGACCTCCCTGGCGTAACCCAAGGACCTTTTTTCTTGTATCTCCTCATAACCCATGGACCTCCCTAGCGTAACTCGAGGACATTTTTTCTTTTATCCCGGCATAACCCTTGAACCTACTTGACATAACCCGAGGACCTTTTTCTTTCTAGAATAACCCGGTCATTTTCTAGCATAACCTAGTAGTCCTCCTAATTTAAGGCTTCATTTCCAAGGATACAAAATCTTAGCTTTTATTGCTTTTAACGAAAAAGTAGTTTAGATTTGTGTTGCAAATAGCTCACGAAAGTTTCCTAGTGAAAACTAGGGCAGAAAAATTTCTTTCGTTTGTTTTTTTTAGTGTTTGAACAGGTTTTACCTCAAGGCACAAGATTCTAGATGGTCGAAAGAATGATTCTCAATCCAGAATAAAAGAAAAGAAGAAAAGAACAAAAAAGAAGTGAACTCAAAGTGTTTGAATGGAGAAGGACGTGGATTGCTCAAAAATTTGATCGAAGTCACAAGCTTAAAATATCCTACCTGGATTCAAAAGCTGAAGAATGAACGAGCGTTTGCAGCTAATGAGCATCACGATTCAGATCAGAGTACACGGTGAGATCAGCAAAGACTCAAGATCAAGCTTCAAGAGATTTATAGATAGGAATCTTGTAACTCGTAGTTGATAGGCAGAGCTAGCTTAGCTTTGATTTTCTTTTTTGGTATAATAAGGAGGCCAGCAAGCAATAGCAACAGCAATGGCAGTGAAATCACAACTCCTAGTAGTCCCAGCTACCAAAACTTTATACTAACCTGATACCTTTATAGCCAAGGATAAGTAGGCAACTTCTGAAGCAAGGTTCGGTCAGGCTCTTTTCAAAAATCTTCTCATGGAGTGTTAAACGGGCAAAAATCCTCACAATTGCTCATTTTATCTTTGCCCGAAAATCCTTCGTGTCTCTAAGCAAAGAAGGGTAGCTGTGAGCACGTGATTTTTGCCCTATATAAATTACTCCCACAAATTCAAAACAAAGTAATTTTCCCATTTCATAGATTTTTATGGCATTTTCTGTTAATTGTTTGCATTTGTATGCGCATGTTAATTTCATTAATTAATGAAAAACATAAAAATATATTTAATTTGCATTTAGGATTTAATTTCCAATTTTAGGATTAATTAACAAATTATTTGTTTTATATAAATGGAAAAAATCACAAAAAGAAATTAATTTGCACCTTTTTGAATTTTGGTAGTTTTTTTCTTCGATTTGGTTTTAATTAATTTAACGTGTTAGGATTGATTTGATTTAGGATTTAGTTTGGGTTTTATTTTGAAAAATTAATTAAAAAGAGTTTGAAATAAAAAGAATTAATTTGGAAAAGAGGAAAGAGTTAAGAGATCAGAACTTTTGGGCTTTTGTTTTAAATCCAAGCTTCCAGCCCAAGCAAATTCCCCCATGCCCATCCTAAACGAGCTCCAATGCGGTCCAAACCCGCTCCATAGCCCGTTCTGCCCCCACTTAAAACCAAACGACCGCGTTCGGTCGTTCCCTAATCTGAGCCATCGATGTTGTTCAATCCAACGGTCCTAGAACGGTCTCCCTCTTTGATTAAAAGTGTCCGAAAAACTTAGAGACCGACCAGTTCCCAAACATCCCTTTACTTCATCTTCCTCGTCAAGAACGCTAACTCGCCGCCCCCTTTCCCCACTACTTCGAGCCCGGCGTCAATGCCATAGAACACTCCAATCCTCACCAAACTAACACCCCAAAAACCCCTCCATCTCCCCATCCCAAATATTCAAACTTTTACCCTCGAATAAACCTGAAACTCTTCAAATCTGGAATCCGAGTTTGACCCCTAGAAGATTCAAAGTCATTTTTTAGTCAAGTTTGGAAACATACAAGATCATGGAGTGCAATTCTTTCAACCATTGAGGTTTGGACTCAACAAAATTGATGTCGTTCAGTTGTTCTTAACATAGAACAAGAGATCGACATAAGTTTGGTTGAGTCCATTGTCCCAGTCCGGTCTTTATTTTTTGATTTGGTAAGTTCTTTCTCTCTTCTTGAACTTTCTTTCTCTCATTGGTTCATAATTCTCTTCCTCCCATTTTCTTTAGTTTGGTCAAAATTCGTTAAGACTTTCTGAGTTTATGTTGTGTTCCGTCCTATGTTTTCTTTTCCTTTTCTTCTTCTTTGCTTTTCCTGATTCCCTCACTTCTTCAGTCCATTAAGTTTAGTTAATTTTCTTGTTTGTTTTCAGTTTAATCACCTAGCTAATGAAATTAGTCCCATGACCTAGTTAATTTACTATTATGTACTTAGATTGATTAGTTAAGCCAATTCTGTTTTTGTTTTGGCTACATTTTAAAGGAAGGGTTCCGGGTTTCTTTTTTTCTAGGGAATTTGGGTCAGCTCTAACTTGGGGGTCCCTGATTGTTTTTCTAAAAATTGAAATGCCCAGATGGGGATTTAATTTGGGTTTGCAAACCTATGACCCATTGAAGGTTCAGGTGGTAAATACATGGATACTTGAGGGGTAAATTGGGAAGGCCGTATAGGAAATCTTGTAGTAACAGATTAGGGAAGCCCCTAGAAGCTTCTAGCATGGGGTTTCAATTTGAATTTCAGAATTTGGGTAGTACAACTTGGGAAACAAGTCAGGGCTTTAAGGATTTTTAAGTAAAAAAAAAGAATTTTAAAGGGGCCTAAGGGGAAAAGATAAACCTGTAGGGCTGCCCTAATTACTTGCTTATAAAGGCAAGCCATTCTTGCCTTGCAAGTCAGTTTTTAGGACCAGAAAATAGTGAAAAATTTACAAACAAAGTTAATGTTTTATTAAGTCTTCCAAGGTTTAGATCCTCAAAATAATTTCTAAGCACTCAAGGGTTAAAAAATGAGTTGAATTTGGGTTTGCAATCAATTTTGTGGTCAATTATACTGCTGATCCTCGACAGTTTAATATTGGAATTTGAACATCAATTTCCTCGTTTTCAAAAATAATTCCTACATTGTTTCATTGCTACTAATTCAAAGTTTGATGCTGTTGTTTTTCCTTGAATTTCAAGCATAGTTTTTACAAAACTAATACACTGTAGACTCATTATAAGGAGTATCATTAGCTTGTATTTGATATAGCTTTAGATTTTATTGTCATAACTACTTTTGGACTGTTAAAGGCATGAAATGCCTATATTCTGCTTTATTATTCCAGCTCTAGTGTAGTTTATGTTTCCTGCAATTAATAGGTAGTTTTTGAATTCATGTTTGCTTGATTTACTTATCTTTATACTCCAAATCAGAGTATCTGTGAGACGTGTGTACTTTTGAAGAGCTATGATTCAATTGTTAAATTCATGGTTCAATAAAACCCCAAATTGCAGATTTTGTGTATTTTATTGTTATTGGTGTCACACCTCCTTTTTTTACATCGCACACACATAAATGTAATGTGCCACTATTTAATACTACACCCCGAGGAGGGATATAATAATAATTAGGGAAGGAGTTTTTCCACTTAAAGGACAGTCGGAACGGGATCAATTTATTTAATTATTCGGAGTCGCCACTTGGGAAAATAATGGTGTCCCAAGTCACCGATTTAATCCCGAACCGAGGAAATTTATGACTCTGTAATACAGTCTGCGAAACTAGAAACCTGGATAAGGAATTCTGTTAACCCGGGAGAAGGTGTTAGGCATTCCCGGATTTCGTGGTTTTAGCACGGTCGCTCAACTGCAATTTTTGTTTCTATCTGATTTCTCTATATATTTTAACTATGTGCTTTTAATATTCCGCTTTTAATTTTAGAATAATTGCGACGTCACGAAAACACATTTCGAGTCACACCGCAACCAGTACGCCTGTGACTTTAATGTATTTCAGTTTCGCCGAGAGTAAGATTTGGGTCACATAAATGCGCACCCATGATTAGGAAGGTATTATTATTAACTAACGCGCCTAAAGTAATTTTGCGTCTGTACTTTGCGAGGGCCATGAAATTTGCTAAATGGCACGCCTCGAAATCTAAAGTTCAATTTATAACAAAAGAGGGCTATTCAATGAAATGAACTGCACGGTCACATAACCTGCAACACCAGCTTCAAGTGAGCCAATCCCTATGAATGAATAAAGTCGAGTAGGTGTAACAGCCATCACATAAAATCTGGTACCATTGTCCTTACCCACAGTGACTTCTCTAATTGAAGCTTCTGTTATATGTGTCTATTCCAGGAAGCAACATTGAAAATAAGACCTTTTAATTTGCTTAAAATTTGAGACTTTCTGATAGACAGTAGTGTGAACTCAATCCAATGAACGATATAATTATACACAGCACATAACAGAATAATCTAGAACCAAAATCAGCACAACCAAACAAATATTATATGACATCATTCAAAATCTCAAATTTGCTCGCCCCTGTTTTCATTCTTCACGAAGTTTACAAAATTGAAGCAGAAAATGAAAGTAAAAGCTTCACTACAGATACATTAAATCATTCCACCATTCAGCATCTCATAAGGTCCGAGAAATACCTGGCAAGCAAAATAACGGAGAGATGAGAGGATTAACAGTAATCAGCAGTAGCAATCACCAAGAATACAACCAATGGAACAGAAAATGGGATCAAGCAGCCCAGACACGAACGGATGGAAAAATTCCATGGCAACCTCGACTAGAATGTCAACGACCTCCTCGCTCACCTCAGATTGGAACCCGAATTGAAAATCAGAAGCAAACCAAAATTCAACATGAAAATCGAAGAGATTCGAATTCGAAATGAGAGAAACAAGTCCGTTCGATCCCGTTGTGCTCACTGTTTCCCTGTTTCACGTTCCTGTCCCCCTTTCTGTTTCGATTTCAATTCCCTCCCCCTGCTATTTTTTGTTTTTAGTTTCAGTTCAGAAGATAGTGAAAGCTCGCTGTGGGTGTGTGTTTGTTGCTGTGTGACTTTTTCGAAGAAGAAAAATGGGCTTCTGGATTTTTGTGGTGATATTTTGTTGAAGGCCCCCTTCTCCGTGTGTGCTCCTCTGTATTTGTTACTGAAGGAGATGAGTAGAGGATAGAGACACGCTATTTGCGTGTCTCTTTTTTATTTCCTTTGTTTATTATTTTTTTTTTTTTGTATTTTTGCTTTATTTTATGATTTTATTAAATTGTTAAACTAATTAATTCCTAAAATTTATTTGATATCTATTTTATAGTAATTCTCAATTAAAACATTAAGATGCTATTTTTATTTTTCTTTAATTGTTCTAAAATGAATTAATACCTACTAGCAAAATTAATTTCCTAAATGCAAACGCATATTTTTTGTATTTTTTATATGAATTTTCATGCAACTAATTAATACGAATTGTAAAAATAAGGAAAAATTATTTATTTTGAATTTATGGGAATAACTCATATGTAGGGTAAAAATCACGTGCTCACAGCTGCCTCTCTTTGCTCGGGAACACGAAGAGTTTCCGTGCAAAGATAAGTGAGCAACTATGAACGATTTTTACCCGTTCGAGTATTCCGTTGTGAAGCATTTTGAAAAGCTTTGACCGCACCCTGCTTTAGAGGTTGCCTACATATCCTGGGCTAAACAGGAATCAGGTCAGTGTAGTTCGGGAGTGATGGAGTATCGAGGTTGAGAGTCGAGGTTCCGTCCGAGGCTCCGGTCCGCTGTCCCGTTATTACATCAAAATTGAAAAAGACTAACTAAACCTATCAGCTACGAGTTACAAAATTCCTATATATGAGTCTTCTGAAGCTTGGTCTTGAGTTGGTTGGTGCTTCATGCGGACCCTGATCTGAATCTTGATGCTTGTTAACCGCAGGTGTTGGTTCAATCTTCTTCAGCATTTGGATCAAGTCCGGACATATAGTGCTCATGATTTCAGGTGGGCTCCTAGTTGCTGAGCCTTGACTTGTATTTCTCTTTCACTGGAATTCTTGTTATTGCCTTAAACTTGTATCTTCTCTTCTACCAGCATTCTTGTTATTGCCTTGACTTGTTCAACTTCTTCAATATGAAGCATTCGTCCATTCTCCAGGTGGACCCCTGCTTGCGACAAAATAAACAACCCAAGAAAGATTTTTTTTTTCTGCCCCAGTTTGGTGACTGGCACATCATGTTATTGAATATCAGAATTTCATTCATTTTTTTTCTTTTTCTTTTTAAATGCAGACATACAGAAAAGTATTCCCGTGTTAGAAGGTGGGCGCCTAACAGAAATTAAACGTGCAATGCAGAAAAGTATTCACGTGTTAGAAGGTGGGCGCCTAACAGAAATTAAACGTGCAATGCAGAAAAGTATTCCCGTGTTAGAAGGTGGGCTCCTAACAGAAATTAAACGTGCAATGCAGAAAAGTATTCCCGTGTTAGAAGGTGGGCGCCTAACAGAAATTAAACGTGCAATGCATAAAAGTATTCCCGTGTTAGAAGGTGGGCGCCTAACATAAATTAAACGTGCAATGCAGAAAAGTATTCCCGTGTTAGAAGGTGGGCGCCTAACGGAAATTAAACGTGCAATGCAGAAAAGTATTCCCGTGTTTGAAGGTGGGCGCCTAACAGAAATTAAACGTGCTATGCGATGCAGAAAAGTATTCCCGTGTTTGAAGGTGGGTGCCTAACATAAATTAAACGTGCAATGCGATGCATAAAAGTATTCCCGTGTTTGAAGGTGGGCGCCTAACAGAAATTAAACGTGCAATGCAGAAATATATTCCCGTGTTTGAAGGTGGGCGCCTAACAGAAATTAAACGTGCTATGCGATTAAAAACTTGTGTTACGTTGACTGAAGGTTATCTTAGGTGAAAAATTCATCACACTAAGACATTTAATCTTAGGAGAAAGTTTCAACAGACTAAGATTTTCATTCTCACTGGACTATGTCCATTTCAATGTAATCTCAGGAGGATTATCCATCGGACTGAGTTTATGACTCCAGGAGATAACTCTTCGGACTGAGTCTATTTATTTGTATGGTCTTAGGAGGATTATCCATCGGACTGCGTTTATGACTCCAGGAGATAATTCATCAGACTGGGTCCTCTTGCAATTCAGACTTTCTTAAGTCTTTCAATTTTAAAAATCTTTCCTTTCTTTTTTAGCTTTTGCCCTTTTCTTTTCAAATTGCATTATCCCTTTATCTTAGGTGAAAAATTCATCAGACCAAGACTTTTATCTTGGGAGAAAGTTTCAGCAAACTAAGATTCTTTCCTTTCATCTTAGGTGAAAAATTCATCAGACCAAGACTTTTATCTTGGGAGAAAGATTCAACAGACTAAGATTGTATCTCACCTGGACTATGTCCATTTCAATGTAATCTCAGGAGGATTATCCATCGGACTGAGATTATGACTCCAGGAGATAACTCTTCGGACTCGGTCTATTCATTTGCATGGTCTCAGGAGGATTATCCATCGGACTGAGTTTATGACTCCAGGAGATAACTCGTCAGACTGGGTCCCTTTGCAATTCAGACTTTCTTAAGTCTTAGTTTATGACTCCAGGAGATAATTCATCAGACTGGGTCCTCTTGCAATTCAGACTTTCTTAAGTCTTTCAATTTCAAAAATCTTTCCTTTCTTTTTCAGCTTTTGCCCTTTTCTTTTCAAATTGCATTATCCCTTTATCTTAGGTGAAAAATTCATCAGACCAAGACTTTTATCTTGGGAGAAAGTTTCAGCAAACTAAGATTCTTTCCTTTCATCTTAGGTGAAAAATTCATCAGACCAAGACTTTTATCATGGGAGAAAGATTCAACAGACTAAGATTGTATCTCACTAGACTATGTCCATTTCAATGTAATCTCAGGAGGATTATCCATCGGACTGAGTTTATGACTCCAGGAGATAACTCTTCGGACTGGGTCTATTCATTTGTATGGTCTCAGGAGGATTATCCATCGGACTGAGTTTATGACTCCATGAGATAACTCTTCGGATTGGGTCCATTCATTTGTATGGTCTCAGGAGGAATATCCATCGGACTGAGTTTATGACTCCAGGAGATAATTCATCAGACTGGGTCCTTTTGCAATTCAGACTTTCTTAAGTCTTTCAATTTCAAAAATCTTTCCTTTCTTTTTCGGCTTTTGCCCTTTCTTTCTTTTCCAACTTCTGATTTTACCTTTCAAATTATGCCTTTCCTTTTCGTTTCAAATTATGCCTTCATTTCCTTTTCCAACTTCTACTTTTATCTTAGGTGAAAAATTCATCGGACTAAGATTTCATCTTAGGAGAAAGTTTCAACAGACTAAGATTCTTTCGTTTCATCTTAGGTGAAAAATTCATCAGACCAAGACTTTTATCTTGGGAGAAAGATTCAACGGACTAAGATTTTATCCATTCATCTTAGGTGAAAAATTCATCGGACTAAGACTTTTGTCTTAGGAGAAAGTTTCAACAGACTAAGATTGTATCATTCTCCGATACTTGCTTCATTTACCTTTCAACTTGAATTGTTCATCTTCAAAAACAATTGTATTCACCTTCATGCTCTTCGGATGACTATCCGGTGACAGAAAAATTTTCCCCTGCCCCAGTTTGACAATATCTTTGCTCCTGTTTCAAAGCAAAGAAAACTCTGTCAGTTTAAAATGCGGTGGTTGGTTGTGGCCTTGAACTTTCCACTTGAATGCTTGGCCTGTTCACCGACTATTCTTTTCATTCTTTCTTTGTTCAAAACCCGCCTTCCTTACGGCATGTATGTTGTTCCTTTCTTGACGGATCCCACAAACATCGATCTCGATTCCTTTGATGACTTCATTTGACAACCTTGGGTGTTTCTTGATCGACTCTTCCCTTTGTCAGAATATATACCTTTCTCTGTTCAAACCCCATGTTTCCATTTATTATATTGTTCCCGAATTGGCTCTTTGCCGACCTTTGTGTCTTGTATGAACCCCAAACATTTTTATTGTTGCCTTCCATTGCACATGTTGCTCTTTTGGCTTAAAGCACTGGCCTTGTTTTTTCCTGACTTACGACAACTGTCGTGTTGGCCAAATCCCATCTTGTGCATTTGGAAAGCTTGATGGCAAATTTTGAAATCATTTCTTTATTTGTTATGACCCGACAGACTCAATAAGAGGGAGGGTAAAACAAGGTACAAAGAATAGAAAGAAAGGAAAACATAATTCCTAACAAGAAACCTACAGAAGAATGACCTATCGGATGTGAATACCGACTCTAGCGTCCTTAACATGCACTTCAGCCTTCTTTGTATAGCAAATCTGATGTTCAACTCTTGTTGCAAGCTCTGTCGTGAAACCGGTCTTCAACACTTCATTTCTTTGATCTGATCCTTAGTCGACTTGTAGTGCCCATAGGGTTTTTCACCATCAAGCCTCTCTCATTTGCTCTTTCTTTCTCTCGACTCACCGTCACTTTACGGTGCCCGTGCGGGTTTTCACCGATAAGACTCTCTCATTTTGATTTCTCTCATCTTGGAGTCTCGTGGTGGTTCTCATCATCTTGAATTCCTCATTCTCCTTTGTTCGTATTGGGGTGTTGCCCCTGATGTGATTTACCTTTATTCGCTTGACTCCATATTTCTTAAAGATTGATCGGAAGGTCTTCCTTTGGACCGTAATGTAGGCTTTTGGATGGGATATAGAAAAAAAGGATATAAAGGCTCAAAAATATTTCATCGTGGGTTAAAATTACATCTTTCGGAATCTTATTTATTCAACAACCATAACTTCTTCCCCAATTTCCTTCTTGGGGGATTTTTTTGGATTTTTCCTTTATTGTGACTGAACCTCAGTGAGGCTGCCTACGTACCCTTTCGGGATCAAGTCAAACGTAGTTCAGACTACGTCCGTATTCATTGTTGCATCTTGACTTCTCCCGATTTTTCTTTGCATTCTTTTTCTTTCTTTTCTTTTCTTTTCTTTTTCTTTTCTCTCTTTTTTTTCTTTTCTTTTATCTTCTTTTTTTCTTTTGATTTCCCCACTCAGTCCTCAATTTTTGTTGTTGATTCCGAAAGAGGGGTATGAAAGAAAATATAATAAGGCTCAAAGGGATATCAATGGATAAAGTGTTTGGATAGCCGAATAAAATGCCTTCGTCATTCCAATCTTCAAAACCTACCAAGTACAAACTACACGGTTAAACACCTTTGATTGATTCACATATTTGCCTTGATGACTCTCAGTGCCATTGGGCAACAATCCCGATACCACGAATGGTTCCTTTAACCTTGGGGTACTCTTGCCTTTGGCTTTAAACCGATGAAGCATGATGCATTTCCACGGCATTTCTTTATGTTACGCTTTCCCTAATGTTCACTTGATTCCGGCTTCACAGTATTCCAATATGTTTTTATTTCTTCCGAGTATCATTACATCTTCAACATTGTTTCATTGACTTTTAAAATCATGCTTAGAATTATGTGCATGTCATGTTGCTAAAGTCAGTATGAGAAGAAATACAAAGTGATCGGCAATGGAATGACTAGGAATGATGGGAAACAGAGAGTTGTATTAAACTGATGGGTTGAAACAACAAGACGAACAGACTAGACTAGAATTACAAACCTAGACAGCACTAAACAAATTTATTACTAAAACAAAGCAAAGTGGAAAGACAGAAGGGTTTTGACTCTCAAGACAACGTCCGGATTACAACCCTAAAATAACCCTGGAAAAAGAGATGACACCAAAATATACCACCAAAACTCCAAGAGATGGAGCGCCTTCCCAATTGACAAGCATGGCATCCTAGCCACTGAATTCTGCATTAATGTTGCCAAGATCACTTTCTGTTTCAATATCTTCAACTTCAGTTGACCTCCCAAGAAGATTTTCATCACCCACGTCACCGGGCATCATTCCCACAAAATGTGCTTCGTTATGTGCAGGTAAAGGACTCTGTGCAATGTTTTGGATGCCACTGCCTTGGACCACAATTATTCCTTCCTGAATCATTCTTTCTATCTCTCTTTTCAAATCCCGACAACTTTCAACATCGTGCCTCAGGGTATTGGAGTGGTATTCACACCTTTTGGATAAGTCAAAACTTCTCGCACGTCGGTCCACCCTATTTGGAGGGATGGGTGCAATCACGCCACGTCATTTTAGCTTCTCAAATAAGCTTGCATAGGACTCTCCTATTAGTGTAAAATTATCTTTCAACTTCTGTTCCTTTCCATACCCCTGGCTTGGATGTGGGTTATAAGGTATTTGAAAATTTTGCGGAGGTTGGTAAAGATTTTGTGATGTTCGGGCTCGCTTTCTTGGGTGTTTTGAGGATTGAGCAACATACTGGACTGGATCAACAGAGTATGGAGGGTTCTGAGGCGGGTAGTAATTCTTATGAGGGTCATGGAAAACTTGATGAGGTTGCGTATACCTTTGAGATGTTCTCATAGGACCTCTTCTCAACCCTGACATCATCATGATTTCTTCATCACTCCCATACACATCACTAAATTCACTTTGGACATCCTGAGCCACATTTTTTGAGAGCTGCTTGACTTATAATTTTGCCTGTCTTAAGACCATCTTCCACCATTTCTCCCATTTTGATTATTTCTTCAAAGGAGTGACCAACTGCAGATATCATGTTTTGAAAGTAATCCGGCTCTTGAGCATGAAGGAAAACAGTGGCCAACTCGTGATCATTCATGGGTGGCTTAGCTCTCGCTGCCTGCTCTCTCCATTTGATGGCATATTCCCTGAAACTTTCAGTTGGTTTCTTTTTCAGTTTAGAAAGGGAAATGCGGTTTGGGGTGGCGTCAATATTGTATTGAAACTGTTTGATAAAGGCTCGTGCCAAATTATCCCAGACGTGCCAACCAGATGCGTCCTGATACCAAAACCATTCAGATGCTACTCCCGAGAGGCTTTCCACAAAATAAGCCATAAGCAATTCTTCTTTTCTTCCCACACCTCTCAATTGGTTGCAATACCTTTTCAAGTGGGCTATGGGGTTTCCGCGTCCATCATACTTTTCCAATTTGGGAACCTTGAAACCAGGCGGCAAGTGAACATCGGGGAACATACAAAGATCTCTGAAGGCAACACTCTTTTGAACCTGCCATTTCTTGCATGTTTTTCAGTCGTTGTTCTAATCTCTTCAATCTTTGGGCCATTTCTTCCTGTACATTCTTTCGGGTAGGCTTCTCAACGTTTGCAGGAAGGTCAAACGAGTACGAGTGGTACTCGGGAGAGTGGTATTGTTCCTGCTGTATAGCAGATTGTGACTCATGAGAAGGCTGTCCTTGGCCATTGGCCCATGCTTGACGCATTTTGGTCATTTGTTGTTTCAATGCTCTGTTTTCCTCAACCACAGTAGACCCTTGTTGAATTTTCTGACCCTGAGTCTCTTGAGCACTCGTAACAACTTCGATGCCGGTTATCATTTTCCTTGGATCTTGCTTTCCAATTTACCACAACCAACCACCTCGACTTTCTGGATCAACAAAACGAAACCACCGGGTTAGCGTTAAGGTATTCCACTTATTGATTTCTCTTCTTTTTTTCCTGCTATTTTCTTTTGTTTTTCCCTTTTTGTGGTTTTTTTTCATTTTTTCCTTTTTCATTTTTTTCTTTTTGGTTATGGAAATGGTCGAATCCTATGTGGATTGCCTACGTATCATGACCCCGTATGAATCAGATCGAGCGTAGTTCTTGCAAATTAATGCAAGAAATAAAGAGATGTTTATTTGATTTTTTTTTTCTTTTTGATTTGATTTTTTTTCTTTGAAGGAAAATTATAGAAGCCGACTCCAACTACAAACTTGTGTGGGAGATTTCTACAAGAATAAGAATATTTTTTGTGTCAATTATGACTATTTCTACAAAATTGGCCACATAATGGCTTATTTGACAAAATGACTATTTTTGCAAAAAATTTATTTAAGAAAGATAAAACTGAAATTTTTTTTTATCCTGTGGCTCATGGGGCATCGTTCGGCATCACCATAAACCAACACAAGACTATTTTTCATAAATTGGCCATGTAATGACCTATTTAGACAAAGTGGCTCTTTTTGCAAAATTTTATTTAAGAAGATGCAAATTCAAAATTTTTATTCTGGGGCCTATGGGGCATCGTTCAGCACCGACACAGGCCAACGCAAGATTGAGGAAGTTAAAATGCAAAAATGTGGCTATTTCAGCAAAAATCCGGCCATGTAATGGCTTATTTGATAGAGTGGATATTATTTTTTGAAAAGTTGAGCGATGACTCAAACTTAATTTTGCGGATACGGCCTTTCGACATTTCCGCGAGGGAATATTTCAAGGCTGTGCCCAAAAATTATTTACAAATGACTCAAAGTGGCTATTCTTGCAAAAACGGCCTTCCGGTATCCTTTTGCGGGACATTCGGCTTGCTTTTAAACAAGAATAGTATCACCCGACTTATTTATAACAAAACAAAAATTTTGACATTTTTTGGTTATTTTTGCAAATGAGGTGTGAACCCGAACTTGATTTTGCGAATACGGCCTTTCAACATTTCCACATGGAATATTTCAAGGCTGTGCCCGCAAATTATAAAAAATGATTCAAAGTGGCTATTTTTGCAAAACCGCCTACCGGCGTCCTTTCGGAACATTCGGCTATTTTCAAAAACAGCATCACTTTCATTTTATTGAAAAAAAATTAAACACACATTTTTTTTTATTTTTTTTTTTAAATGGGGTGGTTGGACCCGATGAGGGTTGCCTACGTATCCCACCTAATGGCGAGAATCAAACCTGCGTAGTTCGGTCGGATTATTTGACCAATTATTTCAACAAAATTGTTCTACCTATTTTTTCAAATTTATTTTCAAACCTTCGACAACGTTTCGTCGACATTTCGATATTTTTTTCTATTCTAAAATTTTCCTCTCTTTTTGTTTTTCAGGAATTTAGCCAATAATAATCTAGAACAAATAAATGCAACATATAACATGCTCGGTCTTTTATTACCGGGTCACTTGTCCTAGACGGACCCAACCCCTGTGTTGAGTCCCCTAAGTCAGATATGATGCAAATAAACGTCCTAAATCTAGGTTCAATTTCCTGAAGTTTCATCGGTACTAGACCGTGTACCCGAGCGGACAACTCGGATCGAGGAGGGGGCTACGTACCGGTGACCCGCGGAGTCAATCGGCTTTGTAACTTATCCGGCCTCTTTTTTCTTATTTTTGGTATTGACACTAACAGAAAGGGGAGTCTCAACCAGTAAGCACATCCCCGGGGGTAAGAAGAGAAGGGTTTTCGGCACAGTTTTATATATACAGTTCACGCAATATCAAAGCGGTAAACATGTAGCACATTAATCAAAATATATAATGAAATCAGATATAAGCAAAAACAGCAATTTAACTGAGCTCGAATTCTTAAACCCTGAACCGAAGTTCTGGGTTATTTATCCCCAGCAGAGTCGCCAGAGCTGTCACACCTCCTTTTTTACATCGCACACACATAAATGTAATGTGCCACTGTTTAATACTACACCCCGAGAAGGGATATAATAATAATTAGGGAAGGAATTTTTTCCACTTAAAGGACAGTCGGAACGGGATCAATTTATTCAATTATTCAGAGTCGCCACTTGGGAAAATAATGGTGTCCCAAGTATTAATCCCGAACCGAGGAAATTTATGACTCTGTAATACGGTCTGCGAAACTAGAAACCTGGATAAGGAATTCTGTTAACCCGGGAGAAGGTGTTAGGCACTCCCGGATTCCGTGGTTTTAGCACGGTCGCTCAACTGCAATTTTTGTTTCTATCTGATTTCTCTATATATTTTAACTATGTGCTTTTAATATTCCGCTTTTAATTTTAGAATAATTGCGACGTCACGAAAACACATTTTGAGTCACACCGCAACCAGTACGCCTGTGACTTTAATGTATTTCAGTTTCGCCGAGAGTAAGATTTGGGTCACATAAATGCGCACCCGTGATTAGGAAGGTATTATTATTAACTAACGCGCCTAAAGTAATTTTGCGTTTGTACTTTGCGAGGGCCATGAAATTTGCTAAATGGCACGCCTCGAAATCTAAAGTTCAATTTATAACAAAAGAGGGCTATTCAATGAAATGAACTGCACGGTCACATAACCTGCAACACCAGCTTCAAGTGAGCCAATCCCTATGAATGAATAAAGTCGAGTAGGTGTAACAGCCATCACATAAAATCTGGTACCATTGTCCTTACCCACAGTGACTTCTCTAATTGAAGCTTCTGTTATATGTGTCTATTCCAGGAAGCAACATTGAAAATAAGACCTTTTAATTTGCTTAAAATTTGAGACTTTCTGATAGACTGTAGTGTGAACTCAATCCAATGAATGATATAATTATACACAGCACATAACAGAATAATCCAGAACCAAAATCAGCACAACCAAACAAATATTATATGACATCATTCAAAATCTAAAATTTGCTCGCCCCTATTTTCATTCTTCACGAAGTTTACAAAATTGAAGCAGAAAATGAAAGTAAAAGCTTCACTACAGATACATTAAATCATTCCACCATTCAGCATCTCATAAGGTCCGAGAAATACCTGGCAAGCAAAATAACGGAGAGATGAGAGGATCAACAGTAATCAGCAGTAGCAATCAGCAAGAATACAACCAATGGAACAGAAAATGGGATCAAGCAGCCCAGACAACGAACGGATGGAAAAATTCCATGGCAACCTCGACTAGAATGTCAACGACCTCCTCGCTCACCTCAGATTGGAACCCGAATTGAAAATCAGAAGCAAACCAAAATTCAACATGAAAATCGAAGAGATTCGAATTCGAAATGAGAGAAACAAGTCCGTTCGATCCCGCTATGCTCACTGTTTCCCTGTTTCACGTTCCTGTCCCCCTTTCTGTTTCGATTTCAATTCCCTCCCCCTGCTATTTTTTGTTTTTAGTTTCAGTTCAGAAGATAGTGAAAGCTCGCTGTGGGTGTGTGTTTGTTGCTGTGTGACTTTTTCGAAGAAGAAAAATGGGCTTCTGGATTTTTGTGGTGATATTTTGTTGAAGGCCCCCTTCTCCGTGTGTGCTCTTCTGTATTTGTTACTGAAGGAGATGAGTAGAGGATAGAGACACGCTATTTGCGTGTCTCTTTTTTATTTCCTTTGTTTATTATTATTTTTTTTTGTATTTTTGCTTTATTTTATGATTTTATTAAATTGTTAAACTAATTAATTTCTAAAATTTATTTGATATCTATTTTATAGTAATTCTCAATTAAAACATTAAGATGCTATTTTTATTTATCTTTAATTGTTCTAAAATGAATTAATACCTACTAGCAAAATTAATTTCCTAAATGCAAATGCATATTTTTTGTATTTTTTATATGAATTTTCATGCAACTAATTAATACGAATTGTAAAAATAAGGAAAAATTATTTATTTTGAATTTATGGGAATAACTCATATGTAGGGTAAAAATCACGTGCTCACAATTGGTAAAGTTCCTATTGAGATTCAGGTGTTGTATAACGTGTTAGGTCATTCGAAAGTGATGAAAAAATGGCTAATATTATGTAAATTCAAATGTTCTTTCAGTAGTCGTGTATGGCGGTTTTTATCAAATAATTTGTGTATTGTGCATGTCGCTTAGCCATAACAGACCTAGGTCAAAGATGCATGATAAAAATGAATTTGTTTTGTTCAGTTAATATGTCAAACGATTTAAATCATAACTCAAGTTTGTTAATTAGCCCTCGTGTTTTATGTGATAAATGCCTGCTATTGTATTTTGGGCATTAGGTCAATCAGATCACAAAAAGCAGGCCTAATAAGGGCCCTTTTCTAACGGTGGCCTTTGTGAACATACAATTGGGCCTGGCTTCTGTTGGAGCCCATTTTTAAACTTTAATGTTGCATCCAAGTTGGGTCGCATCTGGTTGTTAGCTGGACACTTGGTCTATTTGCACTAAGCCCAAAGTTGGACTCATTATTCATTTCTCGCCTGTTAGCAGGTGGGCTTAACGTAATGTAGGTCTTTTTCTTTTAAATTGGACTTTATCTTTATGTTGTTGCCTTTAAGGATCTTATATTATCTAGATATAGTTAATTAACTAGACTTCCTTATACAATTGGATTTGATCCATTATTAGATAACAAATAGCCTATGTCCTTCCACGTGCTAGGGTAAATATCCTTTTAAAATAAATTTGAGGTGTGTCGCGCCAAATTCAATCACAAATTGCATGGCCCTCTATAGTTAATTCCATTAAAATACATAGAACTTGCGACGCACCATTTAGCAAATTTCATGGCCTCCCGCAAAGTTATCAACACGTTAGTCACTTTAGGCGCGTATTTTAATAATCTTATTTTCATAAATTCGGGTGCACATTTATGTGACCCAAATTCAAATCTCAACGATGTTAAAATATATCAAAAATCATGGATGTATTTATGTGACGTGGTTCGAGACGTGTTTTAATAACGTTGCAATTCTCCTTAAAAATAAATAAAAGTGGTAATTACTTTAAAATTGCAATATAGGTTGAAACATGTATTAAAATTAGCTAATACACCAATTATGATAGTTTAAGCGACCGTGCTAGAACCACGAAATCTGGGGGTGCCTAACACCTTCCCTCGGGTTAACAGAATTCCATATTCAAAATTTTTGGTTCGCAGACTTCACTTGGAAAGTCAAAAATTTCCTCGATTTGGGATCCAAAATAAACCCACATGGGGCACCAAATAAATTATCCCAAGTGGCGACTCTAATAAATAAATAAATAATCTCATTTTGAATAATGTCACTTAAATTGGAAAAATCCCCATTATACACTATCCTCCCGGGGTAGTGTGTAAAAAGGAGGTGTGACACGGCCATAAAACTAGAAATCCGCGCGAGTCCCAAAATTTTGGCCCGAATGGATCCGGAACGGAATGGCCTAATATTTTTCCTAGACATCAAATACGAACTAAGAAACCATTGTCACCATCTCGCCATGAACAAATAGTATTTTTTGGCATTTTACTGCCTTAAAACCTGAAATCTACACGAGTCCCAAATTTTCGGCCCGGATGGATCTGTATCGGAATCGCCTAATATTTATCCTGGACATCAAATACGACCTAAGATAGCATTGGCACCGCCCCTCCATGAACAAATTGTTTTTTTGAATTTTACTGCCATAAAACCAAAAATCCGCGTGAGTCCCAAATTTTTGGCTCGGACGAATCCGGACCGGACACGCCTAATATTTCTCCTAGACATTAAATACTACCCAAAAAAACCATTGTCACTGCCCCGTCATGACCAAATTATATTTTTTGGCATTTTACGGCCATAAACCAGAAATCCACGCGTATCCCAAATTTTCGGCCCGGATGGATCCGTGTCGGAATCGTCTAATATTTGTCCTAGACATCAAATACGACCTAAGAACCATTGTCACCCCCCGCCATGACCAAATTGTATATTTTGTAATTTTACGACCATACAACTAGAAGTTCACGCAAGTCCCAAATTTTCTGATCCGGTGGGATCTGTCTCGGAACCGCCTACTATTTGCTCTGGACATCAAATACGACCTAAGAAACCGCTGTCACCGCCCCGCCATGAACTAATTATATTTTTTGGCATTTTACGGCCATAAAACCATAAATTCACACGAGTCCCAAATTTTCGACCCGGGTAGATTTGTACCAAAATAGGCTCATCTTTGTCCGGACATCAAATACAACCTAAGAAACAATTGTCACCGCCCCGCCATGATCTAGATGCATTTTTTGGCATTTTACGATCATAAAACCGTAAATTCCTGTCTAAATTTTCGGCCCGGATGGATGTGAACCACAATCGCCTAATCTTTATCCTATACATAAAATATTACCTAAGACACCATTCTCACCGCCCCGCCATGACCTAATTGCATTTTTTGGCATTTTACGGTTATAAAACCAGAAATCCACGCAAGTCCATAATTTTCGGCCTAGATGGATCTGTACCAAAATTTCCTAATCTTTGTCCTGGACATCTAATACGACCTAAGAAACCATTGCCACCGCCATGCCAAGACCTAATTGCATTTTTGGCATTTTGCAGCCATATTAATTAAAATTCCGCGCGAGGCCCAAATTTCCTGCCTGGATGGATTCGGACCGAAATTGCCTAATATATCTGCTAGACATCAAATACGATCTAGAAACCATTGCACCGCCCCCTCCATGACCAAATTGCATTTTTTTGCATTTTAAGACCATAAAACCAGAAATGACCAAATTGCATTATTTGGATTTTTCCGGCCATAAAACCAAAAATTCGCACGAGCCGTAAATTTTCGTTCGAAAAGGACCCGGATCGCCTTCGACTAATATTTGTTCTGGACATCAAATACGGCCTAAGAAGCCATTGTCACCGCTCCAAAACGACTAAATTGCATTTTTGTCATTTCACGGCCATAAAACCAGAAATTAGCGCGAGCCGCAAATTTTTGGTTGGACAAACCCGGCTCGGAATTGCCTAATTTTTGTCCTGAACATCAAATACAGCCTAAGAAGTCATTGTCACCGCACCGAAGTGATCAAATTGTATTTTTTAGCACTTTACGGCCACAAAACCAGAAATTCGCGCGGGTTGCAAATTTTTGGCCAAGACAAACCCGGCTCGAAATCGCATAATATTTGTTCTGGACATCAAATACGACCTAAGAAACCATTGTCACAACCTCGCCATGATCAAATTACATTTTACGGCCATAAAACCAGAAATTCGCACGAGTCCAAATTTACGGTCTGGATGGATCCTAAACGGAATCGCCCAATATTTGTCCTGTACACCAAATATGACATAAGAAACCATTGTTACCGCTCCGCCATGACCAAATTTCTTTTTTTGGCATTTTACAGCCATAACACCTGATATCCGCGCGAATCTCAAATTTTCGGCTTGGACGGATCCTTACCGGAATCGCCCAATATTTCTCTTAGATATCAAATACTACCCAAAAAACTAACGTCACAGCCCGTCATGAGCAAATTATAATTTTTGGCTTTTTACGGCCATAAAATCAACGCGCGACTTCCAAATATGCGGCCGAGATGATCTAGTTCGGAATCACCTAATATTTGTCCCGAAGCTAAGAAACCATTGTCATCGCCCCGCCATGACCAAATTATATTTATTTGGCATTTTATGGCCATAAAATAAAAAATCTACGGGAGCCCCAAATTTTTGGCCCGGTTCGATCAGGATAAGAATCACCTAATATTTGTCCTGGACATCAAATACGACCAAAAAAAATAATTATCACCGCCCCACCATGACCAAATTGCATTTTATGATATTTTACGGCCATAAAACGAAAAATCTATCTGAATCCCAAATTTGCTATCCAGATGGATCCGGATCGGAATCACCTAAAATTTATCCTGGACGTCAAATACGATCGAAGAAACCATTGTCTTCGCCCCACCATGACCAAATTGTATTTTTTGGCTTTTTCGGCCATACAAAAACAAATATGCATGACTCCCAATGGAATATTCATGAGGATGGTGGGGGGATCACATGGTACCAATTTGGTACAATTTGGAGCATTTAGGGTTTTGGCCGAAAAATATTCAAATCAATATTCGAAAGGTTTCGTCCATATTCGAGAGTCAGAACCTTGGGGGTTTGATAGAGGACACATAGGCGGTCTTATGGTGTAAATTTGGTGATGTTTGGACAAGGTGATGTTTTGGCCGGAAATTCTATGATTTGATATTCGTCGGCCTAGGGTGGGTTTTAGGGAAAATTGATGGTGGATTTGGATAGATGAAAGGAAGGGGGATCCAGGGTGTAATTTTGGAGCTTCGCCACCACCGTCAATGATTTATGGCAGGTAACATTAGAGCGGAGGGCGGCGAAGAAGGTGGTGGCGGCTGGAGTTACAGGGGAGGATGTACGAGGAGGGTAAAATGTGTTTAGGGTTTGGAATATTTTTTAGACACTTTTGTGTGGATTCCCAATCAATTGTGGACTGTTGGATTGGAATGACGGATGGCCTAGATTCAACGACTCGAGACAACGTTGTTTTGGTTTAGAATGGTACTGGACCGGGCATGGCCATTTGGGCTGGCCTGGGAGTGGGTTCTGTTTGGGCTAGCATTAAACATAGCCCAATTTTGCAGCTTTTATTAAAACAGCCCTTCTTCTTTTAATGGTTTTCTTTTCTTTCTTTCATTTTCATTTTCATTTTCATTTGTATTTAATTTTTTGATTTTATGATTTTATTTTTCTTAAACTTTGTTAAAGGCATAATAAAAAATAAAGACATAACTTGACTCTTAACATATACTATTTAATTTCCAAATTAATTCCTAAATTAGGTGTAAACTAAGACAAATTCAAAATTAAAATTAAAAGTGCAAAAATGAATTATTTTTGTTATTTTCTTCCTTGTAAAATAACCAGTTACTAATTAATCCTAAAAGGTAAAATAAAATCCTAAATGCAAATTGTCACGCCCCAAATCGGGGAACATGACCGGCGCCTGACCGGGTTGCCCCAATCAAGCGGACCTGGGTGCCTTTCATTCCCACGCGTTACCCCTGTATTGATTGTTTCCCATTAACCAACTATCTTACTAACCATGAATGATTTCACATTAAACAAATAAAACCATACGAGTGATTCATTAATAAGTTTGCAGTTTTTACAACGCCCGACATAACATAATATATGCATAAGACTGGAGTCCCACAGTTTACATGTCTACAGAGCCTCTAGGATACAAAAAGGGGAATACAATACTTGCCGGTAACAAGGCTCCGGCTATACCTTACAAAACCAAAATGAAATCTAAACAGAAGTGGCATGAACCACACAAGGCCCCGAGGAAGAAAGGGGCTCACCAAAACGGGCAGTGGAAGGAGAAGGATACTACTGCCGATGAGCTGAAGTGCCTGCTACCGATCCACCTACAATCATAACACGAATGTAGCGTCCCCGGCAAAAGGGACGTCAGTACACTTGAATTGTACTGGCATGTATGGACAAACTTTGTCCCAAGTAAACTCAAGCCATTGAATTACATCAACAATTAATTAAGCCAACCAACCATGTTTCCACATTTTCCTCATTTCAAATAATTCTCAACACAAAGCACTTTCTACGATCAACCAATTTAACAATAACCAATCAATCACGTAAAGCACAAGTAGTCAAACAAAGGGGCAATCAGTGCCCCACAGATTGCAAACTCTCCTGCTGTCTCCTTTCACAATTTCACATTATTGATTTTTGTATCAATTTTCAATAGCGATTTCGATCGCTTTCCATCCTTATTGCCCCCGACCACCCTTATTACCTCGGCCACCCTTATCACCCCAACCCACACCTTATTTCCTCACGTTGCGGCGCGCAACACGACCCCGCCTTACAGTTTAAAACACAACAATTTCAAACAGCAGATAAGGTACTACACACAATTTCAACAAGTTCAAATAAGCAACTTGCACATTGTCTCATGTTCTCAATTACTTATCAAGCCAATATCACAACCAAGTTACAATATTTCCATAATCAAGAATATTCACACAAGTATGTTCAACAATTTTCCACAATTCAAGTGTTTCATCTCTTTTCCACAATAAACCAATTCTCGAGTGTTTCGTTTCTTTTCCACAAGGTGCCATATAGGCCATCATAAGCATTATTCACAATTCTTTACCCAATTCAACTCTCATTTAACTTTCGGTTCATATTCTATACCACATCACTCATATTTCAACAACAACTTTGAGAATCTCACACAATTTGTCAAATTAACATTAACCAAGCAATTTTCACACATATAAGCGATTTCACAAGAATCAAAATTAGCCATACATACCGGTGATGATTTTCCTTCCTACTTTATGCTTACCCAAGATATCCTACTCTTGCCAACCTTGTTCTTGAAGACTCTTACTTCTACTCACTTCTTTTTACTAGAAATCAAGTTCAATAATCATGCATGAGTGTAAAGTTCTATTTCCAAAAGCTATTATATGCAAACCTCTCTTTACCCAATTTAAAACTGAAAATCAAAGAAAATAGTTAGGGTTTTTACCTTGAAAATATTGGGGAAGTTGAACCCTTGCCCTAGGATCCTTTGGAATTAAGATGGTTGGAACAATCTTTGAAGATGAAAGATTTCTCTTAAGGAATGCGGCCAGAATGCGGTCCGCATGCGTGATATGCGGTCGCAAAATGCACCGCAGATTCATTATGCGATCGCATATCGACCGCATTTTTGACATAATTTTGGGAAGCCTTCTGGAATGTTTTGCGGCAAGAATGCGGTCCGCATGTCAGGTTTGCGGTCGCATTCTTGACCGCATATTTGACACTTTTCGGAAAAATTAATTCTCTACATTTTTTGAAACTTAAATCACTACCAAGGATCCGAACCGCGGCGTTCCTAACACATTATTCGGACCATGACACTATAGCTACTAGGTTTTATGCACAAATATTTTACGGGGCCTTACACAAATGCCAAGTATTTCTG